>JBBDGP010001674.1:0-383089 GCA_037952835.1 Lithobates septentrionalis
GAGAGAGAGAGGGGGAGAGAGAGAGGGGGAGAGAGAGAAGGAGAGAGCGAGAGGGGGGGAGAGGGAGAGAGGGGAGAGAGAGAAGGAGAGCCAGAGAGAGAAGGAGAGCCAGAGAGAGAAGGAGAGAAGGCGAGCCAGAGAGAGAAGGAGAGAAGGCGAGAGAGAGAGAAGGCGAGAGAGAGAGAAGGCGAGAGAGAGAGAAGGAGAGAAGGCGAGAGAGAGAGAAGGAGAGAAGGCGAGAGAGAGAGAAGGAGAGAAGGCGAGAGAGAGAGAAGGAGAGAAGGCGAGAGAGAAGGAGAGAGAGGGAGAGAGGGAGGGAGAGACAGAGAAGGAGGGAAGGGGAGAGAGAGGGGGGAGAGAGAGAGGGGAGAGAGAGAGAGAGAGAGAGAGAGAGAGGGGGGAGAGAGAGAGGGGGGAGAGAGAGAGGGGGGGAGAGAGAGAGAGGGGGAGAGAGAGAGGGGGGAGAGGGAGAGGGGGGGAGAGGGAGAGGGGGGGAGAGGGGAGAGAGAGGGGGTGGGATGAGAATGGGGATCTGCCTATGTAAACAAGGCAATCTCTGTTCTGACAGGAGAAATCTCAGCGTTTGAATGGGTTCATAACTTAAAAGTATGTATATGATTAGGCCTCATATACAAAAGCCCCTCCAGATCCATTTCCCTGTATCTAGATGTACTTTCATTATATTAGGGCTGCAACTAACGATTATTTTCATAATCGATTAGTTGGCCGATTATTGTTTCGATTAATCGGTTAATAACCTTAAAAAATAAAAAAAAAGTATGGTGTATAATTTAGTTAATATGTAAAATTAAAAAAAAAGGCAATTTATTCTTAAATATCTCTATGCAGTGGTAAATATAAATAACCAACTATATGGTTAGGGAGCAAAATATCTAATTCACTCTGAGAATACCAGACAGAAGAGATATACTGTATATACTATTAGAGGAGATATATACTGTATATACTATTAGAAGCGATATATATACTATATATACTATAAGAGGAGATATATTGTATAAACTATTAGAAGACAGATATACTGTATATACTATTAGAGGATATATACTGTATATACTATTAAAGGGTGTATCTGATAAATATCATCAGACTCAGAAATCAAAAACATTTTTATTTAAAAATTTGCCAATTTGTTGCTGGTCAAATTAAAAAAAAAAAAAAACACAAATTGCTGCAAAAGCGCATTACATGCTTTTCTGCAGCTTCTCCATTGAAGTATATTGAACCAAACAAGCACCGTTTTGATTAAAAAAAAGTCCCTGACCCTTTCCAAATACACAGCGGCTGAAAAAAAGCATAGATGTGAACGTGTCCCATAGGAAACCATGTAAATGAACTGTAGTGAGTTTCTGCAAAAAGCACCAAAAAACACATAGAAGTGAACCAGGTCTAAGATGTTTAGTAACTTAATGGGGTTAAAAATAAACTAAAATTAGCCATTTATAGTACAAAAAAAAGCAAATAATTACTACTGTAAAGGGGTTATTTTTTTTACTGTAGAACTGTGAAAGTAATATTTACAGTAGGGATTATTTGCTCTTTTTGTACTATAAAGGGCTCATTTTAGTTTTTTTTAACCCCATTATGTTACTGGCCGATTAATCGATTAATTTCATAATCGATTAATCAATTAGTTGTTTCAGCCCTACATTTTATTCTCGTTTATCTGCAAACCTGGCTAAAATGGTCCCTGGGTCACACACAATTCCTGTTTACATAAACATATCTAGTTTGTGATGAAATAAAGTGAAGCAAAGCCTGGGGAGGGTGTTTTTAGGTCATTCTGTGTGAACACAGACACCTTTTGAAAATGCTAATGGCCTAAGACTTTATGGCAGTGCCCTGTATTTCCAATCTGTTCAAGTGCTTTTGCTAGCGAAAGGTCAATGATAGTGCCTGTATTTTATAAGCCATTTCATGTGGCTTTACACTGAAAGGCAGCAGTAACCTCTAGTGGAAAATATTGCAGGGAGTGCATTATGCCTTCTGTAGCTGGTTTACAGGCAGTCCTCAGGTTACAAGCAAAGATAGGTTCTGTAGGTATGTTCTTAAGGTCACTATTTTCTTGCTATAATCCCCAGTATTAGATTACATTATGTGCCCCAGTGTATGTCATTTTCTATGCCGCTGTATACCTTATTTCATAGCGCCACTCAGCCCTCACGTGACTGCCTGCTGCCGTCTTCCCCGATTGGACGACTACAGCAGGAGGGGCTGAGAATCCCCCCTGACATCAGCAAGGAGGAGAGCAGCAGGCGGTCACGTGAGCGCCAAGCTGCGCTCTAAAATAAAGTATACAGCATCATATTTTTTTATAAACATACATTGGGGCACACAATGGAATCTAAACACAGGGGATTCTAGTAACAAAACCCAGTAATTTTAGCAGCAGGATTTGAATTTGTATGCAAGTTGGAACAAGTAAATTCTTTAAGTTTAACTCCAGCCAAAAAAATGTTTGTATTTCTATTTTTGTGTACCACTTGAACTCTATAAAAAAAAAAATAATAATTACTTTTTGTGTTCAAAAAATAAAAATTACATGCATCTTTTAAATGTAACTAGGATAAGTATCAGAATGTATCCCGATATCAACATCCTGTAATCTTCTGTACATTAGCATTTGGAGAGGGAGTAAAAGATCAGGCTGTGCTGCGGTGCGGTGTGCTGTTAAGTGTTGTCTGTGCTGGAGCATGTAGCAAATCATACAAAAATGTTTCTGTAGAGAACAAACCATGAGGAGCGGAGTTCCAGGCTTTTTTTTTTAATAAAAGTCAGCAGCTACAAAAAGTTTAGCTGCGGACTTTTAAGAAACAGACACTCACCTGTTTCACAGTCTAGCGATGCGGCCGCACGGAGCCCCACTTCTCTCCCCCTCCTCTCCTCGGTGCCTCCATTGATACTGTGGGCACCCTGCCATGACAGCTTGCGGCTTCAGACGCCCTGCGCTCTCCCAGTGGACAGGCAAACTTCTGGGGCCTGTCACGTGTCCCAGAAGATTGCCGAGAGGGAGGAGCCGCCTAGGGGGAGAGGAGTCGCCGCCTAGGCGGTCTGTAGCTGGAACCAGAAAATGGGACAGGAAGTCCCCTTCAAAACTAAGCACCCACTCCCCCCCCCCCCCCCAAAAAAAATGACATGCCAAATGTGGCATGTAAGGGGGCGAGGAGTGCTTAAAGCGGAAGTTCCACTTTTGGGTGGAACTCCGCTTTAAACTTATGTATGCATTGACGCAAATTTTTTTGACACAGGCCAGAAAAAAAAACATCCTTTCTATTTTTTCTCCAGTGCAGCACATGCATTTCTTTTTGCATGTACTGAGCTGAGGGACAGGAGGAGCATTTGTACAGAGGTGCATTACACTTTTAAGTGTAATTTCAGTTTGCGTTATATATATATATATATATATATATATATATATATATATATATATATATATAAAAAGGGGGGGCGTCCCCTTTAGATTGGTGTTTTCTGGGACAAACGTAGCATTGTTCATGTGGATTTTCCTGCCTGTGGTGTCACTATCAACAGTGAATATTACGGTCGTGTTCTGTGAAAAAAACAACCTAGATTGATCACCAAGGCCGTCCTGTTTCTCCAGGGCAACGCACAAGCTCATACTGCTCACCGCACACATTACAGTAGCTCGGCTGCGAGGCATTGTCACATCCCCTTACAGGTACCCGCTCCCCCATAAAGTGCCAAAAGTGGCAGTGCGGGGGGGCGCGAACAAGCGGAGCTTCCCCTTGTGGCTCTACTTTAAGTAGAAGTGGGTGGGTCAGATTTCACAGCTGACATATAAGGTTGAGTTTACACCTACAGTATGTACTGCAATAATGCAAGTTTTTACAGGGGGCTAACGTGTTGCATTAGGGTAGCCCATTCATTTTTTTGTTCAATAAGTTTTTATTGAAAGTGTAAAGAATTAACATATTGTTAGCATTCACATTATTGACAATAGGAAATAAGGGTTTCTGTACGGTTATGTATCGACAATGTTACTTAAATTGACGTCCTAGTGCATATTTCAAGTTCTGAACCCATTATCCCTCTATCAAACATGGGAAGCAATTAGTAGATGGGCAGTGTACGACCAACCCATCTTTGCATGTGGGGTGGATCCTTGCTTCTGTATACTAGAGCGCCTTCGGAAGGTCGCCTTTCTTAAAGTTCAGAAGCTTCCATTACCCATCTCCTAAACGTCCTGTTTAAACCCGTTTAAACCATCAATAACAAATAAATCTCACAAAAGTAAAGAGGGAACCTTATAGAATAGAAGAAGCAGTAAAGAAAAAAGTAGGAGAGTAGTGTGGAAAGGGAGAGGTGGGGGGGGGGGGGGGTGTTGCCAGCCATTGCAGTGCACACTATGTTATTTAAGATTCACATCGACCTTATAGTTACAGAGTTATTTCTATCGTTCTATCTATGAAACATCTCTATTTTCCATAATCTCAGCGTACATAGATGAATATTTAAAGATGAACCAGCAGGACCAGATCTTAGATGCCAATGCCGATTTGTTTCTGAGTTGTAAAGTGCTATCTTCCATGTAATATATTCTATCTACTTCCAGCAACCACTGGCGTAGTGAGGGAACTTTTGGCTGTTTCCAAAATTTTGGTATAAGGGCCTTTGCCGCATTTAATAAGTGGGGTGTAATTGACCTTCTATATGATCCGACTGGTTCATCTGTACAGTGAAACAATAACACCCAGGGGTCGTTTGGAATTGGACAACCTTGAATTTTTTCAGACCAAAACAGGATAGTGGACCAGTATGGTCTAATAAAGGGACAGGACCACCATATATGTGCGTGAGTTCCTGCGGACCCGCACCCCCTCCAGCATAAGTCTGAGATGGATGGGAAGAATCTGTGGAGAGTAGCGGGTGTATAGTGCCATCTGGTTAGTAATTTATAATTTACTTCCGCAGTCTTAGATGCGATTGCAGAAATGTGTGCCAAGTGGAGAATCGTAGTACGCTGATGGTCGGAGAGCGGTTTCTGAAGCTCCAGTTCCCATTTAGATAGGAAAGGTACTTTATTCGTTGATGGTAAAGAAAGTAGGGCGTGATAGAAGCAAGACAAAGGTTTGTCAGACGGTAGATCTCCTGACAGTAATGACTCTATAGGATTAATTTCTGCATCCGACCGTAAAGGTTGAGGAAGAGCTTTTGTAAATTGTAGTAGCTGATGATATTGCCATTGTTGCATGAACGATATTGGTGCCTTGGCTGAGAGAGCAGACATAGGCAGTACCTTTTGATCCTTTACTACTTTACCAAGGAGTAGGAAGGGGTCTGCAAACCAATCGCCATATTTTGAGCTCATGTTCCCTGGTGGGAAGAAGTTATGTCCCTTTAATTGCATCAGTGGCGAGTTGTATGACCAATGCTGTTTGTGACATAGAGAATCCCAAGATGCCAATGAGGATTTGGTCAATGGAGAAGTAGTTGGCGCTAATTTGCGGAACTTGTTAGGTATCCATATGAGAGGAAAGAGGTCCGCACTACCCATGTCCATTTCTAGTTGCACCTAGAGCTTTGATGATTTATGGTATTTCCAGTCCGAAATCCTATTAAGAACTGCAGCTAAATAATCTTTCCTAAGGTCCGGGAGCGCCAATCCGCCCTCCGTCTTAGGTCTAACTAGATACCTGTGGGCAATGCGGGGGTTTCTACGATTCCATACGAATTTACTTATCACAGATTGGATGATCTTGAAGAAATATATGGGAACCTTATATGGAATCATTTGGTATAAGAAGAGCAGTCGTGGTAACACATTCATTTTCACAATATTTATTTTACCTAACCAGGAGTGCGCCATCTGCGACCACTTTTGTAAGTCTGACCGAATAGCATTAAGTAAAGGGATATAATTTTTGCGAAAAAGTGAGGCCGGGTCTGGAGTTAAGTATATGCCTAAATATTTCATAGCCGATGGTTGCCAATGAAATGGGAAAGATTTTTGTAGATTAATTACAGTTGGTCGGGGAGTTGAGATATTTAGAATTTCCGATTTGGACAAATTTATTTTAAAGTTAGATATTTCATTAAATTGTGTAAAGGCTATCATAAGGTTGGGTAAAGTTATGAGTGGTTGCTGAATATAAAAGAGAACATCATCTGCGTATGCCGCATATTTGTGTTCAGTTGTACCTACTGTAATCCCATGTATGTTAGGATTATGGCGTATCTTAGCCAAGAAGGGTTCCAAGGAAAGGGCAAATAAAATGGGCGAGAGGGGGCACCCCTGTCGTGTTCCATTATGGAGAGAGAAGGGGTCACTTAGCGTTCCATTAATTCGTAATTGGGCTGTTGGTGTTTGATAAAGAGCAGAGATCTTCGCCAACATGTTGGGGCCTAGACCAAAATGTGACAGTGTGGCCATAAGGTACTCCCAGTCCACCCTATCAAACGCTTTCTCAGCATCTGTAGACAGGAGAAGGGTGGGCCGGGAGCACCCGCGGGCATAGGATATTAAAGAAAGAGTTCTGAGTGAGTTGTCCCTCGCCTCCCTCCCCGGGATAAACCCAGTCTGGTCTCTAGAGATCCATTGTGGAATCAGGGGTAAGAGTCTAATGGCTAGTGCCTTAGCGTACAATTTTGCATCCAGGTTTAACAGCGATATTGGGCGGTAGCTACCACACAGGGTAGGGTCCTTCCCAGGTTTAGGGATTACCGTAATATGTGCGTGGAGAGTTTTCGATCTGAACCCACCATTGCCGGGCACTGAGTTAGTATATGCAGTCAAATGTGGAAGCAAAACATCTGCGAAGGCGCGATAGTAGGCCACTGTCAGCCCATCCGGGCCGGGGGCCTTACCATTAGCCATTGACTTAAGAGCACACCTGATTTCCGCCACGGTGAATTCCCCCTCCAAAGCCTCTAGCATGTTAGCCGGTAGCCTTGGTAGGTTGGCTTCAGATAAGTATTCCTCTATGCGTGTATCTCTGGTGTCATCAGACGTTTGTGTGTTCCTAACCTGGTAAAGCTGTTGATAGAAAGCTCGAAATTCCTTAGCAATGTCATTAGTTTTGTGTACCATTATATCTGATGTCGTTTTAATCTTAGCGATAAAAGATGCTGATTTCCTCTGTTGCAGAGATCTGGCTAGGATTCGACTCGGTCTGTTGCCCCATTCGTAGTATTGTTGATCAACAATCCTACGGCGGGATACATACTCAGAGTGGAAAAGAGCTTTCAGTTCTTCTCTTTTTTTAGTGAGGGTATGGAATATTGTTTTAAAGTTGTTGTGTTTGTGGGTCTGCTCAAGTGTTCCTATTTCTTTAATCAGTGTAGATTGTAGGTGTGTTCTCTCTCTCTTTTTTCTTGCTCCTAGTTCAATAAGTTTACCCCTAATAAGAGCCTTATGGGCCTCCCAGAGAGTTCCTGGTGAAGTCTCTGGGGAAGCGTTGTCTCTAAAGTAATGGGATAGGTTCCTTTCAATTTCCTTTACATCTATTTCATCATTTAAAAGGGAGTCATTCATTTTCCAGTTTGTGGATTTCATAGGGAGGGATGGGGGTTGGAGCGTCAAGCTAATCGGGGAGTGGTCAGATATTGTCGAGATTTCAATGTGTGATTTAACTAAAAGGTCCAAATAGTGATGTTGTATATAGAAATAGTCTATCCTCGAATGAGAGTCATGGACCTGTGAATAGTGGGTGTAGTCTTTTGCGCCCGGGTGCATCATCCTCCATGTGTCTATGAGTTGGGAGTTATGCATTAGCCTTCGGATATACGCCAGTCGCTTATGCGGGATGCATGACTTTCCTTTAGATGCGTCTATAAGTGGTTCTAGGGGAACATTTAAGTCTCCCCCCAGAATGATACACCCACGCGCAAAATCTTGTAATTTAGTTAGAATTGTAGACATAAAATCAGCTTGTCCCTGGTTCGGAGCATATAAATTCACTAAAGTGCATGAAAAGTCTCCCAGGCTGCCTCTTATAAACAGAAATCTACCCATAGGGTCAGCGAGGAGGTCCTCAACTGAGAATGCGGTACCCCTTCGGAAACCAATAGCCACACCTTTTGCCTTAGACACATCTGATAGGCTATAATACCAATTTGGATAATGGTGATCAAATAATTTGGTATGCGTAGTATGTGTTAGATGGGTTTCCTGCAGGAATATAATGTCACCCTGCATACGTCTTAATTCCCTATATAGCGAGTGTCTTTTGCCTGCCACATGCAGACCTCTCACGTTGAGTGAGATTAGCTTAGTGTTGGCCATCAGGTTCCTAGGGGGGTTATACACATAAACAATATTTGCAAGGCTGGCAAGGATAATTCAAGGGGGAAGGAAAGGGGGAAAGGGAGAGAGCAGGAAAGAAGAGTGAGAAGAAGGAAGAGAAAAAGAAAAAAGAGATCCAGGAGGAAAACATCCGGAATCTCCGTCATGTAAAAATAACAAAGAACTGCACGCAAACTTTTGCGGTGCAAAAACAGGGGCCCCGTGTGGACCCCCCCGGCCGCGCGTCCTCCCCCGAAGGGTCGTCCGCGCCACCAAGGGGATCCCCCCGTCGCCCCTAGATGGGGGGAGTAACCCATCCGGCACATTAATGTACGTGTGGTCACCTCGGGTCCACACGCGTGGTCCGGCGCCAGCAAATTCAATGCAATGAAGTTACATAGCCCACGTGTCAAGTCAGTCAGCTTATATATCTCTAGCAATCGTTATTAAATGCATACCACAAACCAATCAGATAGTTTAACCAAACCGCTGAAACGAAAAAGAAAAACGAAAAAAGGAAGAGAAAGAACCTCCAACAAAAAACGGGAAAAAAAAGATAAAAAAAAAAAAAAAATTGCTTTCCCTTCTCTTTCCGTATGTTCAGTTAGTAGAGATAATAGCCGAACTCAATATATAGCTTACTGCGACCTCCTTTGAGCTTTTAGCAATCTAATGCCTTCAGACTGCCTCATCAGCGGAGCCCCTATGAGCGGGGTGGCGTTTGCGGGAAACTTTCTGCCATTGATCCTCGGTTGTGAGTGAAGGTGGGCCAGGGATGCCATCTTGCCACCTAGGGAGTTCAGGCGGCTCAATGCTGAGATCCATACAGAACGCTGACAAATCTTCCGGGAATCGCAGGATCGCCGTCTTTCCATTCCTTTGAGCAATCAGTGCAGATGGAAACCCCCATCTGTATGAGATGGCGGCATTACGTAACTTCTCTGTGAGGGGTTTTAGTGCTCTACGCCTCTCTAAGGTTTCTCTGGCTAGGTCTGGAAAGAAGGACAAGATCGCTCCATCGAAGTCCAGTGACTGTGCCTCTCTCGCCTTTTTCATAATGGTCTCTTTTTCCTCATAATAATGTAGTCTGCATATCACGTCCCTAGGGGTATCGGTGGACAGATTGCGTGGACGAAGCGCTCTGTGTACCCTGTCTATCTTAAGTGGATGGTCAGCTTGGTTCCCCAGCAGGGTATTGAAGATGCCGCGGACAGAGGCTGCTAGGTCGTCATCTCTGGTCGCCTCTGGAAGACCCCTGATACGAATGTTATTTCTCCTGTTTCTATTCTCTTGGTCTTCCAGCTTGTACAACGCCATTCTGTGCGCAATGTACAGACTTCTTGTAGAGGATTTTAAGTCTCTAATGGCGTTGGCGTGTCTGTCTAGTCTCTGCTCCGTCTCCTCTACGCGCTCAAAAACTTGTGCTAAGTCCGTGCGAACGGCAGATAGTTCTTTCTTAATTACCTTTTCAAGGCCCGCTAGCATCAGGGCAAGGTCTGATTTGGTGGGGAGTCCGCTTACCAAGTCCGCCACTCTCGAGTCCTCTCTCGGGCTTCTCTCCCTGTCTGATCCACACGAGGATACTGGAGAGCGGTGTCTTGTCTCCGGCCTATGGCGAGGGGCGGAGTTAACACTCATCCCACGAGGCGAGCGGCCTAGGCCGTCTGACTCACCAGGGTCTTCAGGTTCCGTAGCGAGATAACGCTTGATAGAGCCCGTCGGAGCGGCTTTTTTGGCGTGGGATTTACCCGACTTCTTGCCCGTGCCTGGCATGTGTACAGAGGAGTTGTGGGTTATGTGGAAAAGGAAGGATTTTAGTTGCTGGCGCCGGAGCTCACACGATGTGCGTCCTCACCGTCTCATGTCCAGGCCACGCCCCCCGGGTAGCCCATTCATTTGCACGCATGAGCTGCCTACTGCATCAAAAGCATGCACATATATAGATATATATATAGATATATAGATATCCATCTATATCTATATATAAAAACACGCAGTGAATTATAAAAGGTTACCATGTATTGGGGTGCCTTAAGAATGAATGCACCAACAAGAAAAACATGCGTTTTTGTGTGCTTCTGGAACCACAGCACACAGATGTAGACAAATTCTAAAACTGGCCATACATGGCTCGAAATCCGGCTGGTTTAGCAGGGACCAGCCAAATTTCGATCCAAGTGTGTGCACTGTGGTTGGACAGAAGCTGATCCAGCAATTGACTTCTGTACAACCGCTGTCTGAACAGCTCCCTTCTTGGTCATCTCTATACAGTGTCTTCACAAGATATGTGCTTATTACTTGTCCTGCACCCTTTACACATGGGCAATGCTTGTTAGTTGTCCCTGGGTGCTATGATGAACACTACTTTCTGTTTTTAATTTGGTCAGGTGCTGTATTTGTGTTATTCATCAATTACACATGCGAATGGTGCTGTTCTACACACTTCTACACCCCTGAAGCATGAAATTTATTTCTGAAACTTGTTGAGTGATCTCCGCTTGACTGGTTCTGAATAAGAATGAGATCGGGCGTGTTCGCACAGCCCACATGCAGAGCCCGCCAGGAAGTCGGCACTGCGCTGATCACAGACATTTCCCGATCCCTGCAGCCGCGCATTGGGACAATGTCTCACTGCCTGTGATTAGCGCAGTGCCGACTTCCTGGCGGGCTCTGCACGTGGGCTGTGCGAACACGCCTGAGCTCATCCTTAGTCTTGAGCGACCATTCCTGTTGTCAACAGAATGTGGAACACCTCCTTATGTCACATCATTACACCAACCATAATTTGCTTTTAACAACCTATTGGTTATCCAGAGTTTCTATGTTTTATACTATAGTAACTTCTTTGTTCTAGTTTTTGATGATCTTGGGCCTTTAAAACTCCCCAAGAGGGAATTCTGCTCTCTATCTATTTAGGCTGTGTTGAAAAACAGCCACTCAATCAGCGCTGCAAGCAAACGGCTGCAAGGCTGTTCTATGTATTCTGACAGTGGACGAGTCTCCCAGCTGTCAGAATACAATAGTACAGCAGGGAAGACTCTCCAATCCAGCTTAAAATGTGTGTATGGGGGGAATCGGTTCAGTTTATTTTTTTTGTTCAGCCCTGCGGTTAAACAAAAAAAAAAAAAAAAAAAGTAAAAAATGTGACGTATGGCCAAGCTTGAGTTATCTCAGACACGGGACACTGATAAAATCTGTTCAAGCTGAAAACAACTGAAATTAATACAAAAATTTAATTTCTATTTACTTACATTACAAAACAACAATGGGGCATACAGTACTTATAAGGCCTCATTCACGCAAGACGTAAAAAGGCCGCTTTTACAGTTTGTTTTTTTCCAGCCTCTAAACACACCTCTATGTTAGACTATGTGGCCATGCGCATTCAGGAGAGAAGCGTGTGGGCAAAAAAAACAAACACACACAATTTAGCTCTTGAGCATTCATTAATTCCAGTGGCCAGAATAAATATTCTGGCCATTGGAATAAACGCTTTAGGCACTTTATTTTCTGCTTTGAGGTCTTAACTCTCTGAAGGTTGAAAATTGCATAATTTTGTTTCTAAGCGTAGGAAATTCTGCTGCGTACAGGCTGGATTCACACACTAATGCCGCGTACACACGGTCGGAATTTCCGACAACAAATGTTCAATGGGAGCTTGTGAGACCGTGTGTAAGCTCCATTGGACATTTTCCGTCTGATTTTTCGACAAACAAAATTTGAGATCTGGATCTCAAATATTCCGACAACAAACTCCGTTGACGGAAATTCCGATCGTGTGTACACAATTCCGACACACAAAATTCCACGCATGTGGGAATCAAGCAGAAGAGCGGCACTGGCTATTGAACTTCAATTATCTCGGCTCGTCGTACGTCACCGCGTTCTTGACGTTCGGAATTTCCGACAAGATTTGTGTGACCATGTGTATGCAAGACAAGTTTGAGCCAACATCCGTCGGAAAAAAAACATGGATTTTGTTGTCGGAATGTGTGATCATGTGTACGCGGCATTACAGTACAGAATAATGCTTTTTTTTTAAGCTTGTCATGAAAAACATAATTATATTGAAGGTACAGGGCTTTGGAAGTAACCAAACAAATCCTATGAAAGATACAAGAGCCATGAAACCGGGGGGGGGGGGGGGGGGGGCTGCTACTCAAGAACAAAGCATTGGTCTATTGTGAAGCTTTCATCATTATAAATCAGAGAATGGGAAGAGGAGGGGATGGGATCAGGGTGTTGCTGGACACCTGTCATTTGAAATGACAAAGCAATTACAAGTTATTTTTTTTCCCCCCTTGTTGATGGTTTAGTGTGCTACTTTTAAGCATTGGTGCCCCTTTAATCAGCCAGCAAAAAACATGTGATACTTCATATAGAGGCTGGGATTACCATAAATATTTGTCATCTAAGGTTATTAATAACAGAGGTTGATATGGAGCAATGGCTCTCCCAAGAGAGCAATGTACACTGGGAGGACAAACACACCACAAGCTCAGCTGCACAGGAACAGTACCAGGAGATCATTATTACCCCTCCTCCAGGCTCCACAGACATTGAAGGGGCAAAGAGGAATATTTAAAAGTCCCAGCTGTTTGCGGCTATTTTAGATAATTATTTGAATTCTGTGGAAGCCGGAAAGGAGGAGAGAAAAAAAAAAAGTGTCAGAACATTCTAGCTTACAAGATATATTTAAGAAGAGCTAAACAAAGAGAAACCAGACAAAGGAGGCTTTTAAAAGATTGAAACATTATATATAGACGAAGAGCTGAAAGAAGAATTTTATTAGCAAAGGGAGAGAAAATGAAGAATTTATAAAAGTGCACTAAACATTATATAATTAATATAAGTATATCATATTTTCATGAAACATGCTCATAATTAACTACAATAATATTATCTGTTCATTGATTGCTGAGGAATATTGTGATCGGCTACAGGAGAGTTTCTGTTCGTATGTTGGTGCATTTTGGCGGTACGAACATTGTTTACATTCTCCCATCTCCTTCTGGTTTATTTTCGCATTTCCGATCATGCTGTTCGTCTATCAATTTTTAGCGGCCGCATACTGTACTGATTAAATGATTGTCGTACGATGGGCTATCCTCCGAGCAAAGTTTTCGTGTTTGTCTCTTTGGATTGGACGGACTGTCGTGATCGGCTGTTGAAAGCTGTGTACTAACGATCAGATTATCGATCAATCCGAAAGCAATTTTTATCATTCGATAATCTGATCGTGTGTACGAGGCATTAGGTTTTCACGGCACAAAGCTACAGGGGAATAGTGGCCCTAACACAGCTGTGGGCATGGACCCTAAAGCCTAAAATACTGCTCCATTCAGATCTGTTTAAAACTACACAGTATGGATTGGAATACAGTGTTTTTTATGCCTGTGTGCATGAGCCCTAATGGACAAGTGGGTGCTTTGTAGGGCAGTGGCATTAACTGCATACTGAGATGTACTGTTTCTCCTCAAAGAAGATCAGACTAACCAGTGTAAAGCTTCCACGATAGCATGGACATTAAATGCTCTTCTACATTGAGGGCCTTTGTAAACCCAGCCTAAGAACATAAACAAACCTTTTCTATTCAAGAAGCTAGAAGACAACAAATCCATCAGACAACACAATGGTAATCTACCTTTAGTAGGCAAACTCAATACAATCAGAAGTAAACAGGCCATTTACATATACACAAAAACATTGAGAAATTAAACTACCAGGTCAAAGATTTGTGAAAGATTTTATAAAAAAAACTAGATAAAAAAGCACACACAATCAGCATTGGGGCTGGTTCATAGCAGCTGCTGAACTAGACGGTGTGCAGTGCGATCCAACTTCACACAGTGCAGTAATGAAGCGCTTTACTTGACGGATCGCACCGTTTCCTTTTTTAAACCAACTTTGAGATGTCACAAAGACCTGTCATAAAGTTCAAATGCCGGCTGCACGGTGCAAGGCAGTGGATTATGGCATGCTGTGCTGTTTTTCTGGTTCTCAAAAACATTTTACTAAATTTAAACCGGAAGTTTAGTGTAGGTTTTAAACCCCTTATGTTCCTCCCCACAAACAGACAAAGCCTTGAGGAGTCTTGGAGAAGCAGGAAACCTCTGGCACAGGTGGAAGAGAGCTGAGTGCCCGTTCATTCAGCATAGGTGAGAGTTCTTAAAGCGGAGTTCCGCTAAAAAAAAAAAAAAAAAAAAAAAAATCAAAGTCAGCAGCTACAAATACTGCAGCTGCTGACTTTTAATAATCGGACACTTACCTGTCTCAGGCTCAAAGCGATGCGGGAGAACAAAGCCCTGCTCGTCTCCCCCTCCTCTCTGCGGCTTCACAACCGGGCGCGCACTGTGCATGCGCAAGACGTGTAGCGCGCCGTGACTGGCCGAGCAATCTTCTGGGACCTGTGACGTGTCCCAGATGATTGCCGAGAGGGAGGGGGGAGAGGTCATCTCCCTTCTGGTGCCACGTGCGCCGGAAGTGGGAGCTGGAACCCTCTAAAAAGAGGGTATCGGCACCCCCCCAAAAAAATGACATGTGGAATGTCAGGGGGTCACCTTCCCTTAAAGCAGAAGTTCCATTTTTGGGTGGAACTCCGCTTTAAAGTGTGCTCTGTGTGCCTATTCAGACATGGAGCTGCGGCCTGCCTCCTCTCTCTTCTCAATGGCTCACTGACCACAGCCAATCAGGAGGGTGTGCCGTCATCACCAAGAAGTAAAATGTGTTGTTACGCAGAGACTGGGCCACTCGTTGACAACCTCATTTGCAGTGTTAAGCAGCAAGATTTTAAGGCTCTGTTCACATGAGTGTTGTGTGCACACAAAATAATGATTTTAGGTGTGTCGCAATGCCAGTCATTTTTAATGGCACCCCAACGCACCTTGCACACACAGGTGCTTTTTAGAACACCACAACACATGGTAACTTATTATACTGTGAGTTGTGATGTGTTTTGAAAAAAGGTACATACAGTTCTTTGGCGTAATGTCTGTGCTTTGGGGCAGCCCATTCATTTGCCCTAATGCAGCAGACGGAAACCTGCACAAAAACACGCATCAGTGCATGTCCATTGTTCGCATTGCAAAGCTGTGAGCCTGGCCTAAAAGGATCCATGCTTTAGCTTACAGGTTTGTCAACACACTCCCAAATCTTGAGCACTTTTGTGCATGTCTCTGACCAGAATCAAGTATGCAGAAAGAGCCATGACTTCCGATCTGAATGCTTGTTCCAGGTGAACGATTTAAAGAGTATAGAAATAGAGAGTCCATATCACTGCCAGTATTTACATAAAGACCTCAGCAATGGTACCTCTATATGCCCCCAACCTCTTAAATGTTAACATATGCTTTACCTAAGCAATAGATTCCTTTTAGCACCAGCCCTTAGCTTCCCTGAAGCAGTGCTGCCATTACCTCCATGTGACAGTGCTAGGTACATGAGTGGCCAACCACCAACTGAACGGTCACATGGAAGGACATGGTATGTCACTTCTCTTCACCAGGTACATAATCTGTCAGGAAAACTTCTGTAATAAGCACCTGCAGGAGGCAAATATTGAAATATACCCGCTGCTTTTACACTGCATGGGCAAAGCGCAGGCTCATTTTATAAGCCAAGTACACAATGGGGTGATGTTCTATAAAAGAAAATCTTATACTAAATAATAATGAAGGCTGCTGCCCTTTTACTACTCCTTGAATATGAGGAAGTGAAAAAATGGTGCTAAAATATAAAACATTTGTGCTGTCTTGTGTGTGAAAAAAATCAACAAAATATACTGTGACCCAACACTGAATATTTTCTTGTATTATATAAAACATAAGGGATTTATTGGGCTAAAATATGCACTTACAGCTTTGTAAATAAAACAAACAGTAGAGAGGATAATCAAAGGGATCAGGGATCACCAACAGGCCCGGATCATAATCACATCACAACTCGATTAGGATCCAGACCTGTTGGGGATCCATGGGTTGGATTATCCTCTCTACTGCTTGTTTTACTTACAAAGCTGCAGTGCTAAGTGTATATTTTAACCCAAAAAATCCCTTATATTTTATATAATACGCGATGAACCTTCCTTGTGTTCTGAATCCTATGCATATATTGAGTGGAGAGTAGAGAGTGAGTCCAGATTGAAGTGTGCTAGGCTGGGAAGCTGATCAGCAGGCTGTTTGATCCATCCATCGCGGAGGTCGGAATATACACTGGATGAGTCTATACATCTGTTCACTTCATGCGTATCATGATCTCCTATAATTTAGACATCATGGGGATCTGGTAATAGGCACATTTAATCTTTTTTTATCTGGAACACGGATTGATCATTACTCTGTCACTAGGAGTGGTGCACAGTAGAATTATTTTCCGGGACAAGATTTGAACACATATTTGAATGAACACACATGGACACTTGATTTCTTGATTTAATGGGGTGATGTGTTGACCTCAAACGGATTCTGAGCCCTTAAAGTGGAAGTCCACCCTAACCCTTAGGCCTCTTTCACACGGGGCAGATCAGTCATGATCCGCCCCGTGAACATCCGCTTGCTCAGCGGGGATAGCTCCGCCGATCCCCGCTGAGCAGGAAGATGACAGGTGCATCGCTGCACACTGTGCAGCGACGGACCTGTCAGAGCGGCGCTCTCCCCTATGGGGGGATCGGATGATGACGGACCGTAGTGTCCGTCGTCATCCGATCCGATCACGGATGGAAAAGTAGGTTTTTCCTTCGTTACACTTTTCGGATCGGAGCGAGTCGGATGTCAGCAGACATGTCACCGCTGACATCCGACGCTCCATAGGGATGAATGTATGTCCGTTTTTCATCCGAAAACGGAAGGATGAAGAACGGACATACGGATCGTCCGTGTGAAAGAGGCCTTATTCTCCCCTGCAATCATTAATATGAGCCAAGTTCAGCTTTATGACTCAAAATGAAAAAAATCCCAGTTTTTCTACCTTTATTTTGCAGTATCCAGTGACGTCACATGACTTCAATTCTACTTCTGAGACTAAAATCAGCCAGTGGGCATGGTTCCTGAAAGCTAGTGACATCACTTCCTGGGAGGGACATTGTTCCTGTGTAGCCAGTGGGTGTATACAGGATGGGAGGAGCTGATCATAGGTTCACGGCCCAGTGTGTTCTCATTGTACATCCTAATTCATGAGAAAATGAAGAAATAAAAAGACCCATCCACACATACAGGCATACCCCGCTTAAACGTACCTTCGCTTTACATACACTCGCAAGTACGGACACATTGGCATCTATAGGAAATCTTGGTCAGCTTTACATGGCACTGCTCCCATTTTTTAACATTGGGGTCTACAAGAAATCTTGTCAGTTTGACATGGCACTGCACCTGCACCATAGGTGACAGGGCCTCTGAACTTGGGAAGCACCGAGAGGGGACCCAGGACTACAACATATCCGATTTGCGGGTCAGCCACCTTGCCTAGGTAATCAGCTATGCCTGTAGATGACTACTGCAATGCAGTACATGCATTGAGAAGTGAAAAAAGGTATTGCTTCACTTCAAGTACATTTTCATTTTACATACATGCTCTGGTCCCATTGTATACTTAAAAGTGGGATATGATAGTATAGTATAGCTGTGCACAGGAGAAGGGAGCTGGACAGGGGGGGGGGATGTAGCTGGAAGTGCTCTGGGGTCTCAGCTCACAGTCTACAATGATCATAGTACAGGCAACTACACTAAGGCTTTGCTTCCAGTCCACTAGTGCAACTTGTCATGCGACTTTGGACACAAAGCTGCATGACAAGTCACAGCCCATTGATTTCAATGGCACCCGTTGGATAAAAGCTGCACTAAAAGTCGCATTAAAATCACTCTAAATCGTGCAACGCTGGGGTTGCAATAGTGGAAATGTAGACTAAGGCTCCTTTTCCACTAGTATGAATGGCATTTAATGAGACACAGCGCTGCACTATTTAGAAAACAATAATGAATTGTAATGCGACTTTGGACAGTCGCATGACAAGTCACAGCCTATTGATTTCAATGGCACCCGTTCCCATCTATGAGACTTTGAAAAGGTACCTGCAATGCTTTGATGCGACTGATCCAGAGTGTAAAGTTGCAAAGTCACACTCCAAAGTCGCACTCTAGCCTTAGGCTATGTTTCCACTAGTGTGACTCCAAAGCTGTGCGATTTAGAGAGCGACTTTGCGTGCAGCTTTGATCCAACCTTTTCAAAGTCGCATAGATGGGAACGTTTGCCTTTGAAATCAATGGGCTGTGACTTGTCATGTGACTGTGTCCAAAGTCGCATGACAAGTCGCACTAGTGGAAGGAGAGCGTTAAAATCATTACTTACATGTAGCTCCCTCAGCTGGGCGTGTGCTACACCATGCACATAGTGCCCGTTAGTGCCATGCAAAAACAACCACGTGGTTGTACACTGTAGAAAATTTGCAGCATGTTGCATTTTAATCTATATACAAGCAGAACATACTTCCAAAGCCTCCCCCCCCCCTCTCTCAGGAGAAACTGCTATCCAAAATATGGCTTTGAAGACAGGAGGAGGAGATCTGAGAAGGAGGGATGGAGGGTGGGGCTAGGCAGGACTAGGCATGTCTATCTAAAGAGGAGAATAGGGATGTGGGTGGGGCTGGGCAAGACAGGGGTGGTTAGAATGAACAGTAGGCATGCCTGTGTAGAAGAGAAGGACAATGTCTTCAGGAAGTGAGAGGCCCCCATGCAGAATTCAGATATAAGGAAGTAAGGTTGTCCCTGAAGAACAGGAAGAAGCTGATTGCCTAGCTTTGATTAGACTTTGCCAAGATTAGAATCAGCTATACAGAAAATGAATAATGTCAAAGATAAAGATATTTTACATATAATTCATTTTATTAATTCTCATTTTTGACTTGACTTCCACTTTAAAAGCCATGAAAATGGCAACTGCCAATCCATGGCAAGCAAAACTGGAGAGTGAAGCAACAGGTTACTTTACTATGTTTCTTTAGCTCTGGTCCTTGGGGGCCACTTAATGCTTCCCAGTTTTCTAGGTAGCTCCAAATGTGTTATCAGCATAGGTACTAAATCATTTCAGAAACGAGTCTGAACAGAAATGCCCTGATTTGGTCCTTCTCAAATCTGGACTTGTTCACAAAGACGAAACATAAAATTGGGGGTGGGGGTACACATGTAACAAAGTGAATTTCTAAGCGCACAGCCTGTGTTGACCAAGACACTGAATGACTGACACATTGAAGAAAATGAATTAAAGCATGCCAGAACTTGCAGATAATAAAAGGAATGGACCACAGAGATCATCTGCCATCATTAGTTTATATAATACTGTTACACAAAGGTGGGGCAACTGCTGAGTGTTCCCAGGCAAGTATAACCTACTTTTTCTCAAGCATGCTCCGCAAAATGCTTAAAGGGTCAGTTAGAAGGGGCGGATGTTCTCCATTCTTTACATTCCTGCAGCTGTCTAAGCACAAGCAGTTCAGTAGCTTCTGAGAGCACAACAGCCTTCTAGCAGCACACACTACCCTTCCAAAGTCAGGCTTCTTCATGACAGCAGCATAGAAGAACACAAAACGATTGCAAGTAAACCTGTCAGGACACAACATGAGCGAAGTTTGTATTTTTTTTTTTTTGGGTGCAGACTCTGTGGCTCTCATCCCGACAGTAACAATAACATTTTAGGCGTCTTATTTCATATATTTAGAATGACTATCCTGTCCTGGCTTATCTCCACTGTGCAGCAGTTTAATAAACTGTGATGAGGAATAGAGATGATGTTCTCCGCTTCTCATTCGCTCAGTGAGAAGCTGCCAGTGATTCCAATACAGACAACCAGCTTAATAAGGTGCAACAGAAGCACCTGACTGGCTGTATGTGTAAATGATCCCACTCCCTGCTTCTCCACCTCAGAGGTAGCAATAGCATGGAGAAAAGAGGAAAATGGGCACAATGTGAGGAGGAAGCAGAGGCATCATGTCCTCGGCTACCTTTGTCATTGCTCAGCCACTCCTGAAAATGTAGAGCAGGTTGTATATATACATATGTATATACATATGTATGTAAATACATATATTCCCACATATGTATATACAGGGCCATGCCACCTATGGCCTCTAATGGACCCTGGGCACTAGCAGGGCAAGGTCACCCAGGGAAAAGATGGCACCCCCCCCCCCTTCATAGTGTGAAAGTTTAGGGCATCCTACGCCCAGCAGTCTCTCGCTTGTGAAAATCGTTGTCACTACTTCCGTCAGCCTTGTAATAGAAGTCACAACCATCCCTACGGTAAATCAATGTGCCAGGGCAGCCACCCCTCCTCCCCGTCACAGCCCTGGGCTTTAGTGTGGGTATAAAAAAAGACCCATGTGAGACCTAGTCCTGTGAAATTTGTACCCAAGAGTTTATGGCTATTTAAATGCACGGTTACAAGTGTAACAGAGATGTCTCCCCCTCACATGTGACTGGTTCCTCAAAGCATACCAGGGGAGCGGGTGAAAGATGAGGTAAGTAAAATTACTTTTTCGTGCTCCCATAGGCAAAAATGAGCACTTGTATCCTTGTAACGCAGAGGGAATCCTACTGAAAGGATATTTTTCTTTCTCTAGGAGTTCAGCTTTAAAAACATTATCACAAGTTCCCTTTACTAACCAACGTCATAAAAATGTCATATCATTAGATCTCACACTTCATATTGGCCAGAAGGACATGTCACATATACCAAATCACACTCCAGAGAAAAAAAAAAAGAAAGTACCTTGTTTCTGCTTTGGAATGTTGCCAGGCTAAGTAACCTAGGTACAATGGTAACTGGCTCCCAATCACTACTTAAAAGATTTATCTTTTCCTAACAAATTAGAGGTTTAGAAGAGCTTCCTCACGTACCTAGAAAATGACCTACTATACACACAGACACACATTTGATACAATTGTTTGCATTAGACTGACTACCTTCATACACCTAAACAAAACAACTTAGCGGCTTCCTATGGTGGCGCACCGAGAAAGGAGGAGGAGCTGAGAGGGGACCCGAGAAGAGGAGGTTCGGGGCCGCTGTGTGCAATACCATTGCACAGAGCAGGCAGGTATACCATGATAATTACTAAAAACAAACTAAAAAAAACAAAACAACATAGCCTGCACAGCACAGGGACCTCATGCATACATTTGTCCTATAAAAAGCTACATGTATGGCTTCATATCCTATTGAAATGTACATTGTAAAAACAAAATTCTGTATCTAATCTCACACACTAATTTTCTCTCTTCTCATATAGTAAACTTTGAATCAAAGTAAAACCAGGGGAATTCAGAGAAACAGGAAGTAGAAGGAAAAACGAATGTAGCTTTTATGGAAAATCCCTTTATTCTGTGGGTAAAACTCTCAAACAGCAAACAACAGATTCCAAATCAAATGCCCACAGCCAAATCACAGTCCATTCTAATGGGAGGGATATTTGATCTATTACAGATTTGTTCATGTGAATATTTTCTACTGAATATCGAGTTTGTCAAACAACTTTTCTTTCAGATGTAGTTTCATTGACATTTACCACAAGTATTTTATAGTAAAGCATTGTTCTTACCACAACAGAATGTGAATTGTTACATTAAACATTTATAGTTGTTTTCAATATTACAAAATTTTAGATGTAGATTTGAAATTGGGTCTATTTCATTAGTTTTGATACCTGATCTCTGTAATTTTGATTGGTCCCTCCTACAAAAGCCTTTATGTTAGCTTAAGATTTGTAGAGTAGCGTGTCATTTTTTTAGTTTGGCCTAGTTTACACCTGCAGGTGGGGGGTAAAAACAGGCAGTTGAGACGTGTTATTTTTCCTCCCCTCTCCCCGCAAAGGCATCTGTATGAGGTATACAGATGCTGCAGCAACTTTGCATTGCAGTGTGGCTTTGAGCAAGTCTACTGCTGCCATTAAGAGTCTAAGAAGGCCTGTGGCAAGCTCAATGGAAATCATTTAAATACCCCCGTTTTAGTTTCACAGATCAGAGTAGCACCCCACCTGCACAGATCTAAGAGTAGTTTCGACTTGTCATATTGGGCAGCAATAAATCTTTATGGGTGCATTTAGCTCAATTTTGATAACCGGTTAAAATGGCCATATATTTGGTCAATGACATCAGCCACCATCCCCTCCCTTTTGTTTACATCTGTCATTCTGGGAGGAGTAGTGCCAGAAGCAGATACGTTGACATGTTTCTTCTTTCAGTGGGTACGGTTCATCACGATTGATAAAGGACCTGGATCAATAGACAGCATGACTGACAATGGGTTTACATCATAGGACTTGTCAAAGCCCCTGGCACGTTTATTTAAAGTGGAAGTCCATGCTAAAACTAAAATCCCTGCAGCTATAGCCACCAACATTCTAACACTAACCTATCTAGCCCTGAAAAGAAAATATGAGTATACATACCTTTTCTGCAGGCGATACGATCCGTTCTCCAGCGACGGAAACACATTCTGAGCTGTCAGCCGCGGCTTCGCTGTGTGGGCGGGTGCAGGGGACACGTCCATCAACGGAAGCCCCATAGTACCTCTATGGGCGACATCACTTCCTATTCAATTCACAGCCGTTGTCGGCCATGTCCTCTGCAGCGCTTCCATCGCTGGAGATCGGGTCGGATCGCCTGCAGAAATGTACGTATACTGATTTTTTCTTTTCAGGGAGACCTTATTATTCTCATCAATATGGGGAGAAGGTACCCTCCTCATAATGACAGCATGTGGTCTAGTATGGTTCAGAAAGGGATGTTCATAACACCCTTTCTGACTTGGTATGCTTGGAAGGGGTTTCAGTATGGATTTTTAGAGGGAACCCATGGTATTTCTTCATCAAGGAGAAGAATTCTGGTATGAATTTTCGGGAGATCCCCACAATTTTTTTTCCCTCAATCTTGCTGTAGGATTTACAGCGAGGAAAAAATATAGGTCTTTGATATGTCATTGGGCAAAAAAAAAAAAACAAAAAAAAAAAAAACAACATTTACCAGTAGGTTTTATCCTCCTGCTGCTTTTTTTATTGTTTTTTGGTAAAAATTGGTATGGGACCCCCCAAAGTTCTTCCAAAATACATACTAGACCCTAGTGTTTATTCTGAGGGATCCCCATGCCATTGTTTACAAAAAAAATTAGACTGGCAGGGAAATTTCATTAGCATTTTAAAATAGCTTTATTACATCACTTTTGCTATAGAACATTGTATACATTGTACAGGTGCGCCACTTCACAGGTTTAGGACATCATGAGGCTTTTTTTTTGCTTTTTTTTTTTTTTTTTAAAGGAATGGGACATTTTAATGTTTCATTATAAGGATCTAATAAATATTGCTGCTCCCCACCCTACAGTATTTTTTTTAAAGTTCATTTTTGCATTGGTAATTGCCCCCTAGGACAGTGTCCAGCCCCCCAATACTGTTTGACAACACTTTGTCTATTAGCCTTGAAAATGAACAGAGCGGATTTTAAAGACTTGGCTCCTACTGACTTCAATGAGATTCAGATTAAAGTTCAGAACTCCAGCACAGTTCAGCAGACCCCCTCCGAACCCACGGAAATTTGGATCATCCCTAAGGCTCCATTCACACCGGAGGGCCAGTTCACACCATAGAAATGCAATCTGGATGCGTTCCAGATGCTTTTCTTCATGCACGTTTTTGACGCGTTCCAGTGCGTTTCCGATGCAGTCCAGTGTATTTTTTTCCCCTCTCTTTTTTCTTAACCTCATTAAAAGGACATACGTGTTCTAGTGCATTTTTGATGTGTTTTACAGTGTTTGCGTACAATCCAGTGCAGGAAAAGTGCAGCATGTTCTACTTTTTTTTCTGGGACGCGCTGGAACTGCAAACACTGGTGTGAACTATGCCATTTACTAACCATATAACCTACTTTCCATGCGTTTTTGATGCAGAAAAAAAACGCACTGGACTGTGTGTAGTGTGAACTGGCCCTGAGTGTTTTGGAATAGTGATTCTGGCCGCGATTCCAGAATCGCAGCAAAGCGCGAGATGCGTTTGTGAGGTCATTATTTCTTGATGAGATGTCAAACGCAGTGCGACTTTGCCACAATTGTCCTGCGACAAAATGCCCAAAAAGCACGGTGAAAAACGCAATGCCAAACACGTCAAACTTTGGTACATGAACTTTTTCGCTGCAGTACGCTTAGGTGTGAATGGAGCCTCAATCTGATGCCATCTTAGATAGCTCTTATGAGTTCTTTAAACATAACATATCTGCTCAAGACATTTTGACTCAATCTAAAAAAATTCCAAAGGCACCATACTTGCAATATAACCGAATATAGCTTCTGATGAGTATTATTCAGATCCACCCCAATAAATGTTGTTAGCCTTTGCTAAATAGGCAGCGACTCAAAAGGAAGGAAACATGATGAACAAGTCTTATTTTACAATTTTCCCATGTCCAACAACTTGCAGAGGGTATGCTTCTCCAAAAGGAAAAGAACCAACTATTAACTTTTAGCACAGTTTAATGTGAATGCCTATCAGTATCGTATTGCAAACTATTTTAATTAACTGCAGCTTGGGAGGACTCTTCAGAAGTTACAATGACAGATTCTTTATGAGGGCACAGACTTATTGAAAATGTGACAGATGGTAAGAAAACAAACTTTTTTTCTATGAAAAAGTAAAATATTTGATAAAAATGTAAATGAAAAAAAAAAAAATCTCGTTATGCATCAAACCACCCAAATGTTAGATTTACTTATTTCTTACATTACTGCGGATGAACATCAGTGAGTTGAATCACTTATCTTATATATTTGATTTATTCTAATAGCTGAGATTTTCCTGCTGGAGTTTCCAACTAAGTGGTCTAGAGACACACTAAGCAATGATTAAAAGGAACCCTGGTTTACTTTAAAGGCAATTATGAAACTTTCTACCTGCAGCTTGTGCTTTTCACCTGCATACAGTGTGCACCGACATGTAGTTTCATGATGTCTATGGTAGAGAAAATCTTCACATTTCTGTGTCAGCAGTTTCTGTTGGTGCTCAAACACGAGACATGACGCATCGCACTGCACAGGTTAATGCATGACCTTGGTCTGTAGTCTAAAAACTGACACTTCCTGTAAAGGAGCTACACATCCTACAACCCATCGGTCTCTCAGTCTCGTGCTCTCCAGAGGAGTGCTAATCAGTAATTAGATCTGACAGATAGACTAAAGAGTGGTCACTCTGTAGACTCTCATCGCAGTGCAACTTCCACATTTGTGCTGCAACACAATGATGAAGCATGGATTGTGACCTGGAACAAGTAGCTGCCTTTCCCTGTAGTGAATAGGGACAAACTAGGTGAATGATAACATGGACATAGTGGGATCAATCGGCCATGACACTTCAAAATGCATCAGCAACACGTAAGCCCATCATTAAAAGGTAAGGCAATGAAATGACACAGGGAATATAACTACAATAATAATGAGTTAAAACAACAAAAACCATGCCAAACTTATCTACTCTGTGCTATGGCCTGATCCTCCTTTTCTTGGTTCCCCTCTGGGGCTCCTGGCTCAACTAGCTGTGACTGACAGTAGCAGGAGCCAATGGCGGTCTCAACCAATGAGGAGGAAGAGACCCAGGAGAGCCGCAGCTCTCACACACATCGCTGGATCGAGATGGGGCTCAGGTAAGTATTGGGGTGGGGGGGTTGCTGCAAACCGAAGGTTTTTTACCTTCATGCATAAAACGCATAAAGGTAGAAAACCTTGAGCCTTTACAACCACTTTAATATATTTTATAGATAACAGTGAAGAAGTGCACACCAGTATAAACTGTCACTGTCCCACTCTGGGATAAACTAACTTTTTACCACCCCCTCTCTCCCACCTTTACCTGTTTGAGCTTCCAAAACTCACCTAGAACCCCCATCCTGGTCCATTTCCATCACTGGTTCTGGTACGGAGGACCGCTAACCCAATGTTGTGATTGTCCCCTGAGACCACAGGTCATCTACGACCCCCCTGTGATGACATTGGTTCTTTTCTCTCTCCTGAAAGGAACCCACCGGTGGCCATTTTTATACTTGAGTGGGGCTTTAAGGTTTGTTCTTCAATGCTAAAAAATGATTAATCCTTCTATTTTAGCTGTCACAGACACAAAGTAAAGGAAAACCCATAATTTTACATTTGTCACCAAAACAGGAAGTGAAATCCAATTAGGGTCCAGTGACAAAATGTCTAGGAGGGGACTTTCCCTTCCTATAAAATGTCATCCTACTTCCTATGGTGCCTCCAGGACAGAAAGTAAAGGGAAATCCCCAACAGGATAGAAAGGAAAAAAAGCAAAACCTGGGAGGGGTTTTTTTTTTTTTTTTTTTTAAACCCCCCCCCCACCCAGTTCAAAAAAAAAAAAATAAAAAAACTTTACCCATTCAAGTCTGAGTTTAGCATTCCTGTAAACCTGTCTGTTGACACAGCCCTAATAGCAGCTGACATAGTAAACGCAGAACACAATTGGGTCTTCCTAAATACTAAATTAGCACACAATATATCATTTACAAAGAATTGCACACAAATTTCCCCCCCCCCCCCCCCCCCAAAAAAAAAAAAGCTGTCCCCCCAGAACTGGCCTATCCACTAGGATCGATCCACAGTTTGAAAATAAATAGCGGAATCATGACTTCAATGGCCAACAAATATGACACTATTATACGCGACAGGATATAGAGCAGGATAGCGTTTGGCCGAGGATGCTATGGTAAAACATGCATGCGCCCATGGAATCCGAGTAGGATTGTATAGCTGGGAAGCACTGTCAGGAGGGGACAGAGATTGGTTTCCAAAAAAACTACCCAGCATAACCACAGTGTGAACAAGCAGTGAACAACATTTATGAAAAAAACGTTTATTGATAAATTGTTTATCTGCCCTACTCTAATACAACAGCTGATGGATATGGCAAGCTACCACTAGATAGCGTTATTTCTGAAAATGCTAGTTGCCTGGCTGTTATGGTTACACCTCTCAATACTTTGGGGTTTATTTACTAAAGGCAAATCCACTTTGCACTACAAGTGCACTTGGAAGTGCAGTCGCTGTAGATCTGAGGGGAAGATATGAAATAAGGGGAAGCTCTGCTGATTTTATCATCCAATCAGGTACAAGCTAAAATGCTGTTTTTTATTTTTCTTACATGTCCCCCTCAGATCTACAGCAACTGCACTTCCAAGTGCACTTTCAGTGCAATTTCAAGTGCACTTTGCACTTGTAGTGCAAAGTGGATTTGCCTTTAGTAAATAAACCTCTTTGAGTGATAGGAACATAAAGGGGCCTGGCTTTAATACTCTGAATAAACTATCTGGAACCAATATTCAGATCAGGAAAACCAAAGTAAAGTCCTTACCTATATACTTGTTTTAACTACTTCCTGCCCACGTGACGTTGTGGACTTGAAGTCAACTATAGGCATCAACCAGATATCTTTTTTCAGCCGACAATTACCTACACTGTAAAAGCCATCCTAGTGGCAGATTAGCTGCTGAATTGCTTTTCACAGGTAGCGGGAGGGGACACACTCTGGTAAGTGTCCTATTATTAAGGTAAGTGTCCTATTATTAAGGTAAGTGTCCTATTATTAAGGTAAGTGTCCTATTATTAAGGTAAGTGTCCTATTATTAAGGTAAGTGTCCTATTATTAAGGTAAGTGTCCTATTATTAAAAGCCAGCAGCTGCAGTATGTGTAGCTGCTGGTTTTAAATTTTTTTTTTTTTGGGCGGACCTCCACTTTAAGTACTTTAGTTTGGCACCTTTCCATGAGCGTGTGCAATTTTAAAAAGGTAACATGTTATGTATTTACTTGATGTAACAATTTTTATAAGTTACAAAAAATTGGGTCAGATTTGTTTTTTTTGCTTTTAAATTAATGAAAGTATATTTTTTCCCAAAAAATTACTTTTCAAAAGAAAATCGCTGGGCAAAAAACGTGCAACATAAATTGTAATGATCACCATATTATTCTCTACTAAGAAAACCTATATAATGTTTGGGGGTTTTGAGTAATTTTCTAGCAAAAATATACAAATTTTTACATGTAGGAGAGAAATGTCAGAATTGGCCTGGGTGGGAAGTAGTTAAAGCAATTGACAGCAAAAATTACAAATAAACCTACCTACAAAAGAAAATGGCAAATACTTCCTTTCTAGCTGCAGGCACTACCTGAACACCACTCAGGTCATGAAAGTGACTCATATTGAAACACGAGCATTAGCACGAGATGCAGGCGACTGCAGTGTGCAGGATGAGAGACTGGCAATGGTGGTCTTTATATGTTTCTCAGGAATCATTTTCCTTGAGGGATCATGTGTTCATGGAATCTCTTGGCCAAGGGACAGAGAGATTGTAGACAACCGTATATGCATAGCCTTAAAGTGTTTGTTACCCTAAAAAAAAAAAAAAAAAAAAAAAAAAAATCATGTGCTGTGTAATTTGGCCCCATCTATCACCTTAAAAACCTGGCTGATCCTGCCTGGTTCTGTCCACCCCCTTGTAAACTGACGGTTTATCATGGCTGCTGAGTTTATGTGCCTCTGTCATCCACAGCTCTCCTCTGTCCTCTCTCTCTCCCTGCTCTGTGTCACGTGCCCCCTCCCCTCCTGCTGCCGAAATAACTTAAGATCTCCTATATTCCTCTTTGTTTCCCAATGATAGGTACACCCCAGTCTCTGCATTTTATAAATAAAATGCCTGCTATACCCGATTTCAGAGCTCCGCTCAGCGTTCATGTGACCTGCCGGCTGCTGCTCCTCTAGTCCCAACTGATGTCAGCGGGGGAAGCTCGGCCCCGCCCTCTGCAACTGTCAGACGGGGAAAGGAGAGAGTAGCCCGATCACGTGAGCGTCGAGCGGTGCTCTGAAATCAGGTATAGCAGGCTTTTTTTTTTATATATATATATAAAAACACAGACACAGGAGCACCTATCATCAGGAAACACAGAGGATTATATGAATTGGGTGGGTTAACAACCACTTTAACCACTTCAATACCAGGCACTTAGACACCTTCCCGCCCAGGCCAATTTTCAGCGCTGTCACAATTTGAATGACAATTGCGCGGTCATGCTACACTATACCCAAACAAATTTTTTATCATTTTGTTCCCACAAATAGAGCTTTCTTTTGGTGGTATTTGATCACCTCTGCGGTTTTTATTTTTTGCGCAACAAATAAAAAAAGACCGAAAATTTTGGAAAAAAAAACACGTTTTTCTTTGTTTCTGTTAAAAATTTTTGTAAATGAGTACGCTTTCTTCTTCAATGACGGGCACGGATATGGCTGCACTGACGGGCACCGATACGGCGGCACTGATGGGCACCGATGAGGTGGCACCAATGAGGTGGCACTGATGAGGTGGCACTGATGAGGTGGCACTGATGAGGTGGCACTGACGGGCACTGATAGGCGGCACTGATGCGCACTGATAGGCGGCACTAATGGGCACTGATAGGTGGCACTGGTAGGTGGCACTCATGGGCACTGATAGGTGGCACTGGTAGGTGGCACTGATGGGCACTGATAGGTGGCACCGATGGGCACTGATAGGTGGCATTGATGGGCACTCGTAGGTGGCATTGATGGGTAGTTATGGGTGGCACTGATAGTTGGCACAGATGGGCACGGATGAGCACTGATAGGTGGGCACAGATGGGCACTGACAGGTGGCACGGATGGACACTGATGGGTGGCACTGATGATACTGATTGATGGTAGTGATGCCCCTAAGTGTGGCATTGCTGGGCATCACTGCAACATAATTGTGCCAATCAGTGCCCATTTGTGGTGATTGTGGTGATTGGACACGGCTGATCACGTGGTAAAGAGCCTCAGCCGGAGGCTCTTTACCAAGATCGGTGTAGCGGTGTGTCAGACTGACACACCGATCCACCGATCGCCGCGATGCGCTTAATATTTGGACACTTACCTGTCCAGGAATCCAGCAATCCAGCAGTGTCCTCACCTGAGCCGATTTTTCAATTGGCTATCGGGTGCTGCCCCGCTATCTTCACTAAGGGAAACCGGCTGTGAAGCCGCAATGCACGAAGCGTGCTGCGCTCTGCGAATGGGCTGGTGTTCTGTCAAAGGAGCCAACTCATCAAAATCTCCAACTACGTCACTTCCGGTGACTCTCCAGCAGCATTAATTGCAGATTTCAATGATTTGGCTGTTTTCACAGAACGCAGGCAGCGTATACACTACGATACATGATATAATGAGTGGACATTGTTAATCCGCCCGCAAGTAACCAACATGGCCGCCTCCAAGGCGGCGACAACTTTTTTTTACTCCCTAGCCAGTGTTCTGCCAAAACAGCCAACTCGTCGTGTACCGTAGTGTATATGCTGCCAGTGTTCTGTGAAAACAGCCAACTAGTCGAAATCTGCAATTACTGCTTCTGGAATGTCACCGGACGTGACGTAATTGGAGATTTTGACGAGTTGGCTCTTTTGCTATAACACCGGCTGCAGGGGGAGGAGGAGGGGGGCCGAACTTCCAGGCTGAGTTTGCCGCAGCCAGGTACCCCCTCCCCCCCAAAAATGTCAAATGTGGCAGTGGAGGGGTTAAGAGGCAGACAAACTGAGCCCTTTTGGGTGGAGCTCCGCTTTAAGCCTTGTACGCACCACTAGTTTATTTTTGTTCAACCCAGCTCAGGGGCGCTGTACTAACAATCCGATGTTCATACAGTAACCCTGCTGTGCCATTGTGTTCTGACAGGGGGACGGCCCCCCCACCAGAACACTCAGTCAGGTCGAGCCTCTGCAGAATTTTTAAGTCAATAGATATCCTTGTGCCCCTTTATCACATATCCAGCATGAAAGATGAGAGCCTATTCAGGTGGAGATGTTGTGCACAAAGCTGGTGTGCAAAATGGAAGTAAATATAGGTCAGTAAATAGGAGCAATACCAGGCATTACATAATATTACATAATAAACATGCTTTTTAATTAACTTTTTTTTTTTAAATGTTCGCATTAGGATACAACAGCCAAATATAACATAAAAATAAATGGCCCATTAAAAGATGAAATAAACTGTATTTTTCTTTAGTATTCGCCTAAAATCCAGAGATATTCTCCGCAGTACCTTTTGCTGCCTCAGATGTCCTCATTATGATGGCCAGCATCATTCCTGAGCCCAGATAGTGCTGAACAGACCCCAGACAGTAAAAGGAGAAACAGTACAGCGATGAGCTCATCTTTCATGTCATTTCGCTTTCTCCTCCTACCAGCGTGCTTCCTGTCAGTATTTGAACTGACTGTTTATTGTGCAGCTATTTTCCCTCCCTGCTGTATAGGACTGCAGGAGGCTGATAGCAGGTCAAAGTCTGGTAATTATGCTGCTTGCAATAAAAAAATGAAGTTTAATGAAGAATTACTGATGTAATAAATAGTGCTAGAGGAAGTAATACTTCCCCTTTACCCAATTCACTTCCTGCCTCAAAACCTACTCCCCTACAAACCCTATTTGTATTTACATGCATCTTGACATCTTGAAAAAAAAAAAGAAATCTATGAAACAAAAATCAGTTTAAGGCTGGCCATACAGTATACACGTTTCTTATACAGTTTTCTTTTAGATTTACCTAAACCATAAAATATGAGGTCAAACCTAAAAACTTTCAATTTGTATGCCATCAGGCAGGCCCTGCACTACATAGTTGAAGGTAAATCTAAAGGAAATTGAATAAGAAAATGTATAATGTATGGCCAAGCCTTACTATCTTTCAGATACAAGTAAAATGCGGCTGTGATAAATAGCAAAAGCAAATACCGTATATACTCGAGTATAAGTCGAATTTTTCAGCACATTTTTTTGTGCTGAAAGTGCCCCCCTCGACTTATACTCGAGTCAAGCACTTTTCTGCAGCAAAAAAATTCATTTTCCGAACTGACTTTGGGGCCCCGTATTCTCAGGGCCACTTGATGCTAGGAATCCAAAATTTGGTGTGCAAACCCAGTGGAACTAGCACCATAAAATTTCCAAAGCTGGGGTTTCTAGCACCAAGTGGCCCTGAGATACGGGGCCCCAAAACCGGTTCGGAAAATGTCATTTTCTGCTGCAGAAAAGTGCTTGACATTTTCTGAACTGATTTTTGGGGCCCTGTATCTCAGGGCCACTTGGTGCTAGAAACCCCAGCTTTGGAAATTTTATGGTGCTAGTTCCACTGGGTTTGCACACCAAATTTGGGGTTATTAGCACTAAGTGGCCCAGAGATACGGGGCCCCAAATTCGGTCAACTGTGGCCATCTGCAGCAATGTCATTTCGGGACCCTTTGGGTTCAGAGACCCCAAATTTTGGCTGCAGCTAGGGGGCATCTAGGAACCCTTAATTACTGAGTTTGAAGTTCAGGGGACCTATGGCTGCAAATGAGCACAGTGAGGCATGCAAATGGGCACAGTGATGCTGCAGATGGGCATTGTTGACCCTCTTTTCCACTTACAGTAGCTGTGCATTTCTCACCCTCGTCTTATACTCGGGTCAATAAGTTTTTCCCTTTTTTTTTGTGGTAAATTAGGGCCTCGACTTATACTCGGAACGACTTATACTCGAGTATATACGGTAAGTCTGATTATTATCCATCCTTAGCCTAGTACACTCTATCAGTTTTTTTTTGTTTTTTTTCAACCCAGCATGCTAAACGAAAAAACTACAATCCACCCGACAGAACACACCGGTCAGCACTCGCAGCCATTTGCTGATCAGATACCAATCAGATGCTGGTTTTCCAGTAAGCCCGTTCGGCCAACTTCTGTCGGACAGGCTGGTGTACACATGGGCCGAATGTTGGCCTGTTTCTGTTGAACCAGCTATTTGGCCTGTGTGTTCCAGGCTTAAAGTTAATTTTTTTTAAGTTAAAAATAACAAACATGTTATATTTACCTCTTCTATGCAGTGGTTTTGCACAGAGCAGCCCCAATCCTCCTCTTCTCAGGTCCCTCTTCAGCTATCCTGGCCGCTCCCTCCTGTTGAGTGCCCCCACAGCAAGCAGCTTGCTAAGGGGACACCTGAGCCAAGCCACAGCTCCCTATGTCCATTCAGACACGGAGCTGCAGCCTGGCCCCGTCCCCTCTCTTCATTGGCTGACTGACTTTTAATGACAACAGCGGGAGCTACTGGCGTCATGCTGCTGTCTCAGCCAATGAGTAGGGGAGTTCTGGGCAGCCGAGACAATCCTGCAACATCACTAGATCTGGAGGGACCCCAGGTAAGTGTTAGGGGGGCTGCTGCACACAGAAGGCTTTTCATTTTAATGCATAGAATGCATGAAGATAAAAAAACCTTCTGCCTTTACAATCACTTTAAGGGTAGCAGGGTTAAAAAAGGGCCTTACAGAAATGTTGAGTAATGATGCCACCCAAACTACCTTCTAGACAGGTCTGACTTGGGGGAAGATAGCTGTACCCAGTTGAGTTTTTTTTTGTTTGTTTTTGCATGCTAGTCTCATATAGAAAACTAATGGGTTACTAGAGTTACGAAAATTCTCACAAAAAAAAAAAAAAAAAAAAATACAACTTCCCACAACAATGTAATGTATTCTTTAATTTCTGAGCATAGGCGGTCTTGGTAACGCAATTTTTTTACAGACGAATACTGTACCGATTAAACAAAAATCATCCATTCTGTTACCTTATGAGAACATTTTTCGTGCTTGTCCCTTCGGATAATTTAGTATGAACTATTGTGATGGGCTCTCGAAAGCAGTGTACACAACGATCAGATTATCTAGCGATCGTTGTGAAAGAAGTATTTTTCATACGATTTTCTAATTGTGTGTACTAGGCATAAGCAAAACGATCTGGAAAATAGTTTTGGTTGTATCCGTCCAAATACCTGTACAGGTGAGCCAATAAATGCTAAAGCTGGCAATACATTAAGCAAATTTTGTTTAGCGTGGATGTGGGAATCAAGAGAAATCTTACAAAGCTTAAATTGAAAGGTTATTTACCTTTCTAGACACTTATTTTCCCAGAGAAGGATCTGTCTACCAAGCTAGATTACGATTAAACCACTACCAGAGAAAATTTTTTACCCAAGTAGGGTGGCTAATAAAATTTGACCAATGCATCTAAAAAAAACAGCTGGATCTGGAAACAAAAACCTTTGGCACTCTTGAAAACAGACCAGAGACTCAAGGAGGAGGTATCTTCTGCCATGCCCAGATGCACAGAGGTGTGGATTTCCCTGACTGAACATCTGAGGTCTAGTCACCTTTTGACAGATATAATGGTATAAAAAAAGTGGTCTCCAAACTGTGGCACTTTTCTTTCTTTTATGCGGCTCTTTGGGTAAAATTTCATCCTCTGACACCAACAATGGGGCATAATTCCCCCCACTGACACCAACGAAGGGGCACAGTTCCTCCCAATGACTCCAAAGATGGTGCACAGTTCCTCCCAGTGGCACCAACAATGGAGCACAGTTCCTCGCAGTGGCACCAACAATAGGGCATGATTCTTCCCACCCAATGTCACCAAAGATGGGGCACTAGTCCTCTCACTGACACCAAAGATGGGGCATTTTTCCTCTCATTGAAACCAAAGACGGGGCACTGTTTATTCCCACTGATGATGGGAAATGTTCTATTCCAATGGCCCCAATCTAGCCCCCCTAAAGTCTGAAGGGCAATAAACTGGCCCTTTGTTTAGAAAGTTTGGAGACCTCTAGTATACAACCTCAAAACAATATAGTTTAAGCACTGTACACAGAAAAGACATACAAGTTCATGATAAACGCAGTATAAAAAATAAAAATGACAGAATGTAAATATAGCCTGTTCACGTTTCTAAATACATAAGCATTTAAAATTTGTAAGTGCTGTAATATGTTTTTGATTTAATGTTTATTATGGTTTTGCTAAATAAATTAATGGTTATTCCATGATGTCAAAACACTAAAGACTTGCCAAACAAAAGGTGTCCACTAGTGTCTTAAAGAAAATGACAAAGTGAATCCAACCCGGATAGAAAAAGATGCTGAAAGCTCCGAGGCACAGCTCTACGAGAAGATCAGTATCAGAATTTGTACTCTGAGAACCAGAATGCGCTTTACAGGGCCAGAGCGGCCACCACCTTCAGGAGAAGGAAGGGGAGTAGGAAGCACCAGCTAAGTGTAGTATGCCAAGTATAAATGTAATAACAATAGATAGAAAACACTCACAAAAAGATGAGTTGGAAACATGTTCATCTGACAATGGGGTGTCTGTCCATTCCTAATACACCCTGCAGTTCAGGCTGCTGGAGAGGATTGTGGTCAGGCTCAGGAGCCTGGGAGAGCCCCCAGAATTCCATGCTGACCAGCACGGAACGCACAGAGGAAATCATGTCACCGGAAGGAGTGGACTGACAGATGAGATGCAGGCTATGCACTCGGAGCATCAAGCTCCTTCTAGAGGCCTGTTTGTTTTTATTTTGCCTTTATTACTACTTTACACTTCAGCTTTGGAAGATTTGGCTGCTCAATGACCAGGCCATTTTTTGCCATATGGCACGGCGTCACCTTAACTGACAATTGCGTGGTCGTGCGACGTTGTACCCAAACAAAATTGATGTCCTTTTTCCCCACAAATAGAGCTTTCTTTTGGTGGTATTTGATCACCTCTGCGTTTTTTAGTTTTTGCGCTATATACAAAAGAAGAGCAACAATTTTGGAAAAAAAAAAAAACAATACTTTGTACTTTTTGCTATAATAAATATCCCACATTTTTTTTTTTTTTTTCAGAAAAACGAATTTTTTCCTCAGTTTAGGCCGATATGTATTTTTCTACTATTTTTAGTAAAAAAAAAAAAAAAAACCGCAATAAGCGTATATTGATTGGTTTGCACAAAAGTTATAGCGTCTACAAAATATGGAACAGATTTATGGCATTTTGATTATTTTTTTTCTTTACTAGTAATGGCGGTGATCTGCGATTTTTATCGGGACTGCGATATTGCGGCGGACACATCGGACACTTTTGACATATTTTTGGGACCACTGATAATTATACATCGAACAGTGCTGTAAAAATGCACTGATTACTGTATAAATGTCACTGGAAAGGAAGGGGTTAACACTAGGGGGTGATCAAGGGGTTAAATGTGTTCCCTAGGTGTGTTCTAACTGTGGGGGGATGGGACTGACTAGGGGAAGAGAGAGATCGGTGTTCATACTTAGTATGAACACACGATCTATCTCCTCTCCCCTCAGAGAATCGGGATCTGTGTGCGCACACACACACACACACACACACCCCGGTTCTCGCTCTGTCACGAGCGATCACAGGTGCCGGCGGTCATCGCGCCCGCCGGGGACTCGCATCGGCTGCGGGCACACGCTGCGGGTGCCCCTAGTGGCCAAAAGGCTTAGTGACACAAGGTAATGTCGATTTGCCCAGCCGAGCCAACCTGCCACAGTAAAACTGCGGCGGCTGGTCCGGCAGTGGTTAAGAAATAAGATGAAACTGTGCGCTTGAAATAGGAGATATGTATTAATAGACTATGTATGGGGTTTGCTGAAGGTGTGACCATTTTTCTATTTATTGATTTTAATTTAAATCTGTATTTTGATATTCTCTGTACACATGATCTATAAGACATGGTACCATAAAAGTTCCTTGTATGTCAAGGCTTTATTAGAAGACTACCAGTAGGTTAAAATAAAAATTAATTTTACTACCACTACCACTTTAAGCAGGCATACCATAGAAATTCCTAGTGGGGCTACACACTTAAATGTACTATCCAATTGCAACATAACATGTGCTTTACAGATAGGCAGAAGTAAGCAAACCCAAGTGTTAAAAAAATAGTGCACCAATCTGGTCTAACTACATTCTCACCACACCGCTCCCAGGTATTCGCAAACTTATTGTACATAAAAATAACAAAACTCAAGAAAAAAAAATCTGGGAGGCATGAAAGTGGAAGTGCGATGTTCAGAAGATCAGTTTTCTGGTAGACAAGCATGTGAATAGGAACTGTAAGAACATACAATTCAGTGGGGTGTGTCTTCCTGCACGTACATTAAAGGATAAGTTCACCTTTTGTAACATGTCACACCCATATTTAGAGTGCAACATGTTACTAAGCAAAAGACCCTCCTCCCCCAGAGTCCCATTTTGACAGTGGGCTGGGGATTTTCTCCCCATACCCAGTCACAATTATTTAAAAAAAAAAAAAAAAAAAATCACAACACAGGGTTGTGTGGGGCACCACTCACCCAACCACGCCATTCATTCACAGAGTTCTCTGAGTAGAACTACCACCGTCAGCCATTGCGGCTGATGGCTTGTAGCTCTCAATGTTTATTGCACCCTCTCATTGTCGATCGCTTTACAGACGCCGAATAAAAAAATAAATGCACATTTTTATTTTTTTTTTGCCTGCAAAAAGATGTGCATTTATTATTTTTTTTCTAAAAAGGTGACCTTATCCTTTAATGAAAAATGTAAAGGCAATTCAGTCAACTGAGGTTGCATTTAAAGTTTGTCGGGTATAGGGTTTTATATTTTATACATTTGTGGCACTCTTTTCTGGCCCTATTGAAATCCAATCCACAGTGGATCACTCTTCGGAGGGCAGCTGGGAGACAATAAATTGCCTCCTCAGTTTTAATCCTTGAAAGCCCCGCAACTCTGCAACTGTGTGCACTGCACATGGTTCAAGAGAGGTTACAAATAGCCCTATTCACTTGAATGGGTTGTGTTCAGTGGGGGTGCTGCCAGCAGAACGTGACGGTGGGTATAATTATTCCCGAGAAGGAAAGCATCACAGCCTCAGCATGTGTACAACCCTCCCTCCCGCCGCTGTGTTAGGTTTGTTGGGGTTTGTAGTGTTATGGCAACTACTTTTTATGATTCTACTACACCCAAGGAAACAAATTTATCATTAATATTTTAAATACTACAAGGGGTTGTTTTACTAAATGCAAAGACTGTGCACTTTGCAAGTGCATTTTGCACTAATTTTCCTCAGAACTTTGTGAATGTGGTGAAGCGGTGCTGATTTCAATCATCCAATCATATGTAAGCAAAAAAAAAATTTTCTATTTTCCTTGCACATAATGGGGTGTTCTTTACAAAGTAAAGCGTCACCATATTCACTAGCTGCATTTGCAAAGTGCACAATCTATTTACCTTTAGTAAATCAACCCCCAAGAACCTTTATGTCTCTGTACTTCATGCAATAAATATCTCAAATTCTAATGCATTCTATGTACCCCCCTAAATACTTACCCTAATCTAAGCCTAATCTCAATCCAGTGATGTGCAGATGGCTCTCTTGGCTCTCTCCCCCCTCACTAGCTCAAACATGACAGCGGGAGCTACTGGCTCACACTGCTGTCAATCACAACCAGTGAGGAGGGAGCAGAGGCAAGACTGAGCCATGCTCTGAGTGTTTTAGGATTCCAAAACACTATTCCCAACGCACACGTTTTTGCAAAGTGGCTGTGAGTGTAAATGGGTGATGCAGCGACCACCGGATGGTACCGAAAATAAATGAAGCGAGAAACTGTCACCAGCACATCACAGATCCATAATGGGTCCAAAGCTTTATTCAGCAAATCACATCAATGTTTCGGAGCCTCACAGGATCTCTTTATTAGGCATGTGACATCACATGGTGTGCTGGTGATATCTTCTCGGTGGGTGACTTATGGACACACAGAGCTGGCTCAGGAGTGAGCATGCACGAGGGCCCCCATAGCAAGTGGCTTGGAGGCACTCGCAAGGGGGAGGGTTCAGTGGTGTCAGCGGGGGGAACCCAGAATTAGATGATCGGGGCTGCTTTGTGCAAAACCATTACACAGAGCAGGTAAGAATGGCATGCTTATTATTTAAAAAAAAAAAAAAAAAGAGCATTTAGAAATCACTTTAACCAACTTCACTTGTTATTAAAGCGGAACTAAACCCTTCTATCTTTAAAGCCAAGGAAACTGCCATCTTAGCCTCTGTCTGATATGCTGTTGCCATGATCAGTTGTGAGACAAATTTAACGGATGAGAACAGAGGTCAAGAATAGAGGCTAAGAGGCAGCTTCCTTGGTTATAAAGGATAGCAGAATTTAGTTTGACTAACTGTATTTTGGCCTACTACCATCAAGAGGGTCAACATGAATGGAAGTAAAAAGACTGAGGAACCATTCTATTTCCTAATGTATTTAGATGTTCAGTCATTAAAAGGAACAATGTTATAAGACCATCTAAGCCCCCGTTCACACTGAATCAGACTTCACTTGAAATCACACAATTTCAAAGCCGCAGGTTAGTGCAAATTTAGGTGCGACTTAATTATTACTATTATTATTAGAGGTCGACCGATATATCGGCCGATATTTGGTGTTTACTTAATCGGCATCGGCCGATTGTGCTGATAAAAAAGGCCGATATAACTTCAGCACGACATGCAAATGACTTCTGTAATAGAAGTCAATACAAGTTGCCTGTATTCTTCTGTGAAGCAACTTCTCCCCTCTCTGGGCAGCCTGCCAAATCTGATAAAAAGAACCTGAATTGATACAATGTTTACATTTATGAATGAACTGAGCTCTGTGTGTAGAAGCTCTCAGTTTAACCATTTAAAGACTAAATCTTTTCTGACATTTGTTGCTTACAAGTAAAAATCCTGTATTTCCTGCTAGAAAATCACTTAGAACCCCCAAACATTATATATATATTTTTTTTTAGCAGAGACCCTAGGGAATAAAATAGCAGATGTTGCAATATTTTATGTCACACGGTATTTGTGCAGCGGTCTTTCAAACGCAATTTAAAAAAAAAAAAAAAATACACTAATAAATTTAAAAAAAAAGACTTGGCAGTAAAGTTAGCCCATTTTCTTTCGTACAAAAGTTTTGATTACCTGTTTTTGTGTATTTATTTTCAGGATATAGTTTTTTTTAATAACTAAATTCTACATACAAGTGAACTGATTGGAGGTTTGTTTTGTTTAATAAATGTTTAAATGTAAAAAAATTTCTCTATCATTTAAGATTGCTTTCACACTGCAGCGGGCATGCGTTGACGGTAAAACGCTGCTAGTTTTAGCGGCGCTTTACCGTCATTTTAGCGGCGCTATTCGGCTGCTAGCGGGGCGCTTATAACCCAGCTAGCAGCCAAGGAAGGGGTTAAATGAGCCCCTGAAGCGCCGCTGCCGAAACGCTTTGCAGGCGCTTTGGCAGTGGTGCGCATTCATTTCAATGGGCAGGAGTGGTGGTATACTCCGCTCCAAAGATGCCGCTTGCAGGACTTTTTTTTTAACATCCTGCCAGCGCATCGCCTCAGTGTGAAAGCACTCGGGCTTTCACACTGAGACTGCAGGGAAGCCGTTTTACAGGCACTTTACAGGCGCTATTTTTATCCCAAAAGCGCCTGAAAAACGCCCCAGTGTGAAAGGGGTCTAACTGTTAAATTTTATGAGATGTAGGAAAGGAAAAAAAAATTAAAATAAAATAAAAAAAATCGGCCTAATATAATCGGCCCAAAAAAAAAAAAAAAAAAAAATCGGCATCACATATCGGCCATCGGCTACCGCGATTTCTAAATATCGGCATCGGCCAGAGAAAAACCCATCGGTCGACCTCTAATTATTATTATACAAAATTTATATAGCGCCAACAGTTTACGCAGCGCTTTACAATGTATAAGGGGGACAACACAATTACAGTACAATACAAAAGGTACAGGAGGGCCCTGCTCGTAGAGCTTACATTCTAAAAGGGAGGGGGTGGACTTAATGCACATATGTCTATGCAAGTCACACCTGAGATTGCATAAAATAGTGCAGGAACTTTTTTTTCAAATCAGTGCGGTACCGTAAAGTTGGCATTGCACCGATTTGAACAGTTCCAGTACCGATAATAGATGCGACTTGTCATGCGATTTGGACCTGTCAAATCCCATGACAAGTCAGGCCAGCGTGAATGGAAAGTAAGGGCAATATTGACACACTTTAAACATGTAGACCAAAAAACTAAAGCTTAGTGCAAGGTGGTGCATACCTGTACTATATCAGTAGGAAGGAGCTACAATAAATATTATACAGGCTGTTTGTAGCATGTAATAGCTATGGTAAAGATAATTCTGTCTGTTCAATTGAGGTGTGCTCTGGAATAAGGAGCTCCAATGATTCTTATATAATTGGCTATGTGTGCAAGAGTGAGAGGTCCTCAGTTATGCGCAAAAGGCCAGCACAGTTTTACCAATATGCATATATATTTTTACTTAATGCCTGAGAACTCCTGTGCTCCACCGGTTTAGATTTTACAATCTACAAGTTCAAATTCCCACAGAGATGTGGGATTTTGATAGTGGATTGTCTCTCCTTAAAGTAGTATAGATAATTGTACCATCTCTGATCGTTTGTTCTGTATCTAAATCTGTGTGTTAATATAATCCACTAAAATGACCAAGTACAAACCTGACTTCATTCCATGGATACCTGGCATTCTTTTCGGTATATAGAGACTTAAGTAAAATGGTGCCTTCTGGTGGTAAGTGAATGCATAGCTATGTTAGTCAGTGGATTTATAAGGGCAATGGGCAGGCAAAGGCTTCACAAGAAGCTAGTATATGTTGGGTAGCTGGTAAAATGGAGAGGTGTTCAACCCTCCTTATGAGTAAGAATGAGAGCAAAGGAGCCACTGCAATCCTGTAGGCATCAAACTCTAGTTTTCCTTATCAGTTTACCAGGAGCCATAGATAACCAGAATCTGTGATATACTGAACAGTGGTCGTTGTCCTCAGGTGTCGTTTTAAAGCGGGGTTCCACTCAAATTTTTAACTTAATCTTACCCCCTTCAGTTAATTGCATAGATGTTCAAATGCAGCACAAAATTTTTTTTTATCGCTGTAATTACCTTTATATTGTACTTTATTGTGGCACTTCCTGTCTCTCCTCCCATGGGAGTAGCCGCACTGTCTCCAGGGAGCTTAGTGTCAGGCTTCCCAAGGTTCAGTGCAGGAACAATGATCATGCTTGTGAACAAGCTGTGAATGAACAGCATTCACCGCATCCCAGAAAACAATGCTTATGGGCTTCACATGGCCACAAGCAAGATGGAAACAGCCAGCATCACATTTTTTAAGTTATTTTTCAGTACGAAAACAGAGGCGGAAATATTACACCCAAACTGAGTATTATTTTGGGAATTGCAAAGTGTCTTAATGACCAAAAAAAAAAAAAGATTGGTCGCCGGACTCCCACTTTAAGGTGCAATTTCCAACCATTTCTAACTAAAATCAGTGAGCTACACGCTTGCGTTGCATTGGTCTAGGTGCCTGACACACAGAGAAATAAAATGGTAGACAATTTCCACTCAATTTTAAACAGATCAGTATAAGGTTTGCAGTGTGACCGTGTAATCTCACTGAACTAAATTAACCACAAAATTGGTAACACTACATGGAGGCTTAAAAACGGAATTATGAAAGGCAATATCAACTGAAGCAAAAGCTTATCCGATAGTGAAAAGAGAATAGGATAATAAAACTATTTGTTTCTGTCCCAGGCCTGAGGCAGTGTCCTCTTCTGGATTAGTGAAGTTGACGATGCTGAAGTTAGAAATTGCTGAGCTGCTTCTTAGGTGGCTTCTGCTTTTATGGAGCTGCATGGGCATCCCGAGAGACTTTTTGGCCAATGCATAAAGAAACATTGGGTGAAAGAATCTAAAGAACTCTAAGCAGGCCTGTAAGCTTGCTACAGAAAGGATACCAAGTGCGTCTCGTCATGAGAATTATAGTTTAACCACTTAAGCCCCGCTCACTGTATATATACACGTCATTTTTTTGGAGATGGATATCTCGGTAACGGCAGCAGCTGCTGCCACAACCGAGATATCCATCTTTACAGTGAGCGATTCTGTACACGATAATGGTGGTCTCTGCGGCGGGTTCGCCGCGAGATCACCGTTATCGGCGGCAGGAGAGGTTCCACCCCCCCTCCCGCCGCTCTCCTGCGCCTTCCGCCGCTTACCGGAGCCGTCGGTAGCGGCGGAGGCGATCGGGTCCTTTCCCTGCTGAGGTATGGAGACAAGTGAGGCCAAGATGGCCCCCACCCGTCTCCATACCATGTGACGGCCGGAGCGACGTCATTCGACGGCTCCGCCCACTCTCTTAAAGGCACAAATTTTTTTAGTGTCATTTTTTTAAACGACTTTTTTTTTTTTTTTTTTGCATTTTAGTCTAAATATGAGATCTGAGGACTTTTTGACCCCAGATCTCATATTTAAGAGGACCCGTCATGCTTTTTTCTATTACAAGGGATGTTTACATTCCTTGTAATAGGAATAAAAGTGATCCAAATTTTTTTTTTTTAAAAACAGTGAAAAAATAAATAAAATAAAATAAAATAAATAATAAAAAAAAAAAAAAATTTTTTAAAGCGCCCTGTCCCGACGAGCTCGCACGCAGAAGCGAACGCATACGTGAGTAGTGCCCGCATATGAAAACGGTGGTCAAACCACACATGTGAGGTATCGCCGCGACCGGCAGAGTGAGAGCAATAATTCTAGCCCTAGACCTCCTCTGTAACGCAAAACATGCAATCTGTAGAATTTTTTAAACGTTGCCTATGGAGATTTTTAAGGGTAAAAGTTTGACGCTATTCCACGAGCGGGCGCAATTTTGAAGCGTGACATGTTGGGTATCAATTTACTTGGCGTAACATTATATTTCACAATATAAAAAAAAATTGGGCTAACTTTACTGTTGTCTTATTTTTTTTTTCAAAAAAGTGAATTTTTTCCAAAAAAAGTGCGCTTAGAAGACCGCTGCGCAAATACGGTGCAAAAAAAAGTATTGCAATGACCGCTATTGTATTCTCTAGGATGTTAGAAAAAAAACAATATATAATGTTTGGGGGTTCTAAGTAATTTTCTAGCAAAAAAACCTGTTTTAAACTTGTAAACACCTAAAATCCAAAACGAGGCTGGTCTTTAAGTGGATAAAGAGGAAGAACTATTATCATTTTGAGGAATCTGCCGTATTGGCTTTAATTTTTAGCATTCTGTGATTGTTGCTTGCAACAGATTTGAAACCCTAATGTGGGTCTATCTCTACCCCAGCTCAAGGGTCTCTCTTGTTCTGTACTAGATTCAGATAAGATTCCAAGTGTGTGTCCAAGGACCTAAGTGTAAATGAGCGGTTTAATGGATAACTTTGGGGTCAGCTCTTGAAAGTAATAGACTGGAGGTTAATCACTTTTTCTGAGATCCCAATTTCCACAAGTTGCTGTTTTAAATTAATATTTACAGCTTTCACAGTTTGTGTTCTCTATTTCCTTCCAGGGCCGTAGTTATTTCGTTTGCCCCAGGATTCAAGGACAGCAGTGTGTCTGCCTATATCTTGGATCCTTCACTTTAGTTGACAGTGATTTTCTTACACATTTTTTATTTAGGACTTGATCTTTAGGATTATGCCAGTCTGGAAGTAGATCTTCGGCTTTCAGAGAAGTAGGTTTTGACCAGATGTTAAAAGTTTTGCGGGCTCCAGGCATATTTTGATCCTTTTTTCCCCTCATAGTTGGACCTACTTAAGCCAACTGCAGTTTGTAGTCGATCTGCTGAACATTTGTCTTCAACAGATGTGGAGTCAGCTTTAAAAGAAGGCTTACCTATAGGTAGTCTAAATATCTCCTAAAACGTGCAGTTTAGGAGATATTTACTGTATATGCAACCAGTGACATCACTGGCGCATGCTCTCTGAAGGAACAACCACCCATGCCGTTCCTTCAGAGCCCTGCGGCTCCCACTGCCATGCACGGGAGTGACGCCATTGCGGCTCTGGCGACTCACAGATCTGGAGTCTGTGAACCTGGAAGCTAAAACGGGTGAAGATGGAAGTGGTCTCCAGCGATGACATTGCTTCGCTGGAAGGCTTTGTTTTGAGGTAAGTTTCACATTATGTGCCAGTATACGATGCATACTAGCACATTATGCCTTTGCCTTGCAGGCAAGAAAAAAAATAAGCATTGACTATTTATTCCTTATACGTTCCTATCTATTTACTAATGCTGGCAGCATATCGTACTGACTGGTTTTAAACTTTTCTTTCACATTTCTTCAGTTACTTCCTTGTTTCCAGGCTAAGGAAAATTATGTCATACATCCAAAGAGTGTTCAGGAGGAGAGGAAAGGTTTTCTCAGCTAAGCACACCCTCCTGCCTGTATGCTTGAGCTAAGGGCAGATGGATTCCAGGAAGTAAATGCTATCTGAATCAACTGCCCTTACTAATGATGGCCACAGCCGGAAATGCTAGGGAGTGTTTTTCAAATTGATTTCTCAACAGAATAAAGCATGGAGACTTGGATGGAAGGGCAAGTTTGCTTTTACTATAAAAAAAAAAATATATATATATATATATATAAAAAATGAATTAAACTGAGTTTTTGATTTGATTTGTGATGGTCATATGCAGTGTAGTTGCACTTTAACCACTTGCCGACCGGCTCACGCCGATATACGCCGGCGAAGTGGCACGGGTGCGCAATAACACATATGGGTACATCGGCCCTTTAAGAGCCGCCAGAGGGTACACGCATCCCTGCTGCACGGCGGGGGACCCGATGCGTGTGGCTGGCGGGCGCGATCGCGTGCATGAGCGCCAGCACAGGGATTTATGTGTGTAAACACACAAATCCCTGTGCTGTCAGAGGAGAGGAGACATGTCGTTTGTTCCTAGTAAGTAGGAACAGCGAAATGTCTCCTCTCCTACTCAGTCCTATCCCCATACAGTTAGAACACAGTGAGGGAACACACATTTAACCCTTTGATTGCCCCCTAGTGTTAACCCGTTCCCTATCAGTGACATTTATACAGTAATCGGTGCATTTTCATAGCACTGATCGCTGTATAAACGCCAACGGTCCAAAAAATGTGTCAAAAAGAGTCTGATCTGTCCGCTGCAATCCCGATAAAAAAAAAAAAGGAAGAGCAGATCGCCGCCATTACTAGTTAAAAAAAAATGCCATAAATCTTTCCCATAGTTTGCAGACGCTATAACTTTTGCCCAAACCAATATATGCTTATTGTGATTATTTTTACCAGTTTTTATCAGTTTGAAGCAGTGGAGCTTGGTGTAAGTGGAACTGAATTAAGTGGGAGTTAAACACAAGAGTTAGAGTATACAAGTCTTGGTGTTTGGTTGCTGTCTGCTGTCTGTTGCTGTCTGCTGTCTGTTGCTGTCTGCTGCTGTCTGCTGTCTGTTGCTGTCTGTTGCTGTCTGTTGCTGTCTGTTGCTGTCTGTTGCTGTCTGTTGCTGTCTGCTGTCTGTTGCTGTCTGTTGCTGTCTGCTGTCTGTTGCTGTCTGTTGCTGTCTGCTGCTGTCTGTTGCTGTCTGTTGCTGTCTGTTGCTGTCTGCTGCTGTCTGCTGCTGTCTGCTGCTGTCTGCTGCTGTCTGCTGCTGTCTGCTGCTGTCTGCTGCTGTCTGCTGCTGTCTGCTGCTGTCTGCTGCTGTCTGCTGCTGTCTGTTGCTGTCTGCTGTCTGTTGCTGTCTGCTGTCTGTTGCTGTCTGCTGTCTGCTGTCTGTTGCTGTCTGCTGTCTGTTGCTGTCTGCTGTCTGTTGCTGTCTGCTGTCTGTTGCTGTCTGCTGTCTGTTGCTGTCTGCTGTCTGTTGCTGTCTGCTGTCTGTTGCTGTCTGCTGTCTGTTGCTGTCTGCTGTCTGTTGCTGTCTGCTGTCTGTTGCTGTCTGCTGTCTGTTGCTGTCTGCTGTCTGTTGCTGTCTGCTGTCTGTTGCTGTCTGCTGGGGTGCTTTTTGGGGGCTTTTCCATTGACTTTTGCTGTCACTTTTTAAATATCTCTTTTTTTTTTTTTTTTGGTTTCATCAGTCTATCAATTAAGGGGTGTGGTTAATTGCTCACAGGTGACTATTTAACTGGTTGCAGGGCTCAGTGTGAGCGTGCTCAGTTTGAAGCAGTGGAGCTTGGTGTAAGTGGAACTGAATTAAGTGGGAGTTAAACACAAGAGTTAGAGTATACAAGTCTTGGTGTTTGGTTGCTGTCTGCTGTCTGTTGCTGTCTGCTGTCTGTTGCTGTTTGCTGGGATGCTTTTTGGGGGCTTTTCCATTGACTTTTGCTGTCACTTTTTAAATAGCTCTTTTTCTTTTTTTCTTTTTTTTGGTTTCATCAGTCTATCAATTAAGGGGTGTGGTTAATTGCTCACAGGTGACTATTTAACTGGTTGCAGGGCTCAGTGTGAGCGTGCTCAGTTTGAAGCAGTGGAGCTTGGTGTAAGTGGAACTGAATTAAGTGGGAGTTAAACACAAGAGTTTAAAACAGGAGGTTATAACAGGGGTCATAGTACCTGTGTAGTGTGAGTATCTGAGTGTTGTCTGAGTAGTGTGTGTGGATCGTTAGTACTGTGTATTGTGTACCTGTGTATTGTCTTGTTGTGTACCTGTGTATTGTCTTGAGTATTAGTGCCAGGAAGCTAGCTGTTAGGTAATTTGGACAGGGTAAAATTCCCCAATCCTCACTAAATTTAATAGGTATGTTGCCCGGCGGGTGTGGAGAGGCGGCTCTTTGTACATCTTGCCGCATGTATGCGTTCCTTGATCATCCGATCGAGGGCGAATACTGCTGTGCAAAATGTAAGCACATTGTTTCCCTGGAAGCCCAGGTTCTGAATCTAGAGAAGCAACTGTCAGCACTGAGAAGTCCCTCCATACTAAAGGTGAGCCAGGAACGTACATGGCAGGTGCCAGCAGGGGCCAGCACAGAGGCGGGTGGAGACAAAGAGGTGCAGGCACTAGCAAAGAGTAGATGGGTGACAGTCAGGAGGGGTAGAGGGGGAAGTGCCAGAGAGGCCGTTCCAGGACTGGAGCATCCCAATAAGTACGCTCCATTGAGTGACATTGGTGAAACCAGTCAGGGACCAGCACTGCTGGAGATGAGGGACTCTCCTAGCTGCCAGGGGAAGAACTCCTCCAGTGAGAGTGGGGGGGCAGCAAAGGTAAAGGAAAGACAGATTCTGGTGGTAGGGGACTCAATTCTTAGAAGGACAGAGAGGGCAATCTGTAACCAAGACCTGAAGCGCCGAACAGTATGTTGTCTACCGGGCGCTCGGGTTCGGCACATCACGGATCTTGTGGACAGATTACTGGGAGGGGCTGGGGAAGACCCGGCTGTCATGGTGCATGTTGGCACCAATGACAAAGTCAGAGGCAGATGGAGTGTCCTAAAGAACGATTTTAGGGACTTAGGAGCTAAATTGAGGAAAAGGACCTCCAAGGTAGTGTTCTCAGGAATACTACCGGTACATCGAGCCACACCAGAAAGGCAGAGGGAGATTAGGGAAGTAAACAAGTGGCTGAAGAGCTGGTGTAGTAAGGAGGGGTTTGGGTTCCTGGAGGACTGGGCCGACTTCTCAGTCGGTAACCGGTACTATAGAAGGGACGGACTGCACCTAAATGAGGAGGGTGCAGATCTGCTGGGAATGAAGATGGCCAAAAAGTTAGAGGGGTTTTTAAACTAGGCGATGGGGGGGAGGGTCCAGAGACAGTGATAGCCAGCGCGGAAGATATTCCAGAGGGTAGTATTGGGGGCATTAGTGGTAGGTTAACCAAAGCACAAAAACACAAGGTGAGTATAGTAGCAAGTCCTAGTTGCAATCTTGAAACACCCAATACGAGGACAATATGTGACCAGTCTAAACTATGTGGCATGTTCACCAATGCCAGGAGCATGGCGGACAAGATGGGTGAACTAGAGATACGGTTGTACAAGGAGGATTTGGATTTTGTGGGAATTTCAGAGACCTGGTTCAACAGCTCTCATGATTGGCTGGCAAACATTCAAGGGTATACCCTATACCGCAAGGATAGAGAAGGTAAAAACGGGGGAGGGGTATGCCTATATATCAAGAATAATGTACAAGTGAGTGTGAGAGATGACATCACTGAGGGGGCTAGGGAGGAGGTGGAATCTTTATGGGTAGAGCTCCAAAGGGATGAAGCTAAGGGGAAAATAATACTGGGAGTATGCTATAGGCCCCCAAACCCGAGGGAGGAAGTGGAGACGGATCTCCTATCACAAATTGGATTAGCAGCAAGGATGGGAAGTGTTATCATAATGGGGGTTTTTAATTATCCAGACATAGACTGGGCGGAGGGAACCGCGCATTCATTTAAGGCTCGCCAGTTCCTTAGTGTTTTGCAGGACAATTTTATGGGTCAGATGGTAGACGCACCAACTAGAAATAAAACAATACTAGATCTACTGATTACCAATAATACAGACCTGATAACAGATGTGGTAATACGGGGCAATTTAGGTAACAGCGATCACAGGTCAATTAGTTTCAGTATAAATCACACAAATAGGAAACATGAAGGGAACACAAAGACACTGAATTTCAAAAGAGCCAACTTCCCTAAACTACAAACCTTGCTAAAAGGCATAAATTGGGATAAAATATTAGGAACAAAGAATACGGAGGAGAGATGGGTTTGCTTTAAGAGCATATTAAATAAGGGCATTAGCCAATGTATACCATTGGGTAATAAATTTAAAAGAGCGAACAAACATCCTGGATGGCTTAACTCCGATGTAAAAATGCATATAAAAGCAAAGGAGAAGGCCTTCAAAAAATACAAGGTTGAGGGATCATCCTCAGCATTCAGTATTTATAAAGAATGCAATAAGAAATGTAAGGGTGCAATTAGGATGGCTAAGATAGAACATGAAAGACACATAGCGGAGGAGAGCAAAAGAAATCCCAAGAAATTCTTTAAGTATGTAAACAGTAAAAAAGGGAGGACAGACCATATTGGCCCCATAAAGAATGAGGAAGGACATCTGGTTACAAAGGATGGGGAGATGGCAAAGGTATTGAATTTATTCTTCTCCTCAGTCTTCACAAGTGAATCGGGGGGCTTCAGTAACCAAAACTGCAGTGTTTATCCTCATGACACATCACAGGAAGCACCTCCATGGTTAACAGAGGACGGAATTAAAATTAGACTTGAGAAACTTAACATTAATAAATCACCGGGACCAGATGGCTTGCATCCGAGGGTACTTAGGGAACTCAGTCAGGTGATTGCCAGACCGTTGTTCCTAATATTTACAGACAGTCTATTGACTGGAATGGTACCAGCTGATTGGAGAAAAGCCAATGTAGCACCAATATTTAAAAAGGGCCCAAAAAACATCCCTGGGAATTACAGACCAGTTAGCCTAACATCAATAGTATGTAAACTCTTGGAGGGGATGATAAGGGACTATATACAAGATTTTAGTAATAAGAATGATTTCATTAGCAGTAATCAGCATGGATTCATGAAGAATCGTTCTTGCCAAACCAATCTATTAACCTTCTATGAGGAGGTGAGTTGCCATCTAGATAAAGGAAGGCCCGTAGACGTGGTGTATCTGGATTTTGCAAAAGCATTTGACACAGTTCCCCATAAACGTTTACTATACAAAATAAGGTGCGTTGGCATGGACCATAGGGTGAGTACATGGATTGAAAACTGGCTACAAGGGCGTGTTCAGAGGGTGGTGATAAATGGGGAGTACTCAGAATGGTCAGGGGTGGGTAGTGGGGTTCCCCAGGGTTCTGTGCTGGGACCAATCCTATTTAATTTGTTCATAAACGACCTGGAGGATGGGATAAACAGTTCAATCTCTGTATTTGCAGACGATACTAAGCTAAGCAGGGCAATAACTTCTCTGCAGGATGTGGAAATCTTGCAAAAAGACCTGAACAAATTAATGGGGTGGGCGACTACATGGCAAATGAGGTTCAATGTAGAAAAATGTAAAATAATGCATTTGTGTGGCAAAAATATGAATGCAATCTATACACTGGGGGGAGAACCTCTGGGGGAATCTAGGATGGAAAAGGACCTGGGGGTCCTAGTGGATGATAGGCTCAGCAATGGCATGCAATGCCAAGCTGCTGCTAATAAAGCAAACAGAATATTGGCATGCATTAAAAGGGGGATCAACTGCAGAGATAAAACGATAATTCTCCCGCTCTACAAGACTCTGGTCCGGCCGCACCTGGAGTATGCTGTCCAGTTCTGGGCACCAGTCCTCAGGAGGGACGTACTGGAAATGGAGCGAGTACAAAGAAGGGCAACAAAGCTAATAAAGGGTCTGGAGGATCTTAGTTATGAGGAAAGGTTGCGAGCACTGAACTTATTCTCTCTGGAGAAGAGACGCTTGAGAGGGGATATGATTTCAATTTACAAATACTGTACTGGTGACCCCACAATAGGGATAAAACTTTTTCGCAGAAGAGAGTTTAATAAGACTCGTGGCCACTCATTACAATTAGAAGAAAAGAGGTTTAACCTTAAACTACGTAGAGGGTTCTTTACTGTAAGAACGGTAAGGATGTGGAATTCCCTTCCACAGGCGGTGGTCTCAGCGGGGAGCATTGATAGCTTCAAGAAACTATTAGATAATCACCTGAATGACCGCAATATACAGGGATATGTAATGTAATACTGACACATTATCACACACATAGGTTGGACTTGATGGACTTGTGTCTTTTTTCAACCTCACCTACTATGTAACTATGTAACTAAGAGTATGTAGAACATATATTGGCCAAAACTGATAAAGAAATTTGTTTAAGAACATTTTTGGGGCTATTCATTATAGCAAAAAGTTGTTTTTTTTTTCAAAATTGTTGCTTTTTTTTCTTTCTTTCTTTTTTTTCTTTTTAGCGCAAAAATAAGGTGATCAAATACCACCAAAAGAAAGCTATTTGTGGGAAAAAAAGGGTGCACATTTTGTTTGGGTATAACGTCGCATGACTGTGCAATTACCATTTAAAGCGATGCAGTGCCAAAATTGTAAAAAGTGCTCTGGTCAGGAAGGGGGAAAAATCTTCTGGGGCTGAAGTATTTAAGATATGTTCATCCAGGTGACTTCAGGAAGATTTACCAAAACTGTCATAGGAGGATCTTCATCAACTATCCAATCAATTTTTACGCAGTCAGGTAGGTGGATTGGGGCTGCTCTGTGCAAAACCATTGCACAGAGCAGTTAATTATACCAAGTTTGGCATTTAAAAACAATGGGTGCTGTTGGAAATTTGAGGCAAATCTGTGAAGTGGCAGCATGAGGCAAGAATAAGTAGCTGCACTTACACACAAGAATATATTCTCACTTAAATGTCGTGACTATTTTATAAACCACTTGGTCATAGTTATAATGAGCAATGTATATTCAGGCAACTTCTGTTAAAATGTATCTGCTGTATTGTATTCCGAAATTACCCAATTAAAACGGAACTTTGGGCAGAGATTTATAAATTGGAAACAATACTTTTAAATACTTGAGTAGGTAACTTAACACTACTTTATATTAGTGTCATGTAATCCTGCATGACAGACTATGAGGAGATGGGTTCAGTCACTCGATGCTCTTTATCTTTGTACAGTGCTGCAAGTCTACAGAGCTTGAAATGCTAAGCACAGGCAGTACATGAATGACCTCATGATGCTTCTTCACTTTCCAATCAGAAGATTGAGGAGCAGGGGAGGGACCCAATAAATACTGTTTTGACAGCAGTGTTAATTTCGTCGACTAAATGATTATTTTAGTCGACTAAAATACGACTAAAGTGAAAGGACTAAAATACTACTAAAACTAAAATGGCATTTTAGTCAAAAGACCAAGACTAAAACTAAATTGAAATTTGACTTCAAAATTAACACTGGTCTGTAGTGCATGTTCATACCTCAATGTAATAATAAAGAACATTCAATTTTTCACTCCAGCAGTATATAATGAGTTTGCAAATTGTAGAGAATTGTTAACTAATGCATTACAATTGAATTACACCCATTAGATTTTAGATGACTAAAATGTTCTAGAGATTTAGTCTACTAAACACGACTAAAACAATTGCAGAAGACTAAAACGGGACTAAAACTAAAATACGACTAAGACTAAATCGAAATTTGCTGCCAAAATTAAAGCGGAGGTCCCACAATTTTTTTTTTTTTAAAAAGTCAGCAGCTACAAATTCTGCAGCTGCAGACTTTTAAAATAAGGACACTTGTCTGTCCAGGGTGCCCACGATGTCGTCACCCGAAGCCGAACCGTCCCTCGGATGCTGCCACCGCCATCTTCGGTAAGGGAATCAGAAAATTAAGCTTTGCGGCTTCACTTCCCGGTTCCCTACTGCGCATGCCACACTGCGCAATCCGAATGGTCCCTGCTGTCTCTGGGAGCGGTGTGTGTCCCAGCAGACAGCGCGGGGGGACGGGAAGAGGCGTTAAGGGGTATGTTTCGATGTTTGATTGAAGGTTACTGGTTATCAAAAAGTTTAAACATTTTGAAGGTGAAATTTAGTCCTCATACATTTTGGATGTTTTGCAACTCTCCCAGACTCCTTTCCTCCTGTCAGTATTGTTTTGGCAGAAAAAAATAAACACATCACACTTGGAAATGTGTGCAATATGTTTAGGTACGTCAAACGCTTAAGCTTTAATTAATTTTATTGGCCAGAATAAGGCCCCTTTCACACTTATACGACTTGTCCCACGATTTTGTACTGCAAAATCGTATGACAAGTCATTCTCCATGATTTTCAATGACTACCATTCATATTGGCACGACTTTAAGTCGTGCCGACTTGAAAGTAGTCCCTGCACTACTTTGGTCCAACTTCTATGCGAGTTGTACTCCATAGACCTCAATGTTAAACCCTGAAGTAGCATGCAAGTCGTGCCTGAAAAATATATAGACACGACTTCAGCAGGACTTTGTAAGCACAAGCCTGGCTCCCTGATCGGGAAAGGAAAACTTTTTTTTCCTTTACCGATGAGCGACAGGCAGTGCTGACAGCTGTCTGGTATGAATCCAGAGGGGGAACTCCACGCCAAGTTTTAAATGAAAAAAACGGCGTGGGTTCCCCCCCAGGGGCATACCAGGCCCTTAGGTCTGGTATGGATCTAAGAGGTACCCCCTACGCCGAAAAATCGGCGTGGGGTCCCCCCCAAAATCCATACCAGACCCTTATCCGAGCACGCAGCCCGGCCGGTCAGGAATGGGGGTGGGGACGAGCGAGCGCCCCCCCTCCTGGACCGTACCAGGCCGCATGCCCTCAACATGGGGGGGTGGGTGCTTTAGGGCATGGGGGGGCACCCTGCAGGCCCACCCACCCCAAAGCACCTTGTCCCCATGTTGATGAGGACAAGGGCCTCTTCCCGACAACCCTGGCCGTTGGTTGTCGGGGTCTGCGGGCGGGGGGGCTTATCGGAATCCGGGAGCCCCCTTTAATAAGGGAGCCCCCAGATCCCGGCCCCCCACCCTATGTGAATGAGTATGGGGTACATGGTACCCTTACCCATTCACCTAGAGAAAAAAGACAATAAAAAACACAGTACACAGGTTTTTAAAATAATTTATTAGGCAGCTCCGGGATCTTCTTCCGACTTCGGGGGTCCTCTTCCGACTTCGGGGGTCTCTCCGCCGTCTCCTCCCGGTGTCTGCATCTTCTGCCGGCTCCTCCGCTATCTTCTGCAGCTCAATTGTTAGCGGTGGTCCGGACTTCTGCCTTCTTCTTTTCTTCCAGAGATGTTGACACGACGCTCTCTACAGCTGGAATGGTCTCTGAACGCTCCGCAACAGACTTTTATAGGCGGTGACTCCGCCCCCCTATGAGGTCACTGTCCCGGGGCATGCTGGGACTGTGCTGTCATAAGGGGGCGTGGTCATCACGCGGTGACCACGCCTCCTAAAACGTCACAGTCCCAGCATGCCATGGGACTGTGACGGCATAAGGGGGCGGGGTCACCGCCTATATAAGTCCGTTGCGGAGCGCACAGAGACCATTCTGGCTGGAGAGAGCGTCGTGTCAACATCTCTGGAAGAGAAGAGGGAAGAAGACGATCCAGAAGTCCGGATCACCGCTGGCAAAAGAGTGCCAGAAGATAGCGGTGGAGCCGGCAGAAGATGCGGACACCGGGTGAAGACGCCGGAGAGACCCCCGAAGTCGGAAGAGGACCCCCGAAGTCGGAAGAAGATTCCGGAGCTGCCTAATAAATTATTTTAAAAACCTGTGTACGGTGTTTTTTATTGACGCTTTTTTCCCTAGGTGAATGGGTAGGGGTACCATGTACCCCATATTTATTCACATAGGGTGGGGGGCCGGGATCTGGGGGCCCCCTTATTAAAGGGGGCTCCCAGATTCCGATAAGCCCCCTGCCCGCAGACCCCGACAACCAACGGCCAGGGTTGTCGGGAAGAGGCCCTTGTCCTCATCAACATGGGGACAAGGTGCTTTGGGGTGGGGGGGCCGGCAGGGTGCCCCCCATGCCCTAAAGCACCTACCCCCCCATACAAAATTGGAAGTGTGTCTAACACACGGAGTGGCACCGTGGACACAAACAAAAAAGTAAAAATGTGCCACGTCCTAACAAGTTATATAGAGAACAGGACAAGAGGGACTTTTATGGACTTTTTAGGCACAAATCTAACAAATTAGTTAAAAAGTATTATTTTATTAGAAAAATACATGACAGACAAAAAACATGTTGTCTAAAAACACACCACAACATGTGTGTATACTTAAAAATGCTCGCTATACAGCACCATCTATAATGTATTGTTCGGACGTCTGGGTATACTTTCCACAATAAGATCAGTCCGACATGGTGACTTGATAGCGGGTCTATAGTCAGTTCAGATCATATAGTTCTTGAATACTCGACATGTTTCGCGTAAGGTTACGCTTCTTCAGGAGCGATACAAGATGTGTTGTGGCTATCAGAACATATAAACATAGCAAAAACATAAATGATTAGTACACTATATATGATCACAGAGCAGACGTCTCTAATGACGCCACATAAATAATATTTGAAAAAATAAATGCTGGTTCAGGCGGAGCAACAGTGGGTGCGCCAACCAAGGAGGCGATGAAGGGCTAGCTATGGGGGCGTACACAACATGATCTTCTATGATGTTAAAAATATATAGCCGTAGGGAGAGTTCATATAGTGGGTGCAAAATTCATTCCCAGTGTTTGAGAAAATAGAGGGGGGAAAAAAGGGGAAAAATGGGAGGGGGAGGGAAGAGGGGGGGGGGAAAGGGGGAGGAAGGGGAAAAACAGGAAGGGGAGGAAAGGGAGAGGGGGAAAGGAAGGAAATAGAAGAAGACGGAAAAAAAAGGAAAGGAAAAAGTTGGAGGAAATACTCACATTGTAAAAACCGTATAGAAATATATCAAGGATAATGAACCACAGGCCCAGACAGGGGCCGGAAAACCGGCAAACAGATATGTCTAAGGATACGTCGGAATATATGCAGGCTGGTGCTAATTAGATTACATAGGCCCGTTCCTAAAAAGGAGATGGTAAATTTGTAGTAACAGATAAGCACATATAGGTATGAGGGGGGTAGTATGTGTCAACTGACATTGCCCCCACCATATTCTCATAACACTTACCAATCTTAGGGTTTTTGCAGATTTAACTATTTATTCTTTCTCCATGTAACTATGGATTGGAGCTCAGGTGCTTCTAGGCAGGGGGTAATCAAAAGCCTATTGTAGCCAAGTGCAATCTACCAGGGATCTTTCCTAAGATATAAACAAGTGCATGGAAGAGAAAGGAGGGGGATGGTAAAAAGATAAATATATTTTACATATAAATGTAACACCATGCTCAGTGTCTGGCCATTGTATATTGTAGGAAACAGAAGAGATACCTGCATGAGATGAAGAAAAAAACGACGATCTCCGGCGTGTAGTGACCTGCCTGGGGCTGGAGCGGAGTGCACACAAAGACAGGACGCCATCCTATTTGTGTGCACGTCCCGTCCGTCGTCAACCAATCGGCGGCGCCGACGTGACGTCATCCGGACCGGCCGAATGCTCGCAGTGCGCGTGCGCGCCGCCCACACACGAAAGCGCCGTCCAAGGCGGGCGGCGCCTCCAGTGAGGAAAGCAACACACGCCCACCGCGAGCTACACCAGCCGGCACAATTATTTTACCAGCTGCTGTAAGCGCCACATCAGAGAAAACTGGTGTGACGCTGGGCGGCCGCATAGCAGCCAAGAACTCACCACCAGGTGGCGCCCACACATATGCTCCGCATAAACTCAGCAACACCAAAATAAATACATATACAAGAGTGAAAGCTTCAACATGGAAAAAAATTTTTTAACAAAGCCTGAGAGGATTCTAGCTCTCGGATGTATAGCTCAAAAAACCGCAGTATACACATGAGGGTTGCTAGCTGTGGGTTCACGCCACAGTGAAACCCTTATTGTATAATGTATACATATAAATATTTAATGTATAAACATACCTATAAAGTACAAAGAATAAAAAGAAATTGGACTTAAATAGCGAACAGCATGTTAGAAAACATATGTGCAGAAATATGTACAGAAAAATGAATCTCCTGGTGGAGAAAGGAAAAAACAAGGGAGAACGCAAGCCGTCTAGTCGACTCAATTCTCTTACCACATGTGCTATCTCTACCCTCATATATAAAGGACACATCGGATCTTTTGAAACAGATCGAGGGGTTGGTCGTGCCTCCTGATGCCCTGCTCGTGACCTTGGATGTCGAGGCTCTTTACTCGAGCATCCCTCACGAGCAGGGCATCAGGACAGCGCGTACCTTCCTGCGTGAACAAACGCACCACCGCTGGGATTACTGCGAATTCATTTTGAAACTGTTGCACTTTATTCTCACGCACAATTGTTTTACTTTTGACGAGTCCCACTTCCTCCAGGTGCAGGGCGTAGCCATGGGCACCTGCTGCGCGCCCACCTACGCCAATTTGTACCTGGGGGGGTGGGAACGTGCAGTGTTCTCGGATGATAGCCTACTACACTTCACGAATCGGGTGATGTGTTGGTGGCGTTTCATTGATGACATTTTTATTGTATGGTCGGGATCCATGGAGAGTCTAAACACCTTCGTGGGGAGATTAAACTGCAACAGTTTTAACCTGAGCTTCACGGTTTGTAGTGATCTCTCTACGATTACATTTCTTGACCTTACAATTTGCAAAGATAATGATGGCCGGTTGGCCACCTCCCTGTTCCGTAAACCTACAGCAGGTAATACACTGCTGCACGCAGGAAGCGCTCACCCATATACCCTCATTCGAAGTATACCTTACGCACAGTACCTTAGACTTCGTAGAAACTGCACTTTCACGGAGGATTTTAAGCAACAAGCTAACATACTTCGTGATCGAATGAGGGCAAGGGGTTACAGTAAATCACTCCTCCGCCGTGCTTACAACAAAGCACTGCGTCAACCACGAAATTCCCTTTTATATCAGAAAAAAACCCCCAAATCTAACTCCATGGTAAGATATATCACCAGTTATTCTGAACACCATGCAGAACTACGCGATATTCTAGCTTCACATTGGTCTCTCCTACGTGAGGATCCGATCCTGGCCAAGTATGTCACCTCTACCCCAGCCATCACATTTCGGAGATGTAGATCCCTTAGAGATAAACTTACATCTAGTCACTTTTGCAATGATCTTCCATTGCAGACTGGTCCTAGAGGAATCACAAGATGCGGAAGGTGCTCGTTTTGTCCCTGGATCCAGGTGGGCACCTGCTTTAGACTCCCAAATGGAGAAATGTTCACTCCCCCCTTTCACGCCAATTGTGAAACTCAGGGCTTAGTTTACCTTATGACATGCAAGTGTCAAGCCTTCTATGTCGGGAAGACTATTAGACAATTTCGCTCACGTATAAAGGACCACATATACTATTCTGGAGGAGGTAAAATGATTACATCAGTGAGCAGACACCTGGACCTTTATCACAGTTTCGACACCTCGGTGGTTTCTTTCATCGCCCTTGCGGTGATTCCAAAAAACCCCAGAGGTGGCGACTGGGACAAACAAATTTTGAGACGAGAGACGCTCTGGATAGAACGCCTGAATGCAACTCGATCCCCTGGTATTAACGAATCGCATTCATATAAACCCTTTCTCTGATAGTATACTTGACACATGGACTGTTTTTTGAATAATTCCAGTCCATGTAGTCAAGTCCTGACACCAATGTTCTGGAGACAGTTTTGCCTCATCTGTCCATGAGACAAATATATATCCAATAAAATGTTTTCAATTTCTTTATCCCCCTTTATACCATTTGATCTCCTCTCCCTTGTTTTTTCCTTTCTCCACCAGGAGATTCATTTTTCTGTACATATTTCTGCACATATGTTTTCTAACATGCTGTTCGCTATTTAAGTCCAATTTCTTTTTATTCTTTGTACTTTATAGGTATGTTTATACATTAAATATTTATATGTATACATTATACAATAAGGGTTTCACTGTGGCTTGAACCCACAGCTAGCAACCCTCATGTGTATACTGCGGTTTTTTGAGCTATACATCCGAGAGCTAGAATCCTCTCAGGCTTTGTTAAAAAAATTTTTTCCATGTTGAAGCTTTCACTCTTGTATATGTATTTATTTTGGTGTTGCTGAGTTTATGCGGAGCATATGTGTGGGCGCCACCTGGTGGTGAGTTCTTGGCTGCTATGCGGCCGCCCAGCGTCACACCAGTTTTCTCTGATGTGGCGCTTACAGCAGCTGGTAAAATAATTGTGCCGGCTGGTGTAGCTCGCGGTGGGCGTGTGTTGCTTTCCTCACTGGAGGCGCCGCCCGCCTTGGACGGCGCTTTCGTGTGTGGGCGGCGCGCACGCGCACTGCGAGCATTCGGCCGGTCCGGATGACGTCACGTCGGCGCCGCCGATTGGTTGACGACGGACGGGACGTGCACACAAATAGGATGGCGTCCTGTCTTTGTGTGCACTCCGCTCCAGCCCCAGGCAGGTCACTACACGCCGGAGATCGTCGTTTTTTTCTTCATCTCATGCAGGTATCTCTTCTGTTTCCTACAATATACAATGGCCAGACACTGAGCATGGTGTTACATTTATATGTAAAATATATTTATCTTTTTACCATCCCCCTCCTTTCTCTTCCATGCACTTGTTTATATCTTAGGAAAGATCCCTGGTAGATTGCACTTGGCTACAATAGGCTTTTGATTACCCCCTGCCTAGAAGCACCTGAGCTCCAATCCATAGTTACATGGAGAAAGAATAAATAGTTAAATCTGCAAAAACCCTAAGATTGGTAAGTGTTATGAGAATATGGTGGGGGCAATGTCAGTTGACACATACTACCCCCCTCATACCTATATGTGCTTATCTGTTACTACAAATTTACCATCTCCTTTTTAGGAACGGGCCTATGTAATCTAATTAGCACCAGCCTGCATATATTCCGACGTATCCTTAGACATATCTGTTTGCCGGTTTTCCGGCCCCTGTCTGGGCCTGTGGTTCATTATCCTTGATATATTTCTATACGGTTTTTACAATGTGAGTATTTCCTCCAACTTTTTCCTTTCCTTTTTTTTCCGTCTTCTTCTATTTCCTTCCTTTCCCCCTCTCCCTTTCCTCCCCTTCCTGTTTTTCCCCTTCCTCCCCCTTTCCCCCCCCCCTCTTCCCTCCCCCTCCCACTTTTCCCCTTTTTTCCCCCCTCTATTTTCTCAAACACTGGGAATGAATTTTGCACCCACTATATGAACTCTCCCTACGGCTATATATTTTTAACATCATAGAAGATCATGTTGTGTACGCCCCCATAGCTAGCCCTTCATCGCCTCCTTGGTTGGCGCACCCACTGTTGCTCCGCCTGAACCAGCATTTATTTTTTCAAATATTATTTATGTGGCGTCATTAGAGACGTCTGCTCTGTGATCATATATAGTGTACTAATCATTTATGTTTTTGCTATGTTTATATGTTCTGATAGCCACAACACATCTTGTATCGCTCCTGAAGAAGCGTAACCTTACGCGAAACATGTCGAGTATTCAAGAACTATATGATCTGAACTGACTATAGACCCGCTATCAAGTCACCATGTCGGACTGATCTTATTGTGGAAAGTATACCCAGACGTCCGAACAATACATTATAGATGGTGCTGTATAGCGAGCATTTTTAAGTATACACACATGTTGTGGTGTGTTTTTAGACAACATGTTTTTTGTCTGTCATGTATTTTTCTAATAAAATAATACTTTTTAACTAATTTGTTAGATTTGTGCCTAAAAAGTCCATAAAAGTCCCTCTTGTCCTGTTCTCTACCTACCCCCCCATGTTGAGGGCATGCGGCCTGGCAAGGTCCAGGAGGGGGGGGGGGGGCCGCTAGCTCGTCCCCACCCCCATTCCTGGCCGGCCGGGCTGCGTGCTCGGATAAGGGTCTTGTATGGATTTTGGGGGGACCCCCACGCCGATTTTTCGGCGTAGGGGGTTCCCCTTACAATCCATACCAGACCTAAGGGCCTGGTATGCCCCTGGGGGGGAACCCACGCCAGTTTTTTTATTTAAAACTTGGCGTGGAGTTCCCCCTTATGATTCATACCAACTACTGTATGTTTTCATTTGTTAATGCCAAAAACGTGGCAAAGTAGTACTGCTCCCAAATCGCGGTAAAATCGCGGCAAATCGCGGCAAAATCGCGGTAAAATCGTGCGACTTTGAAGTCGTATAAGTGTGAAAGGAGCCTAAAGAAATTAAATAACACTTAAGTGCTAAATGTGCCAATTGTTAATGCACATTTAGATGCGTTTACACGCGCCAAATGTTTTTTCTCCCAAAATGCCATTGCTCCTGGACGCACAGTGAGGGTTATTCTGCTTCTATACACCTATGTGTGCATAGACACATAGGCTAACATGCAGGGGTGTTTAGAAGGGGAAAAAAAAAATGCCCCCAATAGCCACTTTAAAAATGTTCAGTATGCATGAGGCTTTGGAGGTTAATTTTTATTTTAGGGTTTATGTGAGGAAAATGTTTAAGCGTAGCTAAAGCTCTATTAATCCCGTTTACAACTTTATCACTGAAAGCAAAACTAAAAACTGTCTTAAGGACAGTAAGAGGGGAACTGGGAAATCTATCAATGGGGACACTAGTTTTGATGACCCTGGTGACAATCAGGAATTCCCTCATTGGAGGGATTTCCTCTCAATTCCTGTTGTGCCCATGGGACAGGAAGTGAAAGAAAATCTACAACGAGGAACACACACAGCAAAAAGCGAAAAAAAAACCCTAACAGGTGTTATAGTCCTCCCTTTTCTCTATCCTAAAAATGCATAAAAAAAGTTTTGTCTTTAGCTCTACTTCAAAGTGATTGTCAAACAATCGCCATGCAAAACAATCCATTCAGTTTAAAATAGAAATGAAAGGCAAAAAACTCAGGGCTTTGGAGAGAGATCGGTCAAATTAAAGTGGATGTAAACCCGATATATTAAATGTCACTAGCGATGTCAGTCAGTTCGTGTACCTCCCAGCAGGGGTCTGTTAGTGCCAGATTGTCCGGCACACTATCACAGTCATACTATAAGTCGCAGATAACCGCCATTACAAGATAGAGTCTATAGCTACACAAATTCCACTATATATAAATACCAGACATGGTGGGGAATTTAATAAAGCTCTGACACTTTTCTGGCAGTAGGTAACAATCTGCATCTAATTCTGGCATGCATTTTCGGTAACATTGCACACATGGGTGACAACTTCAGGAAGGTCAATTTTCAAAGCTGCTAAGGAGAGCTGGATTGTGGCTATGAATCCGCCCACTCCCGTGTGCTGTTAAAGAGGAAGTAAAGTCTTTCTCTTTAATTGTGCCTATAGTAAGGCTTACCTGTAGGTACTGTAAATATCTCCTAAACTTGCACCGTTTAGGAGATCTTTACCATATACGCTGCTGCCAAAGGGTGTCCAACACCCTTTAAGAATCCCACCCAAATGTTTGTAGAACTACACATGTAAAAAGCACATTGTTTGTGGATAGCCTTGCTGCTAATCCTTGAATTGGACACACAAGCTGATCTAATAGGCAGCAAACAGACAAGGAACAGTCCCTTTAGTAAAATCAAATGCTACAGATTAAAGAAAATAAAAAAATAAAAAATACAAATGGTGGTACTAGGGAAAATGTAATTCTTGTCTTTAGTAAAATTGCATTCTAGGCATCAAGTAGCAAGCGACTCATCCAAGGTTTCCTGCAGAGCAGCAAGGTAATACTCCCCTGCAGTGATCAATATCCTTTTGTGCACCAGTTGCAGACCCAGCCTGAATAACCCATACTTGGCATATGCCGCTGTACTGTGGTTTAGCCGTTTAGTCCTGGCAGAACATACACAAGGACTAAAAAAAAAAAAAAAAAAAATCTGAGAGTGGGAAATGTTATGAAATGTGATGTCTCCAAAATGGTCAGCGTGTTTTTATACAATATACTTAGGCTCGGTTCACACTGGGGCGACTTGGGATCCGACTTGTACGCCCTCAAGTCGCCCCAGAAATAGTTTCAATGGGAGTGAACGCTAGCGTCTTAATAGACGCTACTGAAGTCGCTCCGACTTCAGAGCGTACTCCCTGTACTACTTTGATCCGACTTGGTAGGCGACCTGTACCATAGAAATCTATGGAAGTCGCCTCCAAGTCGGATCTCTCTGTAAAGTCAAGCGACTTTGCAGGGAAAACCCCTCCCTCCCTCCCAGAGAGCCGATTGGCCACAGGCGAAGTCGCCTGTCATGGAGGCGACTTCAAGTTGCCTTGTAATTTGCTAAAGTCGCGTCGAAGCTGTGTTGAAGTCGCCGTGCAAAGTCGCGCTGAAGTCGTGTTGCCCCAGTGTGAACCGACCTTTAAAGCAGATAATGCAAATATGTATGCAAGCACTGTGTTCCCAACTTTAAACAACTTATGTTAGGGTGGACAATTTAAATCTTACTGTTGGCAGGTAGGCAAAAACATAGTACTTAAAGAATGTGTGTATATAAAAAATATAAAATAATATATATATATATATATATATATATATATATACATACATATACACACACATATATCTCTATATACATATCTATATCTCTATATACATATCTATATCTCTATATACATATCTATATCTCTATATACATATCTATATCTCTATATACATATCTATATCTCTATATACATATCTATATCTCTATATATCTATCTATACACATACACAGAAAAAGTCTTAGGAGCAAAATTTTAGACAAGATCCTAAAAAGAATTCAACTACAGGCGAGTCCAATTATTCATTAACCGCTGGCCAACCGCCCGCCGTCAGAATGGCTACCCTGCACGAATCGCTGTAGCTATACTGGGTATAGGGGGGGTGCAGGCGTCACTTAGGAGCCGATGCACCCGCAATCGCATAAACAAACAGATCCACGTTCTGCCATATCGCAAAAATGGCCTGGTCAGGAAGGGGGTAAATTCTTCAGGGGCTGAAGGGGTTAAACAGGAGTCCATCAGACAGTTGCGCAACAAAGAAGAACCCTTCCCATTTCATGCTGTCAGCATTGGCACCACATGGAAGATAAATGTCACAAGGCCTGAGAAAGAAAATAATTTCTTTACGCAAGAAAGGTGAAGGCTACAAGAAGATCAGCAAAGCTTTACTTATCAGTCAAAAAACTGTAGCAAAAGTGATACAAAAATTTAACAAAGAGGGAACTGCAACCATCTTACAGAGACGTCCAGGCTGTCCACAAAAGTTAACACCTCAACAGGAGCATCTTCTGACGAGAAGGGTTGAAGAAAATCACCATTCAAGTTCACTGCAGTTAGCCAAAGTAGAAAGCTAAATTGGGGCGATTGTTTCCTGTGACACAATACGGCGTACACAGCAGAGAAATGGCATGCATGGGTGTCGTCCACGAAGCAAGCCTCTCCTAAAGCCCATGCACAAAAAAGCCTGCCTAGAATTTGCCAGGGCCCATGCTGAAAAAGAGGACTACTGGGACTCTGTACTCTGGAGTGATGAAATCAAGTTAAAAGGTTTTTGGAACTGAAGCCTTCAAAATTGTATGGTGTTGCAAAGGGGAGGAGTACAAGAAAAAATGCATGGTGCCTACAGTGAAACATGGTGGTGGTAGTGTCCTTCTGTGGGGTTGCATGAGTGCTGCTGGTGCAGGGGAGCTGCATTTCATTGATTCACAGATGTACCTGCTCTATATTGAAAGAGAAGATGCTACCATCACGCCGTGCCCTTGGTCGTCGTGCACTTTTCCAACATGACAATAACTCAAAAACACACACCTAAGGCTTCATGCACACGAGACGCCGGTGCAAACTCTGCTGAACACGTTTTTGAAAGCTGAAACCGGCGTTTAGAAACGCCCATTTTTCCACGTTTGCATGCCGCGTTTAGCGGCGTTTTACCGCGTTTGCGTCTAGAAGCATCTGCAGAGTAGAGAATGACATTTTGCGATCCAACTTTGGGCCCCCGTATCTCAGGGCCACTTGGTGCTAGGAACCCCAAATTTGGTGTGCTAACACAGTGGAACATCTACAACATATCCAAATTTGGGGTTCCTAGCACCAAGTGGCCCCGAGATATGGGGCCCCAAAGTCGGGTCACAAAATGTCACTCTGCTGCAGAAAAGTGCTTGACATCTTGCAACCCGAATTTGGGGCCCCGTATCTCGGGGTCACTTAGTGCTAGGAACCCCACATTTGGATATGTTGTAGTGCTAGTTCCACTGAGGGATTACTAGCACCAAGTGGCCCCGAGATTTGGGGCCCCAAAGCTGGTTTGCAAAATGTCATACTCTGCTGCAGTTTACCATCATATTTCTGTGTTTTCTGGTCCAAAAAATAGGGTTCCTTTAACCACTTGCCGACCGCCTAACGCAGATATACTGCGGCAGAATGGCACGGGCAGGCAGAATCACGTACCCGTACGTGATCTGCCTCCCGCGGGCGGGGGGTCCAATCGGACCCCCCCCCCCGGTGCCAGCGGCGGTCGGCATTTCACTGGGAGCGTCGGGAGGCGAGGGGGAGACCATCCGATCGTGCCCCCCCCCCCTCGCGATCGCTCCCAGCCAATCGGAATCCTCCCCTGCCTGTGTGTAGTTTCACACAGGCAGAGGATGTGATGTCATCTCTCCTCGGCTCTGCAGTTTCCGTTCCAGCGCCAAGGAGAGAAGACATGTAAGTGCACACAACACAAACACACACAGTAGAACATGCCAGGCATACTTTACACCCCCGACCCCCCCCTAATCACCCCCCCTGTCACAAACTGACACCAAGCAGTATTTTTTTTTTTTCTGATTACTGCATGGTGTCAGTTTGTGACAGTTACAGTGTTAGGGCAGTGAGTGGTAGCCCCCTGTAGGTCTAGGGAACCCCCCTAACCCCCCCTAATAAAGTTTTAACCCCTTGATCACCCCCTGTCACCAGTGTCACTAAGCGATCATTTTTCTGATCACTGTATTAGTGTCGCTGGTGACGCTAGTTAGGGAGGTAAATATTTAGGTTCGCCGTCAGCGTTTTATAGCGACAGGGACCCCCATATACTATCTAATAAATGTTTTAACCCCTTGCTTGCCCCCTAGTTAACCCCTTCACCACTGATCACCGTATAACCGTTACGGGTGACGCTGGTTAGTTTGTTTATTTTTTATAGTGTCAGGGCACCCGCCGTTTATTACCGAATAAAGGTTTAGCCCCCTGATCGCCCGGCGGTGATATGCGTCGCCCCAGGCAGCGTCAGATTAGCGCCAGTACCGCTAACACCCACGCACGCAGCATACGCCTCCCTTAGTGGTATAGTATCTGTACGGATCAATATCTGATCCGATCAGATCTATACTAGCGTCCCCAGCAGTTTAGGGTTCCCAAAAACGCAGTGTTAGCGGGATCAGCCCAGATACCTGCTAGCACCTGCGTTTTTCACCTCAGCCCGGCCCAGCCCACCCAAGTGCAGTATCGATCGATCACTGTCACTTACAAAACACTAAACGCATAACTGCAGCGTTCGCAGAGTCAGGCCTGATCCCTGCGATCGCTAACAGTTTTTTTGGTAGCGTTTTGGTGAACTGGCAAGCACCAGCCCCAGGCAGCGTCAGGTTAGCTCCAGTACCACTAACACCCACGCACGCACCGTACACCTCCCTTAGTGGTATAGTATCTGATCGGATCAATATCTGATCTGATCAGATCTATACTAGCGTCCCCAGCAGTTTAGGGTTCCCACAAACGCAGTGTTAGCGGGATCAGCCCAGATACCTGCTAGCACCTGCGTTTTGCCCCTCCGCCCGGCCCAGCCCAGCCCACCCAAGTGCAGTATCGATCGATCACTGACACTTACAAAACACTAAACGCATAACTGCAGCGTTCGCAGAGTCAGGCCTGATCCCTGCAATCGCTAACAGTTTTTTTTGTAGCGTTTTGGTGAACTGGCAAGCACCAGCGACCTAGTACACCCCGGTCGTAGTCAAACCAGCACTGCAGTAATACTTGGTGACGTGGCGAGTCCCATAAGTGCAGTTCAAGCTGGTGAGGTGGAGCACAAGTAGTGTCCCGCTGCCATCAAAAAGACAAACACAGGCCCGTCGTGCCCATAGTGCCCTTCCTGCTGCATTCGCCAATCCTAATTGGGAACCCACCGCTTCTGCAGCGCCCGTACTTCCCCCATTCACATCCCCAACCAAGTGCAGTCGGCTGCATGAGAGGCATTTTCTTTATGTCCTTCCGAGTACCCCTACCCAACGAACCCCCCAAAAAAGATGTTGTGTCTGCAGCAAGCGCGGATATAGGCGTGACACCCGCTATTATTGTCCCTCCTGTCCTGACAATCCTGGTCTTTGCATTGGTGAATGTTTTGAACGCTACCATTCACTAGTTGAGTATTAGCGAAGGGTACAGCATTGCACAGACTAGGCTCACTTTCACAGGGTCTCCCAAGATGCCATCGCATTTTGAGAGACCCGAACCTGGAACCGGTTACAGTTATAAAAGTTAGTTACAAAAAAAAAAAAAGTGTAAAAAAAAAAAAAAAAAAAAAACACATACAAAAATATAAAATAAAAAAAAAAAATAGTTGTCGTTTTATTGTTCTCTCTCTCTCTCTATTCTCTCTATTGTTCTGCTCTTTTTTACTGTATTCTATTCTGCAATGTTTTATTGTTATTATGTTTTATCATGTTTGCTTTTCAGGTATGCAATTTTTTATACCTTACCGTTTACTGTGCTTTATTGTTAACCATTTTTTTGTCTTCAGGTACGCCATTCACGACTTTGAGTGGTTATACCAGAATGATGCCTGCAGGTTTAGGTATCATCTTGGTATCATTCTTTTCAGCCAGCGGTCGGCTTTCATGTAAAAGCAATCCTAGCGGCTAATTAGCCTCTAGACTGCTTTTACAAGCAGTGGGAGGGAATGCCCCCCCCCCCCCCAACGTCTTCCGTGTTTTTCTCTGGCTCTCCTGTCTCAACAGGGAACCTGAAAATGCAGCCGGTGATTCAGCCAGCTGACCATAGAGCTGATCAGAGACCAGAGTGGCTCCAAACATCTCTATGGCCTAAGAAACCGGAAGCTACGAGCATTTTATGACTTCGATTTCGCCGGATGTAAACAGCGCCATTGGGAAAATGGGAAAGCATTTTATCACACCGATCTTGGTGTGGTCAGATGCTTTGAGGGCAGAGGAGAAATCTAGGGTCTAATAGACCCCAATTTTTGCAAAAAAAAGAGTACCTGTCACTACCTATTGCTATGATAGGGGATATTTACATTCCCTGAGATAACAATAAAAATGATTTAAAAAAAAAATAAAAAATGAAAGGAACAGTTTAAAAATAAGATAAAAAAATAATAAGAAGAAAAAAAAAAAAAGCACCCCTGTCCCCCCTGCTCTCGCGCTAAGGCGAACGCAAGCGTCGGTCTGGCGTCAAATGTAAACAGCAATTGCACCATGCATGTGAGGTATCACCGCGAACGTCAGATCGAGGGCAGTAATTTTAGCAGTAGACCTCCTCTGTAAATCTAAAGTGGTAACCTGTAAAGGCTTTTAAAAATGTATTTAGTTTGTCGCCACTGCACGTTTGTGCGCAATTTTAAAGCATGTCATGTTTGGTATCCATGTACTCGGCCCAAGATCATCTTTTTTATGTCATCAAACATTTGGGCAATATAGTGTGTTTTAGTGCATTAAAATTTAAAAAAGTGTGTTTTTTCCCCAAAAAATGCGTTTGAAAAATCGCTGCGCAAATACTGTGTGAAAAAAAAAATGAAACACCCACCATTTTAATCTGTAGGGCATTTGCTTTAAAAAAAATATATAATGTTTGGGGGTTCAAAGTAATTTTCTTGCAAAAAAAAATTATTTTTTTATGTAATCAAAAGATGTCAGAAAGGGCTTTGTCTTCAAGTGGTTAGAAGAGTGGGTGATGTGTGACATAAGCTTCTAGATGTTGTGCATAAAATGCCAGGACAGTTCAAAACCCCCCCAAATGACCCTATTTTGGAAAGTAGACACCCCAAGCCATTTGCTGAGAGGCATGTCGAGTCCATGGAATATTTTATATTGTGACACAAGTTGCGGGAAAGAGACAATTTTTTATTTTTTTTTATATTTTTTTTGCGCAAAGTTGTCACTAAATGATATATTGCTCAAACATGCCATGGGAATATGTGAAATTACACCCCAAAATACATTCTGTTGCCTCTCCTGAGTACGGGGATACCACATGTGTGAGACATTTTGGGAGCCTAGCCGCGTACGGGACCCCGAAAACCAAGCACCGCCTTCAGGCTTTCTAAGGCCCTAAATTTTTGATTTCACTCTTCACTGCCTATCACAGTTTCGGAGGCCATGGAATGCCCAGGTGGCAAACCCCCCCCCCCCAAATGACCCCATTTTGGAAAGTAGACACCCCAAGCTATTTGATGAGAGGTATAGTGAGTATTTTGCAGACCTCACTTTTTGTCACAAAGTTTTGAAAATTGAAAAAAAAAAAATTTTTCTCGTCTTTCTTTATTTTCAAAAACAAATGAGAGCTGCAAAATACTCACCATGCCTCTCAGCAAATAGCTTGGGGTGTCTACTTTCCAAAATGGGGTCATTTGGGGGGGGTTTGTGCCACCTGGGCATTCCATGGCCTCCGAAACTGTGATAGGTAGTGAGGAGTAAAATCAAAAATGTACGCCCTTAGAAATCCTGAAGGCAGTGATTGGTTTTCGGGGCCCCGTACGCGGCTAGGCTCCCAAAAAGTCCCACACATGTGGTATCCCCATACTCAGGAGAAGCAGCTAAATGTATTTTGGGGTGCAATTCCACATATGCCCATGGCCTGTGTGAGCAATATATCATTTAGTGACAACTTTTTGTAATTTTTTTTTTTTTTTGTCATTATTCAATCACTTGGGACAAAAAAAATGAATATTCAATGGGCTCAACATGCCTCTCAGCAATTTCCTTGGGGTGTCTACTTTCCAAAATGGGGTCATTTGGGGGGGTTTTGTACTGCCCTGCCATTTTAGCACCTAAAGAAACGACATAGGCAGTCATAAATTAAAGGCTGTGTAAATTCCAGAAAATGTACCCTAGTTTGTAGATGCTATAACTTTTGCGCAAACCAATAAATATACACTTATTGACATTTTTTTTTACCAAAGACATGTGGCCGAATACATTTTGGCCTAAATGTATGACTAAAATTGAGTTTATTGGATTTTTTTTTAGAACAAAAAGTAGAAAATATCAATTTTTTACAAAATTTTCGGTCTTTTTCCGTGTATAGCGCAAAAAATAAAAACAGCAGAGGTGATCAAATACCATCAAAAGAAAGCTATTTGTGGGAAGAAAAGGACGCAAATTTCGTTTGGGTACAGCATTGCATGACCGCGCAATTAGCAGTTAAAACGAAGCAGTGCCGAATTGTAAAAAGTGCTCTGGTCAGGAAGGGGGTAAAACCTTCCGGGGCTGAAGTGGTTAAAAACACTTATAAACGCAAACGCAGCTAAATGCGGTACTGGCGTTTAGCCGCATTTGGCGTCTGAAACATGGAAAACTTTTGCGTCTGAACCCATTTTGCTTCTGGAAAAACGAGGTTAAACACAACTGCCTAAAAACGCCAAAAAACGAGACACTGTACATGGACATATAGGATAACATTGAAAGAGTTCAGGGGCAGTTGAAAAAAAAAAAAAGTGTCCAACTGCCTCTGAACACGCGTTTAACAGAGTCTCGTGTGCATGAGGCCTAAGGCCATTGTTGCATTTCTTACAAACAGGGTGAAAGGGATTCAAGTATGTCTCCTGATCTGAAGCCAAACACTAATGTGAAATTCTGAAGAGACAGGTAGAGCATCACTCTCTATACAGCATTCAGGCTCTAAGACCCCATGTACATTGCTGCTGCTAAACGTACGTTCAGAGGCAGTTGGACGCTTTCTTCAACTGCCCCTGAACTCATTCAATGTTATCTTATGTGTACATGTACACAGTTTCGTTTACAGTCGTTTTTAGGCAGTTGAGTTTAATAGCCTTTCTTTGAAGGCAAAAAAATGAGTTCAGACGCCGAAGATGTCCACGTTTCAGACGCCAAAACGCGGCACTGGCGTTTAGCCGCGTTTTCGTTATTAAAAAGGTACCCAATTTTTTGGACATTAAAACACTAAAAAAATGATGGAAAACGATGAGAAAACATAGAAAAAAGTTTAAAAACTGGTAATTACTTTCAATGATTCATAGACCATATATAGCCCTTGATCCAATCCAATACACCACTAGCAATGTTGTTTTACAAAGTATAATTGTAATTTGACCCATATGTTAGATATGAAAAAGATGACCCCACCATTGAGCCTGACCACCGACGTAATCATAGTTTCATGAAATTAGATAGTCACCAACAGACGTTCCTCTGGTGACGCACTCTTCCTCGTGTTCGTGTCCAAGCGTGTCAGACTGGGCCGAACTTTTTCTAGAATGTCAAATGAGGCAATGGACATGAGTGTAAAATTTTAAAATTTATCGGGGTAGGTACGCAGCTGTACGTACATGTTGGTAAAATATCCTACTGACATGTGCTGTCCGATCAATGTATGGGTCCAGTAGCGACGAACTCTGGTCCTCGCACGCAAGTTTCGGCGTCGCTCTACCCTCATCAAAGGCAACGTCAGGAGCATTTCCTCACATATGCTCATTATGGGATCCATTGTAAAAAAAAATAAAGCACAGAAATGGGGACAAATATAAGGACACTGCTGCTGCTCTCTCTGGTCTCACAAAATGGCTGAAATTTAAATAAAACCATTTTTGAGCTTGGGGAGGGTCTTATGATATTATCCTTAGTAAACGTTTCTAGACGCAAATGCAGCTAAACGCGGCATGCAAACGCGGCTAAATGGGCATTACTAAACGCCGGTTTCAAGCTTTCAAAAATTAAAAAAAAAAAATGTTCAGAGGACTTTGCCTCAGCGTCCCGTGTACATGGAGCCTGAAAGTGGTTGCTCTTGAAGAATGGAAAAAGATGTTGCAATATGTCGCCAACGTTCATTCCATGCCTAGAAGACTTGGTGCTGTCCTTACAAATCATGGAGGTCATACAAAAAATACTAGATGGAGTAGTTTTTGTTGTGGGGTGTATGCATTTTTGCATCAATTAATATGTGTAAAACTGATTATGTAATAAGTTATGTTATTAAACTTACTTTCATGTAATGAGCTAAACAAATGTTTTTTAACCACCTCAATACAGGGTACTTTCATTCCCTTCCTGCCGAGGCCATTTTTCAGCTTTCAGCACGGTCACACTTTGAATGACAATTGCGCAGTCATGCTCAAGTCATGCAACACTGTACCCAAATTTGTAATCATTTTCTTCAAACAAATAGAGCTTTATTTTGGTGGTATTTAATCACTGCTGGTTTTTTTAAAAAAAAAAAAAGTTGGTTTGTCAGTAAATTTTGTAAACAAGTAATTTTTCTCCTTCACTGATGTGCGCTGTTGAGGCTGCACTGACTGGCATCACTAATGGGCTTTACTGTAATCAGTGCCCCGATTATGCCGATCACCGGCACTTCCGTATTTACATATGACGGCTGAGATTGGAATATATATATATATATATATATATATATATATATATATATATATATATATATATATATATATATAATTTATTTTTATTTTTTTTCCCCCCCACACACACATTTGTATACTTACACTTCACTTTAATGATTCTGCTGCTGCAATGTGATGAGTTGAACAGAGCCATAGTTGCAATATTAGTCACAGTACACACTTAATCTGTCAGTCTTCTGGTTGAGAGAGCAGAACACAGCATGTCATTGTCACAGCTCAGTGACTGAAAACGTGTCTGTCTTTTCAGACTGTCTGCTTGGCATCCTGTGGCCTGCAGATTTGCTTGCTATAGGCAGTTTTGCTCCTTCACAAAGTCAAGTAAGCTGCTGTAAAACATCATGCCAACTACAGTAGCATGGGTTATATTTCACTACATAATCAAATATTAAAAACACTACCAGAAGCATGAATTACTGGCCTAAAGTAGAACTCCAGCAACAATGTTTTGCTTTGGATAGAGTGGGGGGAATGTGGAACCTCTGTTGAGTTTTTTTTTATTGTTGTTTGTGTCCCCACTTGAGAGATTTCTCATTACTTCCTGTTCTAATGACCACTTGTCACCAGGAAAGGAATACAGTAAACAAATGGGGACACAGACAATAAAAAACAGATAGCGGTTCTAACCCTTTTGCACGCGCTCCAAAAAAAAAAAAAAAAAAAAATCATGGTCATTGGAGGTAGACCTTTATATCTTCGTGGTATACAGATTTTTATCAACTTCATTACACATGTCCAATATATATACACACACACTATATAACATAAAACACCATTCCTTATGTAAATCCATTTTTTTCAAAATGCATGTCTATAAGGTTACATCGCTGCAGTGGTGAGTGGGGGACATACTTGACGCAATTTGCAAATTAGCTTCATCAGGAGAACGAGATAGAACCGGTATGGTAGTGCTCACCTAAAAATAGACATTTCAGGGGGGCCATCTGACCAAGCACACCACCCCACAAAGTAGGTACTTGGATACCAAATAAGAATACACTATGGGGTGTCATGGAAAGAGTAGCAAGCTGGCCTCCTTATGACATTACAACGAAACGCGTAGGGGTGTGGCTTCACGACAGAGAGCAAGCCAACAATAGAGGATTTGCATTGACTGTATTAACCCATTGCCATCTACCCTGACGCTTACAGACAGGAGGTTTTTAAAGTGATATATGCTTGTGTTTGGTCTTACTACATGAAAATGACTTTTCATTTTATATTTTTTTTAAATAAAACAACGAGCACTATTTGGGTTCTCAATGTCTTAACATGTAAAATGCACTTAATTATTCATCCATCTGAGCTGCTGAGGTCCCTAGAGATCTGGAACCTTGTTGATTAAGAAGGGAAGGAATCCATCTGTTGGAGCACATATTGACCATTGTTGGGAGGGTCAATATAAAGAGGTGGTGGTTTGCCCATTAGGGATTCATAGCGGTGGAGGTGCATTCTAAATGCACATCTTTGCAGCACTTTCTTACATATCACGAACTGAAAGACTATTGTATTCGCATTTATATGGTCTTTAATATCTATAGTTTTTGACTACTATTGAAGGTGCACAGATGACTAGTTGGTTATTGAATACACATGTGATTTTGAGGATAGCGCAGCATTTATCTTTTACATAACACGTATAATTTAAAAAAAAGTTGCCTTTAATAACACCTTAGTGTATGAGGACACCAAAGAGAGCACTGGAGGGACAGAGCACACAGTGGTGACTGGAGCTCCACACATACATTGAACACTCACATCAGTCCCTCAAGGAGCCCACAATCCAAGGTCCCCAACTCACATTCATATACTAGGGCCAATTTTTGGACAGAAGCCAATTAACTTACCAGCATGTCTTTGGAGCATGTATATGTAAAATTTGTAAATCCAACATTTCATATTCCTGATACATGCCTGCTGTACCATGTACTTGTATAAGAAAGCATTAATTTCTCTTCTGCATCCTCTTCTTCTCAGGGTCCCTCCCTCCTGTCGAGTGCCCCCACAGCAAGCAGCTTGCTATGGGGGCAACCATTCAAAAAACGGAGCCCCGTCCCGGCCCGGCCCCGCCCCGCCCCCTCTCTCCCCGATTGACTAATGGACTGATTGAAAGCTGCAGGAGCCAATGGCGCCGCTGCTGTGTCTCAGCCAATCAGGAGGAGAGAAAAAAAAAAGTACCTTAATGCATTCCTTGCATTAAAGCGGAGTTCCAGACACATTTTTTTTTCCATGTATGCGAGCATAATGCATTATTATCACGAATAACGATTTGATACGTTTACTAATGGATGTTGCTAATATATTTATTTTATACTCACAACTTATTAAATCCTCTTCTGGCCGTTGCCATGATGATTGTGGGCATGTGAAGCCAAATCGATACCTCTTCCGAGATTAGCGATGGTGAGGTGCATGCTGGGTAACCAGCATGCACCTCTCGATATCACGCATGCGCGATTCCCCGGCAGACGTAGCGGCGATTTTTTCGAAAGTTGCCATAACAATGGGTGTCGACGGAGGAAGGTCCCGCCCTGTTATGGCAACCGCCTTAAATGGCATCATTTCCGGTCGGGAAATAACACGATTTTTGATCACAGTACTGCCCACAGACTCTTGGGAAATGATGACTCACATTTCCCAGGAGCACAGGCAAGGGAGGAAGTGACAAGAAGCATCGCGGACCAGGAAGTGGCAGATAAGGAGCACTACATAGAAACAGGGCTTTTCTGGTAAATATTAAAAAAAAAAAATCCCCCAAATGTCTCTTTATAGGATTAAAAGGTCTGATTATGTAACCTTTTTTTTAGGGTTGAACTCAGCTTTAAAGGTAAAAAAATGTTTAGGAGTCAGCATCGCCTCCTCAGCCCCCCTTTACTTACTCGAAACCCCTTTCGATCCAGCGCTGTGCACATGCGCAGATATTTTCTCCCCAGCCCCCTCACTTCCGGGTCTCGCTGGGGCATGGGGAGCCGTTAATTACCGGTGCTGCCAATCAAAGCCAGTGACAACAAAGCAAGGAGTGGGGCCGAGTCCCTCTGTCTGTGTCAATAGATGCAGCAGAGGGACTTGAGTGTGAGCACCAGGGTGGATTTGATGTAAATTAATAGTAATAAGGATTGATTTAAATCAACTCGATTTAAATAATTTTTAAAGGGAAACTGTCATCTGTCCCGTAGCGGCTCCTCCACTGACCCGCTGTTGACTCACCGACAGTTCCATTAATTTTAATGGGACAGCTGGTGATGCGGCAGTGACACAAGGTAAGGGATGAGGCGGCAGCAGGCGAGTTGATGCCCGCTAACAGGCGCTGCCATGATGGATCTGAAATGACAGGTGCTCTTTAAATGTAAGGACTCATTCTTGCTGGTAGTTAAAATCTTTAACCACTAGACGACCAGCCGCCGCAGTTAACCCCCTAGTGTTAACCCCTTCCCTGCCAGTGACATTAATACAGTAATCAATGGCTATTTTTAGCTGTAATCGCTGTATGTCAATGGCCCCAAAAAAGTGTCAAGCGTGCTGGATCTGTACGCCGCAATGTTGCAGTCCAAATAAAAATAGCTGATCACCGCCATCCCAAGGGGGCACTGGACAGACGAGGGGCCAGGAGCGCTGGTGGGGGAGAATTGCTACTACATCCATCCAACCAGATATTGATGTGTTAGTTTTTTTTTAAAAAAAAAACAGTGTCACATAGAGCACTAGTTTTTATGTTGCCCTCTTTTACAATAAAAAGATTACAAAAAAATAAATAAAAGTATTTCTCAGATAGGTACATTATCAATATCCGTGATAGTTTACTTGTGATCTGCCTATCAGCTATCCTTATTGTGAGTGTATTTTTACGTGCGGCCCAAGACAATTCCTCTTCTTCCAATGTGGCCCAGTCAAATCAAAAGGCCTCTCCTGTTCTACAGTGATAAAATTAAACGTAGTACTGTATGCAAGATTGGCTCAAATTATAACAGGAAATAGACAGTAAAGAGAACCAAAATGGCGATTCTGGCAAGACAAAAATTCAGCATGCATTGACAATTATCCCCAACATGTAGACAGAGAAGCCATAGGCAAGGAGAGGAAGTAGGGCTAGAAAAGAACCTCTAGATGCAAATCCTAAAAAAAGAGGAACTGTCTTTGACCGTAGTGAGGTTGTTTGCATATAACGAAAATGAACTACTAAAAATAATGACAAACATGTGAAGCAGCGGGGGAAGGGTGGGTCAATGATCTTTATCATGCCAAATGTAACCTGCCAACACTAACTTCACTCAGATGAACACAGCAGCTAAATACATATTTTCAGTTGATGTAAATCATCTGAATATAGACGACATCTGGAAGACCCCTGGTTCACAAGCATTTCCTGATAATATGGCTTCAAAATTGTACAATCTCAGCAAGCCAGCACTGATCATCACCTTTACATAGAAACCACAAGCGGCTCATCCTGCATCTGTCATACTGAACATGCTTTGTATTCTTTCCTATATGGTGAAAGCCAAATGACAGCACACAACCATGCCTAGGAGCAGACATGTCATATACAAACACAATTTACAAATATGTACTAACACTGTCACAACAAATAAATGGAACTGACATTAACTAGCAACCATAACGGCCACGTGCACTGTCTGATGTCACCATGAGCAAGAAAGGAGGTGAGAATCCCCGCCATCTTCACTAACATCGCTATGCCTCCAGGATCCACCACAATTGTCTCACTTACTGGTGAATGCTGCACATGCCTAACAGAAGGTTTCATCAATTTTCTACTTCTTTTGCTGGAAAATAATATATACTTATACACAGTATCTCTCAAAAGTGAGTACACCCCTCACATTTTTGTAAATATTTTATTCTATCTTTATATGTGACAACACTGAAGAAATGACACTTTTCTACAATGCAAAGTAGTGAGTGTACAGCTTGTATAACAGTGTAACTTTGCTGTCCTCTCAAAATAACTCCACACACAGCCATTAATGTCTAAACCGCTGGCAAAAAAAGTGAGTACATCCCTAAGTGAAAACGTCCAAATTGGGCCCAATTAGCCATTCTCCCTCCCCAATGTCATGTGACTCATTAGTGTTACAAGGTCTCAGGTGTGAATGGGGAGCAGGTGTGTTAAATGTGGTGTCATCGCTCTCACTCTCTCATACTGATTACTGGAAGTTCAACATGGCACCTCATGGCAAAGAACTCTGTGGATCTGAAAAAAAGAATAAAGATGGCCTAGGCTATAAGAAGATTGCCAAGACCCTGAAACTGAGCTGCAGCATGGTGACCAAGACCATACAGAGGTTTAACAGGACACTCAGAACAGGCCTCGCCATGGTCCACCAAAGAAGTTGAGTGCACCTGCTTAGCATCATATACAGAGGTTGTCTTTGGGAAACAGATGTATGAGTGCTGCCAGCATTGCTGCAGAGGTTGAAGGGGTGGGGGGGTCAACCTGTTAGTGCTCAGACCATACGCCACACACTGCATCAAATTGGTCTGCATGGCTGTCGTCCCAGAAGAAAGCCTCTTCCAAAGATGATGCGCAAGAATATACATACAGTGGGGACGGAAAGTATTCAGACCGCTTTAAATTTTTCACTCTTTGTTATATTGTAGCCATTTGCTAAAATCATTTAAGTTAATTTTTTTCCTCATTAATGTACACACAGCACCCCATATTGACAGAAAAAGACAGAATTGTTGACATTTTTGCAGATTTATTAAACTGAAATATCACATGGTCCCAAGTATTCAGACCCTTTGCTGTGACACTCATATTTAACTCAGGTGCTGTCCATTTCTTCTGATCATCCTTGAGATGGTTCTACACCTTCATTTGAGTCCAGCTGTGTTTGATTATACTGATTGGACTTGATTAGGAAAGCCACACACCTGCCTATATAAGACCTTACAGCTCACAGTGCATGTCAGAGCAAATGAGAATCACGAGGTCAAAGGAACTGCCTGAAGAGCTCAGAGACAGAATTGTGGCAAGGCACAGGTCTGGCCAAGGTTACAAAAAAAATTTCTGCTGCACTTAAGGTTCCTAAGAGCACAGTGGCCTCCATAATCCTTAAATTGAAGACGTTTGAGACGACCAGAACCCTTCCTAGAGCTGGCCGTCCGGCCAAACTGAGCTATCGGGGGAGAAGAGCCTTGGTGAGAGAGGTAAAGAAGAACCCAAAGATCACTGTGGCTGAGCTCCAGAGATGCAGTCAGCATGACAGCAGCCATCCACCAGTCGGGGCTTTGTGGCAGAGTGGCCCGACGGAAGCCTCTCCTCAGTGCAGGACACATGAAAGCCCACATGGAGTTTGCTAAAAAAACACCTGAAGGACTCCAAGATGGTGAGAAATAAGATTCTCTGGTCTGATGAGACCAAGATAGAACTTTTTGGCCTTAATGCTAAGTGGTATGTGTGGAGAAAACCAGGAACTGCTCATCACCTGTCCAATACAGTCCCAACAGTGAAGCATGGTGGTGGCAGCATCATGCTGTGGGAGCGTTTTTCAGCTGCAGGGACAGGACGACTGGTTGCAATCGAGGGAAAGATGAATGCGGCCAAGTACAGGGATATCCTGAACGAAAACCTTCTCCAGAGTGCTCAGGACCTCAGACTGGGCCGAAGGTTTACCTTCCAACAAGACAATGACCCTAAGCACACAGCTAAAATAACGAAGATGTGGCTTCACAACAACTCAGTGACTGTTCTTGAATGGCCCAGCCAGAGTCCTGACATAAACCCAATCGAGCATGTCTGGAAAGACCTAAAAATGGCTGTCCACCTTAGTTTACCATCCAACCTGACAGAACTAGAGAGGATCTGCAAGGAGGCATGGCAGAGGATCCCCAAATCCAGGTGTTAAAAACTTGTTGCATCTTTCCCAAAAAGACTCATGGCTGTATTAGATCAAAAGGGTGCTTCTACTAAATACTGAGCAAAAGGTCTGAATACTTAGGACCATGTGATATTTCAGTTTTTCTTTTTTAATAAATCTGCTAAAATGTCAACCATTCTGTGTTTTTCTGTCAATATGGGGTGCTGTGTGTACATTAATGAGGAAAAAAAATTAACTTAAATGATTTTAGCAAATAGCTGCAATAGAACAAAGAGTGAAAAATTTAAGAGGGTCTGAACACTTTCCGTCCCTGTCCCTTGAATACTTTCCGTCCCACGCTTTTCAGAGAATATGAATAACACAAACATTTTTCACTCATGGTTAGTATTTGGCTGAAGCCATTTATTATCAAACTGTGTTTACTCTTTAAATCATAATGACAACAGAAACTACCCAAATGGCCCTGATCAAAAGTTTACATACCCTGGTGATTTTGTCCTGATAACATGCACACAAGTTGACACAGAGGTTTGAATGGCTATAAACCACTTGACCACTGGGCACTTAAACCCCCTTTCTAACCAGACCAATTTTCAGCTTTCGGTGCTCTCACACTTTGAATGACAATTACTCAGTCATGCAACACTGTACCCATATGAAATGTTTGTCCCTTTTTTCACACAAGTAGAGCTTTCTTTTGGTGGTATTTAATCACTGCTGGGTTTTTTATTTTTTGCGCTATCAAAAACGACTGTAAATTCGGTTAAAAAAAATATATTATTCTTTGTTTCTGTTAAAATGTATTGGCGAGGATTAGCCAGTACGGCAGTGTATTGGCAGAGTATGGGCACTGAGCAGCGCTGTGGGCACTACAGATCTAGCCCACAGCGCTGCTGCAAATGATCTCTCCCCCTCTCCCCTCGCACTGTACAGATCGGTACAGAGAGGGGAGGGGAGGAAGGAAACGGCGTCACAAGTGATCGCTCCGTTAAATGACTGCTATCAGCGTCCGTTTACCGTAATCCGCCAGGTCTTCTGGACCCAGCGGCCATGTTTGTTCCCGGGTGCGCACGGGAGCAAAATTATGGGAGGACGTCCATGGACGCCCACCCAGAATAAGCCGATCGGACGGTAGCCGGCTTTCGGCTATGGCCCTGTCAGCAAGTGGTTTAACAGTAACCATCCTCACCTGTGATCTGTTTGCTTGTAATTATTGTGTGTGTATAAAAGCTCCTGACATACCCTTGCATCTTTCATCCAGTGCTGCATTCTGAATTTCTGAATTCTGAGTCATGGGGAAAGGAAAAGAATTGTCAAAGGATCTGTGGGAAAAGGTAGCTCAACTGTATAAAACAGGAAAGGGATATCAAAAGATATCCAAGGAATTGAGACTGCCAATAAGCAGTGTTCAAACTCAAAATCAAGAAGTGGAAAACGAGGGGTTCTGTTGAAACCAAACCACGGTCAGGTAGACCAACAAAAATTTCAGCCACAACTGTCAGGAAAATTGTTCGGGAGAGATCTCAAAATGTGCAGTTCATGCAAGACAGTCCAAGAATTTACAGGAACTGGAGGCTTTTTGCCTAGAGGAACGGGCAGCTTTACCATCTGAGAAGATAAAGAACCTCATCCACAAATACCACAAAAGGCTTCAAGCTGTCATTGATGTTAAAGGAGGCAATACACGGTATTAAGAACTGGGGTATGTAAACTTTTGATCAGGGTCATTGGGGTAGTTTCTGCTGTCATTATGATTTAAAGAGTAAACAGTTGATTGATAATAAATGGGTTCAGCCAAACACTAACCATGAGTGAAAGAAAAGTTTTTGTGTTATTCATATTCTCTGAAAAATGGCCACGAAATCAAATTCTGCCAGGGCAAACGTACGAGCACAACTGTATATACATACACAGACACTGACCACAAAAAATTGGAGATGCAATCTCAGTTTCTGTTCAAAGGAAATTTACTTCAATCTTCATGCATATACAAGACTGCACAGTTTCAGACAGGAACTCTGTCCTTCATCAAGTTGTATGTGTAGTGTTCCACATACCGATCAACTTTTATTGGCTAATACGTGTAAGCCCCTCCAAGAGAGCACACAGGTGTGTCCCATCACCAATCTCCCCATTAACCATTTCATACATTATACCTCACATATCGATTGTACAATATAAAAACAAACATACTTCTTAATATGAAAAGTAACAAATGAATATAAATGCAATAAAAATAAATGCAAGAAAATACAAAAAAAAAAAAAAAAAAAATAAGAATAAGAAAAAAATATAAAGCTCAAACCCCAAACACTTATTCACACCAAACTAAGAAAAATGTATAACTAGTACTATTATCCAGTTGAGCCTATATAGGCTAACAACATTGAGAAACGTTCTGCACCCAGGCCAATTCTGACATTTTTCTCCTACATGTAAAAATATTTTTTTTTTTTGCTAAAAAAATACATAGAACCCCCAAACATTACATATATATATATTTTAGCAAAGAGCCTAGAGAATACAATGGCGGTCTTTTTATCTCGCACAGTATTTGTGCAGCAATTTTTCGAACACTTTTTTTTTTGCTTTAAAAAAAAAAACCCAAACAGTAAAGTTAGCTCATTGCACACGCTTGTGGAATGGCGCCAATCTTCGGTACTTAAAAGTCCCCATAGGCGACATTTTAAGTTTTTTACATTTACATACAATATATATATATATATATATATATATATATATATATATATATATATATATATATATATATATATATATATATATATATATATATATGATATAAAAAAAAAAAAAAAAAAAGTCTACATGCCCGTTAAAATGTCAAGTTTCTGTGATGTAAAAAAAAAAAAAAAAAAATAGACAAAGATGAACCATTTGAGAACTTCTTCCACCTTTAATGTCTCCTATGAACTGTACAACGCAATTGAGTTTTATATAAATAAATGTGGCTGCATAAGTGTACACACCCTCATCTAACTGGGGATGTATGTGTGTTCAGAAATAAGCAATGACATTCAAACACATGTTAAATAGGAGTCAAGTACACACCTGCCATCATTTAAAGTGCCTCCGATTAATCCCATTTGGGAAAATGTGTTATGGTCTGATCAAACCAAGGTTGAAATTTTTGGCCATAATTCCAAAAGATATATTTGGCGCAAAAACAGCACATCACCAAAAGAACACCATACCCACAGTGAAGCATGGTGGTGGCAGCATCATGCTTTGGGGCGGGTTTTCTTCACCTGCAACAGGGGCCTTAGTCAAGGTAGAAGGAAATTATGAACAGTTCCAAATACCAGTCAATATTGGCACAAAACCTTCAGGCTTCTGCTAGAAAGCTGAATATGAAGAGGAACTTCATCTTTCAACATGACAACAACCCAAAGCATACAACCAAATCAACAAAGGAATGGCTTCACCAGAAGAAGATTAAAGTTTTGGAATGGCCCAGCCAGAGCTCAGACCTGAATCCGATTGAAAATCTGTGGGGCGATCTGAAGAAGGCTGTGCACAGGAGATTTCCTTGCAATCTGACAGATTTGGAGTGTTTTTGCAAAGAAGAGCAGGCAAATATTGCCAAGTCAAGATGTGCCATACTGATAGACTCATACCTAAAAAGTCTGAATGCGGTTATAGAATCAAAAGATGCTTCAACAAAGTATTTGTTTAAGGGTTTGTACATTTATGCAACCATATTTTTTTTTTTTTTTTACTTCCCGCCACCTAAAAGATTTCAGTTTGTTGTTCAACTGAGTTGTACAGTTTATAGGTCACATTAAAAAGTGGAAAAAGCCTGACATTTTAAACAGGGGTGTGTAGACTTTTTATATCCACTAAAATAAAAATTATATACACATACATACAGTGGAACCTTGGTTAACGAGTAATGCAGTTAACGAGCGTTTTGAAAGACGAGCAACCTTCTTTCTTTTTTTTATTCTGACTCGGTTTGTGAGTGTTGTCTTGCAAAATGAGCAGAATTCAAGCTAATGGGGTGTGCAGTACCGCATTTGGCCAGAGGTGCGGGGGCGCCGGTGACACTCGGAACAGTTCGGAGCCGTTCGGAAACACTCCGTTCCGGAGCCTTTCCGAGTTCAGCCGAGCTGTCCCCGAGTATTTCCGAGGCTCTCCGGCACCCCCCACCTCTGGCCACGTGTGGTATTGCATGCAATAGAAGTCAATGCGGAACAAATTATCTTTGTTTCCATTGACTTCTATGGGGAAACTTGCTTTGATGTGCGAGTGCTTTGGATTACAAGCATTCTCCTGGAACGGATTATGCTCGTAATCCATAATATATATATATATATATATATATATATATATATATATATATATATATATATATATATATATATATATATATATATATATATATATATATACACATACATATATACATACATACATATACACACATATACATATATACATACACACTTTTTTTTTTTAGCAGAGGCTCTAAAAAATAAAACGATGGGTGTTGCAATTGTTTATGTCACACAGTACTTGCACATCAGTTTTTCAAATGCCATTTTTTTCTCAAAAAACAAAAAAACACTTTCATGAATTAAAAAGAAGCCAAAAAACAATATTTATCCTAATTCTTTAGTATAACGTGAAAGAGGTTACACCAAGTAAATAGATACCCAACATGTCACATTTTAAAATTGTGTCCGCCCCTGGATGGTGGCAAACTACAGTGCTTAAAATTCTCCATAGACAATGCTTTAAAGTGGTTGTATACTCGCTGACACTTTTTTTTAATATACCCCTGTAAGGCAAAAGGCATAATGAGCTAGTATGCACCGCATACTAGCTCATTATGAAATACTTACCTTAGAACGAGGCGTCGGTATCTTACCTGGTCCACGCCGAGGTAGCTGACATGTTGCCTTCCGGGTATCACGGCTCCAGCGTTGTGAGTGGCTGGAGCCGCGATGTCGTCACTCCCGCGCATGCAATCAGCAGCTTATTGCAAGGTGAATATCTCCTAAACCGTACAGGTTTAGGAGATTTTTTTTACCTACAGGTAAGCCTTATTATAGGCTTACCTGTAGGTAAAAGTAAAAAAATTGACTATACAACCACTTTAAATACCTTTATAGGTTACCAATTTAGAGTTACACAGGAAGTCTGGTGCAAGAATTATAGCGCTCTCTCTCCGACGTTCGTGACAATACCTCACATGTGTGGTGCAATCACCATTTAAATGTGTGTGCGGGAGTAACGTATGCATTCGCATTTGCACGCATGGACGGGGAGGTGCTTTAATCAGAAGTGATTGAGTGGCTATTTAGCCACTCAATCACTTCTGCTGCAATCAGAATCAATGTCTGAAAAATGTAATACCAGGATGATGCTGGTAGGTGCAGGCATCATCCTGGTATAACCGCCGCAAAACTGAGGACGTCAAGTAGTTAACACAGAAATGTATGCAACGTCAAAGCAGGCTTATGTCTGAAGGTACAGTACAGGCTCCAGGGTTGCCATTTTTTAATGTTTGCTTTACCAATTAGTGAGTCACTAATCCTGAAATGAGCATGTACAGCATTGTGCAAAAGTTTTAGGCAGGTGTGAAAAAATGCTGTAAATAAAAGTGGAACTAAACCCATTTAATAGTTTCAAAAAACAGTTATATTCCCGGCACATGTGCTCTCAACCTAACTGTCAAACTATCAAATGTCAGGTGTCATAACTGATCACATGTGCAGCATCATGGCAATAGTAGATTAACTACTTAAAGCGGGGGTTCACCCACACTGCCAAAAAAAAAAAAAATTAAAAGCCAGCAGCTACAAATACTGCAGCTGCTGACTTTTAATACATTGCCACTTACCTGTCCCGGGGTCCAGCGATGTCGGCAGGGGACGCAGAGAACCCGCTCGGTTCTCGGCAGCTGCCGCCGCCATCCTGGGTGAGGGAATCAGGAAGTGAAGCGTTGCGGCTTCACTTCCCGGTTCCCTACTGCGCATGCGCGAGTCGCACTGCGCGTCCCTAGTGGTCCCCGCTCTCTGCTGGGAGCTGTGTGTTCCCAGCAGACAGCGCGGTCGGGACGGGAAGAGGCATAGACTCCCATGGGAGTCTATGCCGGAAGTGGGTGCAAATACCTGTCTTTGACAGGTATCTGCACCCCCCTCCCCCCTGAAGGTGCCAAATGTGACACCGGAGGGGGGGAGGGTTCCGAAAAGCGGAAGTTCCATTTTTGTGTGGAACTCCGCTTTAAGGACAGGAAAGGATTTGCCCCCTTAATGACCAGGCCATTTTTTGCGATATGGCACTGCGTCGCTTTAACTGACAATTGCGAGGTCGTGCGACGTTGTACCCAAACAAAATTTATGTCCTTTTGCCCACAAATAGAGCTTTCTTTTGGTGGTATTTGATTACTTCTGTGGTTTTTATTGTTTGCACTATAAAACAAAAAAAGACAAGTTTGAAAAAAAAAAAAAAAAAAAACAAAAAAAAAAAAAATCAATATTTTTACTTTTTGCTATAACAAATATCCCCAAAAAAAAAAAAAGGTAAAAAAAAGTTTAGGCAGATATGTATTTACATATTTTTGGTAAAAAAAAAATAAAAATAAAATCGCAATAAGTGTATATTGATTGGTTTGCGCAAAAGGTATAGTGTCTACAAAATAGGGGATTAGATTTAAGGCATATTTTTTTTCTTTTTTTACTAGTAATGGCGGTGATCAGCGATTTTTAGCAGGACTGCGACATTGCAGCAGACAGATCGGATACTTTTGACACTTTTTTGGGACCATTGACATTTATACAGCGATCAGAGCTAAAAATAGCCACTGATTACTGTATAAATGTCACTGGCAGGGAAGGGGTTAACACTAAGGAGCGATCAAGGGGTTAAGTGTTCCCTAGGGAGTTGTTTCTAACTGTGGGGGGAGTGTAGTGACTGGTGGAGGAGAGAGATCGCTGTTCCTAATCACTAGGAACAGACAGACAATCTGTCTATCCTCCCCTGACAGAACGGGGATCTGTCTGTTAACATTGACAGATCCTCGTTCTGTCTCTCTCAGGAGCAATCACGGGTGGCTGGCGGACATCATGCATCGGCGTCGCGCCCCCTAGTGGTCTTAAAGTGGCCGACGTACCATGACAGCGATATGCCCAGGGAAGCCAACCTGCCGCAGTACACTTACGGGGCTGGTCTTTAAGTAGTTAAACAGAGACCAAGATGGCAGCTTCATTGGCTGAAAACGATAGGAGGGTCTACTTCCACTTTAAGAATGCTTTTAGAAATAGAAGTATTGGTTTATTTTGGAAAGTAAAATGTAAAAGAAAAATGTACAGAAGAAAAATGCAAATCAATATTTGGTGTGGCCACCCTTCTCCTTTAAAACAGCATTAATTCTTCTAGGTAAACTAACAGTTTTTGAAGGAATTTTGGTAGGTAGGTTGTTCCAAACATCTTGGAGAATTAACCACAGATCTTCTGTGGTTGTAGGCTGCTTCAGATTTCTCTGTCTCTTCATGTAATCCCAGACAGACTTGATGATGTTGAGATCAGGGCTCTGTGTGGGCCAAGTCATCACTTCCAGGACCCCTTTACGCTGAAGAGTTCTTAATGACATTGGCTGTGTGTTTGGGGTCGTTGTCCTGCTGCAGAATACATTTGGGGCCAATCGCAGGATGCATAAGTATCTGCCTGTATATATTTTTTAAAGCATTCTTACTTTACAGCACTTCTTCACACCTGCATAAAAAAACTTTTGCACCATACTGTACATACAGTATTAATGGAAGGTGCACACCACACGTGTGCAAATATGCACTGACATGCACTAATATGTGCTGCTGTGCACTGCAGGGTTTTGTTTTCTTGGTTTTTTTTAATTCTACAAGTGCATAAAAAAATCTCTGCATTAAGGTAAAAAATGTCCCAGTAACTGTATCATTTTCAGGAAAAAATACACTTACGTGAGTTTTAGTGCATACAAACATAATATAATACCCAATTTCTTGGAAAATTATAAAAGCTGATGTTGCATCAGGTAAACATATATACCGAACATGTCAAGATTTAGAATGGTGTACGCCTGTGAAATGGTGCTACAGTACATAAAAGTGTCCATAGGGAGTGCTTTAAACACATTTACAGGTAAACAGTTTAGAGATAAGCATGAGTTCTGGCACAAGAAATATTGCCCTCACTCTGACATTCACGTGTGGTGCAATCATTGTTTACATGTGTGTAGGACCTACGTGTTCACGCGTGGTTCAATCACTGTTTACAATACATGTGTGTAGGACCTACATGCGCATTTGCACAGGAGTGCTCAACGTGGCAAAGTCAGTCTGTACCTTTAGCAAAGAAACAGCCTTAAAGCCTAATGTTTCCACCTCCATGTTTGACTGTAGAGATGGTGATCTTAGGCTCATCGTCAGCATTTTTCTACCTCCAAACACGGCGAATTCCCCTCCTCAAAAAGGCACATGTACAGTCATGTATAAATATAATGAAAAATCGCGCTAAGCAATGAGATTTGCAATATAGACCAAACAAATGTTATGTAAATAACAAACCAATAATTACTGATACATATTGATATCTACAGATTACAATAGGTGTATCTAATAATCCATAACGTGATTATATACCAAATGTGAAAGTGAATATTTTAAGATGATACAAAATCAGTCCATAAAAGAACAGTCTGTGTGAGTGAACGTCACATATTCCAATAGGTTCCAATGGAGGGTGAATCCACAGTGATGGGTGGTAAAAGTTCACACCGAAGTGACTAGTGAAATGTGAAAGTCTCCTCCACCATTGAAAAGTACTGCCGCTTACCAGAACGTGTTGGTCCCTTATTACAGGGGACCACACAAAACGAATGGCTGCAACCCCAGCCCGGGATCTCTCTGGTAAGCCCTGGTCTCCAAGGTGTCAGCAGACAGGATCAGCAGGAACCAGTATTATGCCAGAAAAACAAGAAAACTCCACATAGTGTAAACCTGTTACATTTATTAAAATATAAAAACAGGTGGCAACTTACATCAAAAGGAGAGTAAAACGCATATAAAAGATTAGCCGGCCGGCTTGTACAAAGCCCGTATGCTTCGGGACTCAGCGGTGACGTCAGGGCGTAGCTCCTCCTCCCTACGTCGTTTCGTCACAAGTGGACGTGGTCCCGTGACGTCCACACGTTCTGCTAAGCGGCAGTACTTTTCAATGGTGGAGGAGACTTTCACATTTCACTAGTCACTTCGGTGTGAACTTTTACCACCCATCACTGTGGATTCACCCTCCATTGTAATCTATTGGAATATGTGACGTTCACTCACACAGACTGTTCTTTTATGGACTGATTTTGTATCATCTTAAAATATTCACTTTCACATTTGGTATATAATCACGTTATGGGTTATTAGATACACCTATTGTAATCTGTAGATATCAATAATTATTGGTTTGTTATTCACGTAACATTTGTTTGGTCTATATTTTTGCAAATCTCATTGCTTAGCGCGATTTTTCATTTTATTTATACATAGGTTTGGTGTAGTATAACACTTTTAGTCGCAGCTTTTTTATGTTTTTTACTTATAGCGCAGTATTTCTTATGTATAATATATATATATATATATATATATATATATATATATATATATATATATATATATATATATATATATATATATATATATATATATACACATATATATATATACACATATATATATACACATATACACACACACACACACACACACATGTACAGTCATGCCAACGAACATCTAAATGATTCAGAGGAGGATTTGAAAGTGCTATGGTCAGATGGGACCAAAATTGAGCTCTTTGGCATTAACTCAACTTGCCGTGTTTGGGAACAAGAAAAATGCTGACTGTGACCGTAAGAACAGCATCCCTACAGTCAAGCACTGAGTTTTGGGGCTGTTTCTCTGCTAAAGGTACAGGCCGACTTTGCCACATTGAAGAGCCAATAAATGGGGCAATGTATTTTTAAAATCTTGGATGAGAACCTTCTTCCCTCAGCCAGAACACTGAAGATGGGTCATGGATGGGCCTTTAGCATGACAAAGACCCAAAACATATCGCCAAGGCAACAAATAAGTGGCTCAAGAAGAAGCACATTAAGGCCATGGATTGACCTAGCAAGTCTCCAGACCTTAATCCTATAGAAAATTTATGGAGGGAGCTGAAACTTCGAGTTGCCAAGCGACAGCTAAGAAACTCTAAGCATTTAGAGAAGATCTGTAAAGAGTGGACCAAAATCCCTCCTGAGATGTGTGCAAACCTGGTCACCAACTACAAGAAACTTCTTGCCAATAAGGGTTTCTCCACCAAGTACCAAGTCATGTTTTGCTTGGGGATCAAACAATTATTTTACTTTACTTTAAGAAGAATAATGATCCAAAATAACAGACATAAAAAAACACATCCATCTTCATGAACTAAGCCTATAAATTGGTCTGTCAGTAAATCACATTTACTGTAAAACATGTATTCTAATGTCTGATTAGATAGATTTGTTTCATCTCTGGTACATATACCAGAGATGAAACCAATCCTCCTATATAAGTTGTACCTGTCTATCTGCAGTGAGGAGAGCTCATTGGAGAGAGGGGGGGCAAGTGACCGTCTTCACACAGCACACAGGAACAGAGCTGAGGCTGTCAACCAGCTGGAGATGCCTCCCATGTCACCATTTTTCCCTTGGTGTCAGAAATGGATATATGCAGGTAGCAGAGGAACAAAGAAACAGATAGAAATGACACTTGTTAATTGAGACAAGTACACAGTACAAAAAGGATATGCTTTGCTCATATTTCATTTCTGAGGTTTACAACCACTTTAAAATGATTTAACATTTTGACCAGAGACACACTTTAAAAAGGAACTGCTGTCTGCTCACATAATTTGTAATAAAAACATCTTTGCCATTCTGAAGTTTCCCTTTCCTACCTTGCATATTTTATATATACTGCGATTCTGTAAAAATGCTGCAGAAATCTCCCTCCACCAAGTCTGGCTGCAGCCATTTTAACTGTGGGCAGCTGAAGCTGCTGCCTGTTCACTTCCTGGATTTACACAGACACACGCCTCCAGCTCTGCAGCTCTCATTGGCCCTCTTATGACTCATCCACCCTCCCTTCTTGGCAAACTTTCACAAGAGTTAGAGAGAGAGAGAGCGCTGTGAAAGATGTCATCAGCCTAGGCTTTTTACCAGACAAGAAACAGGAAGTGGGCTGTATAAAAGGTATTTACTGGCAGAAAAAAAAATGTTTTATTATCCAAAGTTAACCACTTGCTGACCATCCGCCACAGAATGGAACAGCAATCTGTCATCTCCCCTGCACAGTCCCATCCCCCCTTCAGTTAGAACACACAATAGGGAACACATTAACCCCTTGATTGCCCCCTAGTGGTTAACCCCTTCACTGCCAGTGACATTTTTACAGTAATCAATGCATTTTCATAGCACTGATCGCTGTAAAAATGCCAATGGTCCCAAAAATGTGTCAAAATTGTCCGACGTGTCCGCCGTAATGGCGCAGTCCCGATTAAAATTGCAGATCGCGCCATTACTAGTAAAAAAAAAAATAATAATAATAAAAATGCCATAAAACTATGCCCTATTTTGTAGACACTATAACTTTTGAGCAAACCAATCAATATTGCGAATTTTTTTTTAACCAAAAATATGTAGAAGAATACATATCGGCCTAAACTGAGGAAAAATAATTTTTTATATATTTTTGGGAGATATTATAGCAAAATGTAAAAAATACTGCGTTTTTTTCCAAAATTGACGCTTTTTTTGTTTAAAGCGCAAAAAATAAAAAACCGCAGAGGTGATCAAATACCTCCAAAACAAAGCTCTATTTGTGGGGAAAGAAAGGACATCAAGTTTGTTTGTGTGCAACGTCGCACGACTGCGCAATTGTCAGTTAAAGCGACGCAGTGCCCAATCGCAAAAAGTGCTCTGGAAAGGAAGGGGGTAAAATCTTCCAGGGCTGAAGAGGTTAAAACCTAAAGGCCAAAAAATTTAATGGATGGAAAGTTGAAAAAAAAATGACTGAAGGTCCGCTTTAAGCTCCAAAACAAGCTGATGTTCTACTGTAGGTGTGCACCAACCTAGGTTTAGGGCCAACATAACCAGAAACAGACCCCAACATGGCCTAACAAAAGCGTGCATTTACTAACAAGAGTAGTGCCGGCCACATGGATCAGACTTCCAGGAATTCAGCGATGTCTTTACCCGGGCCACTTTTTCAATTGGCTATCGGGTGCTGCTGCTGCCATCTCCACTAATGGGAACTGGCAGCGAAGCCGTGCGGCGTCACAGTCAGTGCCCTATTACACGTGCGTGCGTCTGCGTGCGTCTGTCTGCGTGCGTGCGTCTGCGTGCGTCTGTATGTGTCTGTATGTGTGTGTCTGTATGTGTGTGTCTGTATGTGTGTGTCTGTATGTGTGTGTCTGTATGTGTGTGTCTGTATGTGTGTGTCTGTATGTGTGTGTCTGTATGTGTGTGTCTGTATGTGTGTGTCTGTATGTGTGTGTGTGCATGTGTGTGTCTGTATGTGTGTGTGCATGTGTGTGTCTGTATGTGTGTGTGCATGTGTGTGTCTGTATGTGTGTGTGCATGTGTCTGTATGTGCGTGAGCATGTGAGTGTCTGTGCGTGAGCATGTGAGTGTCTGTGCGTGAGCATGTGAGTGTCTGTGTGTGTGTGTGTGTACGTCTGTATGTGTGTTTGTACATGTGTGTGTGTGCATGTAAGTGTCTGTCCATGTGTGTGCATGTGTGTGCATGTGTGTGCATGTGTGTGCATGTGTGTGCATGTGTGTGCATGTGTGTGCATGTGTGTGCATGTGTGTGCATGGGTCTGTATGTGTGTGCATGTGTCTGTATGTGTGTGCATGTGTCTGTATGTGTGTGCATGTGTCTGTATGTGTGTGCATGTGTCTGTATGTGTGTGCATGTGTCTGTATGTGTGTGCATGTGTCTGTATGTGTGTGCATGTGTCTGTATGTGTGTGCATGTGTCTGTATGTGTGTACACGTGTCTGCGTGTGTACACGTGTCTGCGTGTGTACACGTGTCTGCGTGTGTACACGTGTCTGCGTGTGTACACGTGTCTGCGTGTGTACACGTGTCTGCGTGTGTACACGTGTCTGCATGTGCGTGTGTACACGTGTCTGCATGTGCGTGTGTACACGTGTCTGCATGTGCGTGTGTACACGTGTCTGCATGTGCGTGTGTACACGTGTCTGCATGTGCACACGTGTCTGCATGTGCACACGTGTCTGCATGTGCACACGTGTCTGCATGTGCACACGTGTCTGCATGTGCACACGTGTCTGCATGTGCACACGTGTCTGCATGTGCACACGTGTCTGCATGTGCACACGTGTCTGCATGTGCACACGTGTCTGCATGTGCACACGTGTCTGCATGTGCACACGTGTCTGCATGTGCGTGTGTACACGTGTCTGCATGTGCGTGTGTACAAGTGCCTGTATGCCTGTGTGCACATGTATGTGTCTGTATATGTGTGTGTGTATATATATATATATCTTACTTTTAATCCAGACACCCCCCCCCCTCCATTCCTGTACCATCAGAACTGCTTTTGTAGGTCTTGTTTGTGATAGCAGCAAGGAATGCTTCTCCTCTGAAAAGCAACCCATGCACAGATCGCTTTTCAGAGGCATTTGACAGACGGTAAAGAGGCATTATGTTGCCTCCTCACCACCTGTTTTAATGCATCACTACACCGCAACCGTGCAATGAACACAGTTGCAGGGTAGTTGCAGTGCAGCCCCATTCACCCTGGGTATACCTCCAGCTGCAGCCACAGCATGTGTACACCCCCAGCTGCTGTCTCTGCAGCTAAAGGGGAAGAAGTTGGGGGTGGTAAAAACAGCTTAACCATGTGCTTTTACCACCCCTCCAACCTGACATGTGAACAAGCCCTTGGTTCACATCTGTGTGGCTGCGTGCTGCGTGTAGGGCAGCCCATTCATTTCAAAGGGCTTCCCTAACCACAAAAATTCATGGAAGGAAGTCCCCAACCTTTTTTTTTTTTTTTAAATTGCACGGCACCAAAAGCACATTTTCCAATGTGTGAGGTACCATTAAGAATTAATGGCACCCCTAAAGAGCAGAGCATTTGTCTGTGTGTCAGGAACGAGTGTGATTTTGCGCATGTTCCGCGACACACAGTAACGTGAACTAAGCCTTGGACTGGGGTGCCTCAAGACTGAAAATACTTTTTAAGGGTGCCCCGACTGGAAAAAGGTTGAGAAACACTGATCTAAAAGAACTGGATAGAATTGTCTAATTATGCCACACAAAGAGCAAACATCCAAGGCCCCTTTCACACGGGTTTTTCGATCAGTTCCGCCTGTCAGTTTTTCAGGCAGACCTAAAAATCGGACCCTCTATTCACCTCTATGGGGCAGAGGAGGTCAGCGGTGACATGTCCGCTGACATTTGCCGCTATCCGATCCTGTCCGTGAAATCCAGATGGATGGAAACCCCATTTTCCATCCACCTGGCGAATCGGATGAAAACGGACAGGACCGTTTTCATCCGATCTCCCCATAGAGGAGAGCGGGACTCTGACAGGTCTGTCTGCACAGTGAGCGGAGACGGACCTGTCATCCACCTGCTTAGCGGATCAATCCCCCGCTGAGCAAAACAGAGTCCGCCAGGCAGAAAGCCTGTGTCAAAGGACCCTTAGAGAACACAAACATATGCTTCTCTGTTAGAGACCGTGAAGTATCACAATGATCACATAATTAAACAAATAGACTGGAATATATGTGGGCACATTACAGAGAAGGTGTTTTTCTCCATTGACAATTCAGTAAAAAACCCCACCAGAAGCACTAAAGGAATAGGCCCAGCTGTCTAATGTCACCAACAATGGCCAGAGAAACTTTAACACTGGGGTCCATCAGGGGATCTCTGGATTTTATAGCCCTCATGCTGTTCCATTAGCAGATTATCTTTTTTCTGTACACATGGTGTGCCAGACTGAATAAGCAGAAGCCTTTATTTTTATCTGTCATTCTAAAATATTTTGATGTCCTAAAAAATATTTAATAAATAATGTATGCACCATGCACACAAATCATAACTTGATTGAGCTACTAATTAATGTTGATTTTACATCACATATGCTGAATAAAAAATTAATGTCACAGACATCTTAATCTAGAGTTGGGAAACATTCAGTCTATTTGAAAACGTAATGTGAAAAACAAGCACTATGCCTGCAACTGTCTTATTGAACATGTTACACCCTAAAGACATATTTAAAAGGTGATCCCATCCTTTAAGCTTGTGTACAGATCAGAACACAGGGGTATGGTTTTAAATGGGGGACGGATACATATATATATATTATATATATATATATATATATATATATATATATATATATACACACAACAAAGATAAATAATTTCAGAACTTTTTCCACCTTTAATGTGACCTATAAACTGTACAACTCAGTTGAACAACAAACTGAAATCTTTGGGGGGGGAGGGGGGGGTTTAAATATAAAAAAACTATAATAATGTGGTTGCATAAGTGTGCACACCCTCTTATAACTGGGGATGTAGCTGTGTTCAGAATTAAAGTGATTGTAGGTTATTTATTTTTTAAAATAACAAACATGTTAAACCTACCTCCTCTGTGTAGTTGGTTTTGCACAGAGCAGCCCCGATCCTCCTCTTGTCTGGTGCCTCCTTGCTGCTCCTGACCCCTCCCTCCTATTGAGTGCCCCCACAGTCAGCAGCTTCCTATTGGGGCACTGGAGCTGAGTCACAACTCCGTGTGTCCATTCAGACACGTGGCCCCGACCCGGCCCCCTCTCTCCCCCGATTGGCTGATTGACTGCCGCGGAAGCCAATGGCACTGCTGCTGTGTCTCAGCCAATCAGGGGGGAGTGTCCTGGACAGCTGAGACTTCGTGGAATTCGCTGGAGAGAGATGGAGCTCAGGTAAGTAATTAGAGGGTGCTGGGGTGGCTGCTACACACAAAAGGTTTATCTAAATGCATCAAGATAAAAAAACCTTCTGCCTTTACAACTCCTTTAGGCTGGGTTCACACTGGTGCGACACGACAGCCGTCCTACTTTGGATCCGACTTTGCCCTGCGACATGAAGCCGGCATTTGTCCGACTTTCAATGAACGGGGATCCGACTTGGATCCCCGCCAATGCCCGGCACGGTGTTTGGTATGAATCTTTAGGGGGAACTCCGCGCCAAATTTTAAATAAAAAAACCGGCATGGGTTCCCCCTCCAAGAGCATACCAGGCCCTTGGGTCTGGTATGGACCTTGAGGGGAACCCCCTACGCCGAAAAAACGGCGTGGGGGTCCCCCCAATCCATACCAGACCCTTATCCGAGCACACAGCCCGGCCGGACAGGAATGGGGGTGGGGACGAGCGAGCCCCCCCCCCCTGAACCGTACCAGGTCGCATGCCCTCAACATGGCGGGTTGGTGCCTTGGGGGAGAGGGGCGCGCTGCGGGCCCCCCACCCCAAAGCACCTTGTCCCCATGTTGATGAGGACAAGGGCCTCTTCCCGACAACCCTGGCCGTTGGTTGTCGGGGTCTGCAGGCGGGGGGCTTATCGGAATCCGGGAGCCCCCTTAAATAATGGGGCCCCCAGATCCCGGCCCCCCACCCTATGTGAATGAGTATGGGGTTCATCGTACCCCTACCCATTCACCTAGGGAAAAAGTGTAAAAAAAAAAAAAACACTACAGATTTTTAAAGTAATTTATTAGACAGCTCCGGGGGTCTTCTTCCGACTTCGGGGGTCTCTCCGGTTCTTCTCCACACTCTCCGGATCTTCTGCCGGGCTCCTCCACTCTCTTCTGCTCTTTTGCCGCTCTTTTGCTATAGCAGAGGAGCCAGGTCTTCAGTCTTCTGTCTTCTGCCTTCTGCCCTCTTCTCTTCTTCTGATGTTGACACGACGCTCTCTCCGGCTGGAATGCTCTCTGTGCGCTCTGCTATGGCTTATATAGGCGGTGACCCCGCCCCCTTATGCCGTCACAATCCCTGGGCATGCTGGGATTGTGACGGCATAAGGGGGCGTGGTCCTCGGGTGATGACCACGCCCCCTAAAACGTCACAGTCCCAGCATGCCCAGGGACTGTGACGGCATAAGGGGGCGGGGTCACCGCCTATATAAGCCATAGCAGAGCGCACAGAGAGCATTCTAGCCGGAGAGAGCGTCGTGTCAACATCAGAAGAAGAGGGCAGAAGGCAGAAGATTGAAGACCGGGCTCCTCCGCTATAGCAAAAGAGCAGAAAATAGCGGAGGAGCCCGTCAGAAGATCCAGAGAGCGCGGAGAAGAACCGGAGAGACCCCCGAAGAGAAGAAGGCAGCAGACCGGGCTCCTCTGCTATAGCAAAAGAGCAGAAGATAGCAGAGGAGCCTGGCAGAAGACCCGGAGAGCGCGGAGAAGAACCGGAGAGACCCCCGAAGTCGGAAGAAGACCCCCGGAGCTGTCTAATAAATTACTTTAAAAATCTGTAGTGTTTTTTTTTTACACTTTTTCCCTAGGTGAATGGGTAGGGGTACGATGAACCCCATACTCATTCACATAGGGTGGGGGGCCGGGATCTGGGGGCCCCCTTATTAAAGGGGGCTCCCGGATTCCGATAAGCCCCCCGCCCGCAGACCCCGACAACCAACGGCCAGGGTTGTCGGGAAGAGGCCCTTGTCCTCATTAACATGGGGACAAGGTGCTTTGGGGTGGGGGGGGGGCCACAGCGCGTCCCCCTCTCCCCTAAGGCACCAACCCCCCCATGTTGAGGGCATGCGGCCTGGTACGGTTCAGGAGGGGGGGGCGCTCGCTCGTCCCCACCCCCATTCCTGTCCGGCCGGGCTGCGTGCTCGGATAAGGGTCTGGTATGGATTGGGGGGGACCCCCACGCCGTTTTTTCGGCGTAGGGGGTTCCCCTCAAGGTCCATACCAGACCTAAGGGCCTGGTATGCTCTTGGGGGGGGGACCCATGCCGGTTTTTTATTTAAAATTTGGCGCGGAGTTCCCCCTCAAGATCATCTGAGCACAAGTCGCGTGCCGAAGTCGGATCATGCAAGACGGCGATCCGACTTTGATCCGACTTCAATGATAGTCAATAGGCTGAAGTAGGATCAAAGTCGGATCAAAGTAGTACAGGGAGCATTTCTAAAGTCGGAACGACTTGTGTTGGACCAGTTAGGACGGCTCCCATAGGGAAACATTGGATTTCACACGTCATGCGACATGAGCTCCCAATGTCGGAGCGTTTGTCGGACCAGTGTGAACCCAGCCTCAAGCAATCACATTCAAATTCAAGTTAAATAGGAGTCAGTACACACCTGACATCATTTAAATTGCCTCTGATTAACCCCAAATAAAGTTCAGCTGTTCTAGTAGGTCTTTCCTGACATTTTTAGTTGTATTCCTACAGCAAAAGCCATGGTCCGTAGAGTGCTTCCAAAGCATCAGAGGGATCTCATTGTTAAAATCTATCAGTCAGGAGAAGGGTACAAAAGAATTTAAGACATTACAGGACATGGAACACAGTGAAGACAGTCATCGTCAAGTGGAAAAAATATGGCACAACAGTGACATTACCAAGAATTGGAGGTTCCGCCAAAATTGATGAAAAGACAAGAAAACTGGTCAGGGAGGTTGCCAAGAGGCCTGGCTGTGTGGTACATGTGACAACAATCTCCCGTATTCTTCATATGTGGGATAGAGTGGCAAGACAGAAGCCTTTTCTTATGAAGAAAAACATCCAAGCCCGGCTAAATTTTGCAAAAACACATGTGAAGTCTCCCAAAAGCATGAATGTGTTATGGTCTGATGAAACTTTTGGCCATAATTCCAAAATATGTTTGGCACAAAAACACTGCACATCACCAAAAGAACACCATGGACCACTGTGAAGCATGGTGGTGGCAGCCTAATGCTTTGGGGCTGTTTTTCTTCAGCTAGAACAAGAACCTTAGTCAAGGTAGAGGGAATTATGAACAGTTCCAAATACCAGTCAATATTGGCACAAAACCTTCAGGCTTCTGCTAGAAAGCTTAACATGAAGAGGAACTTAATCTTTCAGCATGACAACGACCCAAAGCATACATCCAAATCAACAAAGGAATGGCTTCACCAGAAGAAGATTAAAGTTTTGGAATGGCCCAGCCAGAGCCCAGACCTGAATCGGATTGAAAATCTGTGGGGTGATCTGAAGAGGGCTGTGCACAGGAGATGCCCTTGCAATCTGACAGATTTGGAGTGTTTTTTGCAAAGAAGAGCAGGCAAATATTGCCAAGTCAAGATGTGCCATACTGATAGACTCATACCCAAAAAGACTAATAGTAATAAAATCAAAAAGTGCTTCAATAAAGTATTAGGGCCCTTTCACACTGGGGCGGCGTCGGCGGTAAAGCGCTGCTTTACCGTCGGTATTCGGCCGCTAGTGGGGGGGTTTTACCCCCCGCTAGCGGCCGAGAAAGGGTTGAAAACCACCGCAAAGCGCCTCTGCAGAGGCGATTTGCCGGCGGTATAGCCGCGCTGTCCTATTTCAATGGGCAGGAGCGGTGAAGGAGCGGTATACACTCCGCTCCGAAGATGCCGCTAGTGTGAAAGCCCTCGGGGCTTTCACATTGGAGACAAAGCAGCGGCACTTTCGGGTCAGTTTGCAGGCGCTATTATTAGCGCAATAGCGCCTGCAAACCACCCCAGTGTGAAAGGGCCCTTAGTGTAAGGGTGTGCACACTTATGCAACCATATTAATTTAGTTTTTTATTTTTACTTCCCGCCACCTAAAAGATTTCAGTTTGTTGTTCAACTGAGTTGTACAGTTTATAGGTCACATTAAAAAGGTGGAAAAAGTTCTGAAATGATTTTTCTTTGTCTCATTTTTTTACATCACAGAAACCTGTCATTTTAACAGGGGTGTAGACTTTTTAAACCACTGTACCTGCACGTGTGTGCATAAAAGCATTGCATATGGGAAGACACGTCAAATGCGCATGCATGAGTAAATGTTTGAGTACAGGGGCATTAAGTAATTTACTTCAATGGCTGTCTGCAGCTCACCAGCCAACGTAGAAAAGAGGTGTATTTTTAACACTAGGCATATTTCATGTCTCATTAACGTCCACGTGCATAAGGCATAAGAACTTATTGTACACCATCCTAATGCATCAGGAAGCTACAAACATTCCAGCTCAGTACTGGTGCTCTTACATCACAATATTTCATGATATTTTTAAAATTCTGTGGTCTAAAATTCCCAGGCTCAGTTACATGCAGTATAATAAACGGCTGGGTGATATTTTAGCCTGGTAATCTAATTAGTTAGTTCCTGTTTGTATCTCATGTTCTGCCCAGTTCACAAAGCAAGGCAATTTTTTACTTCCTCCTTCAATCTCTCCTGCTCTTCATAGATGCACATTTATTTCCTGCATATCGTTAATGCAGGCTCCTGGGTTTAGTAACACTTTAACTGCATGAGATTAATGCCAGTCGCCACTAAGTGTTCAGAATATAAATCTCGCTTTTTTTTTTTTTTTTTTCAAAAGCTTTTATTTAGGTCTTCTCCACCTTTGCGTGCAGACCAGGCTGTCCTGCAAAAGTGACAGTTAAGGCAAGTTCTTGCTATTAATTGCACAGGACTGCACTGTGCAATTCCCATGCTTTCTGGGTGCAATGTGATTTCTGCCTATTCATTTGAAAGGGATGATATTGCTCCAGACTGCAGCAAAAGTAGCGCATACACTAATTTACAAAACGCAGAGCATCTGGATCCCATAGTACTTCTGTGCCCTCTTCCAATGATGTGAAGTCTAAGCTCCCTGCGTCCATTCCATCTCTACCAGTGCCAGGTCTTTCTTCAAGGTCTGCTGTTTTTTGGCTTCAGGCATTTTTTTCTGCGGCCAGTAAACTCCCCAGCATGTTATCCTTTGTGTCCATGCACACATAGGCTGTTATCAGCGTTTTTTGGCTGGGGCGTTTTCTGGCTGGATAAAACCCCCAGATATAGTGGCTAGGCGTGCCTGGGCACATCTTAATCACCCGGTGCAGTGCCAATTCCCCCTTATTGCGCCCCCTGCAGTGCTGCTGGCTTCCCTCCTCTACTGTCCCCCCAGCTGCTATGGGAGATATTTCAGGATGGAGAACAAAGGAAAGATCTAATTACTATGTTAGTTACTGGCCCCTTTTTTCAGATAAGCACAGCGAACACACTCATTCGTGTCCATTCATCACTGAAGCATAATAAACTGTTTACTATGATTTAGTTTGTGAATGAACAGGAAGCCGCTCAGCACTTCCTATTCATTTGGTTGAACTGGATAGACTTGTCTCTTTTTTCAATCAGAGGAACTATAATATGTGGCTTCACAGAGCCTGGGGTCCTGTCATTCACTGTCCAGCTGAGGCTGCAGAGAAAGTTATGTGTGTTTGAGCTTTGGGGTGCACACCCTAACTCAATAGGCTGCACACACCTATGACTAGTGGGTTTTAAGGAGTTTCAGCTGTAAAAATGCTCTAACACTGATAAAAGCTTAAAAACACTAAAAAGCGTGGCTATTCTGTGTTTATCTGTGTTTGTGGGAGTATAGTTTTGCTTAGAAAAAAAAAGCTGAAAGCCGCCACGGCTAAAAAAGGCTACTGCAAAACTCATTCTACAGATTTCTACAGCTAATGCTACGGCCCTTTTTATAACGTCCAGTGTGCATGAGGCCTTAACTGCAATTAATAAACCATGTTAGATTTCTCATTTCCAAACAATCTGCATTCAATTGTTTGCTTATCTCAAAGCACAACAGAAAATAAATGTTTGATCTCACAATCTCACATTAAAAAAGTATTATACAAAAAGATTGAAAAAAATGTAGAATGAGGCAAAATGTATGGTCTCAAATCGCACCACATGTGAAATGCACAGGAACACACAGCACGTTCCTGTACAATCCCTAAGTATGAACCGGACCGTATTCCATTATCACTGCAATAAGCAGCAGGCAAATACCAAGTAATCAAGCTACAGTTAAGCCATATACAAGCTAAGCAAATCTAATCAACCTCCACACTTGGCAACAAAGTAGCAATTCCAGATTGTGACATTGCGTGGTTGTTTAACTCCACACTGCACATTAATCTGTTAGAAAACAGCATCCCATCCTACTGGTCCTTCGACACCTAACTGATATTTACTGGTCACCCAGGCAGCAACACAACATTCGACCCAGAGTGTGTGTGACAGATGACAATCCACAATATGTGACAAAAAGGCGTCCTTCTGCAAGAATTGTTTGACCTTAACCACTTAAAGACCAGAAGATTTTCCCCCTTAATGACCAGGCCATTTTTTGCGATACAGCACTGCGCCGCTTTAACTGACAATTGCGCGGGTACGTAGTATCCAAACAAAATTGACATCTTTTTTTCCCACAAATAGAGCTTTCTTTTGGTGGTATTTGATGACCTCTGCGGTTTTAATTTTTTGCGCTATAAACAAAAAAAAAGTGATAAATTTAAAATTTTTTAAAAATAAATAAAAATTTAAAATTATATATATATATATATATATATATATATATATATATATATATTTTTTTTTTTTTTTTTTTCTTTACTTTTTGCTATAATAAATATCCAAAAAAAATGTCTTCATCAGTTCAGGTCCATATGTATTCTTCCACAGAAGAATGGTGGCGATCTGCGATTTTTAGCAGGACTGCGACATTGTGGCAGACAGATCGGACACTTTTGAGGAAACCATTGACATTTATACAGCGAACAGTGCTATAAAAATGCACCGAATACTGTGTAAATGTCACTGGCTGGGAAGGGGTTAACACTAGGGGGTGATCAAGGGGTTAAGTGTTTCTAACTGTGGGGGGGATTGGACTGACTGGAGGAGAGATCACACTTTTCCTAATCATTAGGAAAAGCAGATCTCTCTCTCCCCTCTCCTGTCAGAATGGGGATCTGTTTACATTGACAGATCCCCATTCTGGCTCTTTCCCGCGATCGCGGGTGGCCGGCAGACATCGCGGCCGGCCACGTGCACCGGGTTCCCCGCCGTGCAGCCGGCACGCGCCTGCTATGGCTCTTTAAAGGAGCCGACGTACACCTACGGCTATTTGCGGGAACAAGCCGACCTGCCGCAGTATAATGACCAATTTGTTTCAATGAAAGTGATTGTTTAAAAAAAAAAACAAAAAAAAAACAGGTTACAAACAGGTTTTACTTACCTGCTCTGTGTAATAGTTTTGCACAGAGCAGCCCCGATACGCCTCTTCTCGGGGCCCGTCGGCACTCCTGGCTCCTCCCCCCTAGCAAACTTGTCAGAGTGGAGTTCCACTCAAAAGATGGAAGTTCCAGTTGTTTGCTACCTCCACCCCTCCAGGGCCGCAGTTTGGGGAACAGGTGCGGCGAGGTCCTCCGGAAGTTTGACTCCCCTCCTCCTTCCTCCGCCGGCGGGCCAGTTAGTGCAGCACACTTCTTGCAAGCGCAGTAGGGAACCGGCTTCACTGCCAATTTCCCTTACCTCGAATGGCAGCAGCAGCACTAGAGAGCCGATCAGAAAATCGACTGGGGTGCTGACATTGCGGGATCCCCGGACAGGTAAGTGTCCTAATAGTAAATAGCAGCAGCTACAGTACAATATCAACAGTCAGTGATAATAAAATAATTGGACTTTAATGTGCACAGTCATCCCCTGGCTTTTCAGCAAGATCTTCCAGTCATAATTTCAAACCCTTCCTGTCCACCTGGGAGTTTTATGTTCCAGTACCTCCTGTTGCATTCTGCATAACAATACATGGGAAATCCTAAGACAACAGTGTAAACAACATGTTGTGCTAGTAGTATTCACATTCAGCTGGACTTGTTCTGCAAAGCCGATGATGTTTCACTTCCCACCTAAGTAGCTTCCTCAGTTTTGCTTGGAACTGAATGATCTGCTTGAATGAGCAGTAAATGATCTTCAACACTGCAAAACAAGACCAGCTGAGTGTGAATAACTACTACTAAGCTATACTATTAACTGGATAAAGGAGAACCTTCAAAGACAACTCATAGTGTGAGAGTTACTAAGACTGGTGCATACAGAAACTGGTGCAGCTTCTGGGTTTTTGGCTTGGTTCACACTAGTGAGGCTACAAACTTACGTGACTTTGATTCAACTTTACACTCTCACACTCAAGTCGTAAGAAAGTCACATCAAAGTTGTGCAGGAACCTTTTCAAAATTGCTGCAAATCTAAGTTGCATAGATTGGAACGTGTACCATTGAAATCAATGGACTGTCTCTTGTCATGAGACTTTGTTTCCAAATGTCACACGGCAAGTCACAGTAGTGTGAAACAGAACCTTATTGTTAAAGCTTAATTAACCACTAGCCGCCTGCCCACTGTCAAAGGTGGCTTGCGACGCCCACTGATGTGGCCCGCCATCTCTTGCTTTTGGATGGCGGGACGGCAAACCCGGATCAGGTGTTCTGGACCTGCCATCCCCGAGCATTAGTGTGAAGAACGAAGCCAGTGCTAGAGAAGGCAATGGTGTTACAGGCTGTGATACCAAAATGTACTCCGCCTGTGACAGTTCCCAGCACGATACAGGAAGCATCAGCTCTGCTCTCTACTGCAGCCACATGCTCCTGTCACACTGATGCTCGGGGATGGCGGGTCAGTCAGTAGTACCCACCGGCAATACCCACCAGCAGTGCCTGCCCTAGAGGACAGCTAACAGAAGTCATCAGTCATACCCGCCTGGGGGACAGCAGCAGCCAGCGATACCTGCAGGAATCCTGAGGAAGAAGTGAAGATTGAGGTCAGTTGAGGTAAAAGTAAATCCCAGTGCATCAGTGTGAAAGTAGCCTTAGGCCCCTTTCACACGATCGGTCCGTCTGTCCGTTTTTTATGCAGACCCAAAACGGTCTCTCAATTCACCTCTATAGAGCGGCAGATGTAAATTGACTTGTGTCCGTTTACACGCGCCTATCTCCAATCCAATCTGCTTAAAAAAACAGAAGGGGATCCGTCTCCTTCTGTTTAGGCTTTGCATATGCAGAGAGGACACAGACCTGTCATCTGACCGCTCATTGTGGCCCCCGACCGGTTACCAAGTCGCTAATGTGGCCTTCGCTATTTAAAAGGTTGGCCATCCCTGAATGAAACTATCCCTTGGTATAACTTTCTAGCTTCTTCTAAAAATGGAAATATCAGTTTTGGATAAACTGACCTTTTAATTAATTATAGCAAATTAAATTCCGGCTATTACAAGACTTTTATTGCAAATCTCCAGCAAAAATACTTACATGAACAAACAGCTCACATACAGGATGTCTGTCTGTCTTCCAAAACACAAGTTCTCAAGAAAACTGCATTACTGCTGTCACTAGCAATTAAAATGCAAATGGTCAACGCGCAGCAATAGGCGGATCCATAGTTGCAATTCAGTCCAATGGAAGCGTTTGACCATGCTTGGTAGTGGGCAGATTCAATCAGAAATGGAGCAGATCTGTGATCTAGTCTCCCAGTTCCCCATCAGGCTCCCCTCATCCAGTGACAAGCCATTTCCCAAAAATGGGAATCATTCATGTTTATTATTATACAGAATAATTATAGGATCGACAGTTTGCGCAGCCCTTTAAAATATGTTTAGGTAATTACATCACCTGTATCGCTATTTATTCAGTCGACACCTGAATGTGGCTGGGGATATTGTACTGTGTGGGAAGCTGTCAAATATATAAGTTTCCCAGCACAGGCACAGCCCACTGCCTCCAGTTTCCTAATCCGAGAGCTAGCGGCAATACTGAATTGGTGCTGCCATAGCAACAGATTGTTCATACTGCCTACACTTTAACAAACTGAATTTGCCTTGTGTCGGTAATGTTAAAGTGACCCTTAGACATTATTTTCATTTAAAGCAGAGTTCCACACAAAAATGGAACTTCCGCTTTTCGGAACCCTCCCCTCCTCCGGTGTCACATTTGGCACCTTTCAGGGGGGAGGGGGGTGCAGATACCTCTCTAATACAGGTATTTTCACGCACTTCCTGGCATAGACTCCCACGGGAGTCTACGCCTCTTCCCATCCCTCCGCGCTGTCTCCTGGGATACAGGAAACACACAGGTCCCAGGAGATAGTGGGGACCAGTTATGACGCGCAGTGCGACTCACGCATTTCATTTCACTTCCTGATTACCTCACCTAGAATGGCGGCGGCAGCTACCGAGAGTCAAGCGAGTGATCGGCATCAGCTGCCGACATCGCTGGACCCTGGGACAGGTAAGTGTCCATTTATTAAAAAAGTCAGCAGCTGCAATATTTGTAGCTGCTGACTTTTAATATTTTTTTTTTTTTTTTTTTTAGGTGGACCCCCGCTTTAACTTTATTGCTATCACAAAGGCCTCCTATGTGATCGCTTTGGGCAGGACACAGACTCTTTATGGAGACATCAGGGGTCTACTAGACCTTCAGTATCTCCTCCAATGCAACTAATCAAGCACAGATCGTACTTAATTAGCTGCTTCTCTCTCTGGTTGTAGCAGCCAGGGAATGACTGCTCCAAGTGATGCTTTCGAATGTCACTTACACCCTGCCCCCCCACGCCCTGCCCCCTGCTCAGAGGATTTCATGCAACCTCTCTGTCCTGTGAGGAGAGAGAGACCAGCACCACTGCAAATGGTAACAGCGCTAGATCAAGATGGGGCTCAGCTAAGTATAAGGGTGGGAGGTGTTGTTGAGGAGACAATATAAATAACAGGACGTTTATCTTAATGCAGGGAATGCATTAAAGTGGAAATCCATGCTAAAACCAAAAAAATTCCTGCATCTAGAGACACCAACATGCTAACACTAATATATCTAGCCCTGTAAAGAAAAAAATGGAGTATACATACCTTTTCTGCAGGTGATTCCAACCCCACGCTTCACTGTGTGGGCGGGTGCAGAGGACACGTCCAACGGAAGCCCCATATTAACTCTATGGGTGACGTCACGCTCCATTCATTTCACATCCGTTGTCGGCCGTGTCCTCTGCAGAGCTTCTGCTGCTGGAGATCGGGTCGGATCGCCTGCAGAAAAGGTATGTATACTTATTATTTTACTGTACAGGGCTAGATAGGTTAGTGTTAGAATGTTGGTGTCTAAAAATGCAGGGATTTTAGTTTTAGCATGGACTTCCACTTTAAAAAAGGTAAAAACGCCCAGCCTTTAGAACCACTTTAAAATGAATTGGTGCTAAAAAGGTTGCTGAAAACACAACAAACTTATACTGAGCAGAAATATGGACTGACTGGTATGGAAATATGTGCTGCTAATGGTCATGACAGCTGAATTCTTATATTATAATAATAGGAGTGAAGAAATCGGTCCTGATCTAAAATGAAATTCCAGCCCCCACCAAAGATGCAGACATGGTGCTCTAGTACAACCCAGGGTGTGTCTATGGTATGGACACTGACACAGTAATATGATCCATTCTCATAAACATAAGCCACATTCATGTGCAGACACATCACGGGTCGTTACTTTGCATGAGCAAGCTCCAGTTCTAGATTAAGCCTGCTACGTTACTTGTGATGGTTTAAACACATACTAACCAATAAGGTTTGAAACAGGAAATAGTATACAGCCTGATGAAGCTATTAGTCTCCTTAATTAATGTGTACTAAACGTATGTGTTCCCCGAAGCAATTAGATCCTTCACCTTTGACATCAAAGTTTCAACTCTGATTGTGACCTTTATGAACAAAAAAAATTGCTATATGGGGTTAGTTTTTTTTTTTTTTTTTTTAACATAGCCATTATAGTAATGATCAGGCTGATCTAAAAGGTGAAGTTCCGCTTGTTTGCATCCTTGAAATCACCCCCACCCCCTCTTTAACAACTGGCACGTTTTTTTCTGGGGGTCGGGAGAAGCGGGTACCTGCAGGACCATTCACAAAGAGCAGTGCGGCTGTGGGAAGTTGGCTGTGAAGCCGCAAGGACCGGAGGCTGATTGAAGAATCAGCTTGGGTGAGGACAGCGTTGGATCCCTGCACAGGTAAGTGTCCTTATATTAAAGGATAAGCTCACCTTAAAAAAAAAAAAAAGTGCATTTATATTTGCCACCAGATTAAAATTAAAACGAAACAATCCTAATGAATTTGAAGTGCAGACTTTCAGATTCAATTCAAGGGGTTAAACATAAATATCAATTACAAATTTTAGGAACTGCAACCATTTTTATACACAGTCCCCCCCCCCATTTTCAGGGGCTCAAAATGTAATTGGACAAATGAATATACCGTATATACTTGAGTATAAGTTGTTCCGAGTATAAGTCGAGGCCCTAATTTACCACAAAAAAAAAAAAATGGGAAAAATTTATTGACCCGAGTATAAGACGAGGGTGAGAAATGCACAGCTACTGTAAGTGGAAAAGAGGGTCAACAAATCCCATTTGCAGCATCACTGTGCCCATTTGCAGCCATAGGTCCCCTGAACTTCAAACTCGTTAGTTAAGGGTTCCTAGATGCCCCCTAGCTGCAGCCAAAATTTGGGGTCTCTGAACCCAAAGGGTCCCGAAATGACATTGCTGCAGATGGACACAGTTGGCCGAATTTGGGGCCCCATATCTTGGGGCCACTTAGTACTAAGAACCCCAAATTTGGTGTGCAAACCCAGTGGAACTAGCACCATAAAATTTCCAAAGCTGAGGTTTCTAGCACCAAGTGGCCCCGAGATACAGGGCCCCAAAAATCAGTTCAGAAAATGTCAAGCACTTTTCTGCAGCAGAGAATGACATTTTCTGAACCGGGTTTGGGGCCCTGTATCTCGGGGCCACTTGGTGCTAGAAACCTCAGCTTTGGAAATTTTATGGTGCTAGTTCCACTGGGTTTGCACACCAAATTCGGGGTTCTTAGCTCCGAGTGGCCCTGAGATATGGGGCCCCAAAGTCGGTTCCGAAAATGTCAAGCACTTTTCTGCAGCAGAGAATGACATTTTCTGAACCGATTTTGGGGCTCCGTATCTCGGGGCCACTTAGTGCTAGGAACTTCAGCTTTGGATATGTTGTGGTACCAGTTCCACTGGGTTTGCACACCAAATTTGGGGTTCCTAGCACCAAGTGGCCCTGAGATACGGGGCCCCAAAGTCGGTTCGGAAAATGAAATTTTGTGCTGCAGAAAAGTGCTTGACTCGAGTATAAGTCGAGGGGGGCACTTTCAGCACAAAAAAATGTGCTGAAAAATTCGACTTATACTCGAGTATATACGGTAATCATAAATAAAATGTTAATTTTTAATATTTTGTAGCGAATCCTTTACTGGCAATGACTGAATGCCATCACACTGCTTCCACCATTTTTTAGAGGATGTTGTGTGCTTTGGATCATGAGCTGTTCCAAGCCTTCTCCACACTTTTTTCTTCCTGTCATTCTGGTACAGATTAATTTTAGTCTAATCTGGCTTTCCTATTCTTTAAGCTTATGAATGGTTTGCACCTTGTGGTGAACCCTCTGTATTTGCTCTCGTGAAGTCTTCTCTTGATTGTAGACTTTGAAAATGATATGCCCACCTCTTGGAGAGTGTGCTTCACTTGTCTGGATGTTGTGAATGGATTTTTCTTTACCATAGAGAGGATCCTGCGATCATCCACCACTGTTGTCTTCTGTGGACATCCAGGCCTTTTTATTTTGCCGAGCTCACCAGTGCATTCTTCTTTCCAGCAATCCAACTTATCCACTGGGCCCGTGTCCGTCCCAACCCTTATGCCGCGTACACACGGTCGGACTTTTCAGCTACAAAAGTCCGACAGACTTTCGACGGACTTTTGGCGGACTTTCGACGGACTTGCGGCGGACTTTCTAACGAACAGACTTGCCTACACACGATCACACAAAAGTCCGTCGAATTCTTACGTGATGACGTACACCGGACTAAAATAAGGAAGTTCATAGCCAGTAGCCAATAGCTGCCCTAGCGTGGGTTTTTGTCCGTCGGACTAGCATACAGACGAGCGGATTTTTCGACCGGACTCGAGTCCGTCGGAAAGATTTGAAGCATGTTTCAAATCTAAAGTACGTCGGATTTGAGGCTAAAAAAGTCAGTTGAAAGTCCGGAGAAGCCCACACACGATCGGATTACCAGCCAGCTTTAGTCCGTCAGCGTCCGTTGGACTTTTGTAGACGAAAAGTCCGACCGTGTGTACGCGGCATAAGCCTTATATAAAATTCTATCGACGGATGCTGAAAAGGCTTTCGAATGAGTTGACTGGTCATATCTGCGAGTGCTGTTAGAGACCCAGGGGTTAGGACCACTTATGCTGACAGCAATTATGGCCCTATACTCCACTCTTTGCGCACAGGTCAAGGTAAATGGTGTTCTTTTCTCCCAGATCCCCAATCAGGAATGGCACGAGACAGTGGTGTCCCCTTTCACCCCTCCTTTTCGCCTTGGTATTAGAGCTGTTACTACGTACCATAAGAGCGAATGCAGATATAAAAGGTCTGAAGGTTGGCAATGCTGAACATAAGCTATCAACATACGCTGATAATGTGCTGTTCCACCTTTTGGAACCCCTGATCTTGTTGCCAAACCTGATGAGAGAACTTAAGCATTTTGGACTGCTTTCCAATTTCAAGATTCATTTCTCAAAGTCGGAAATCCTGCCCGTTCAACTGACCACCCTCCCTGGCAAGTAGCCTGCAGGCCGCCTTTCCCTTTACCTGGGCCAGGTCCTCTTTTTGGTATTTGGGCATACAGCTAATGGATCGTTTCAATACCCTTTATGCTGCCAACTAAACCCCCCCGCGCTTGACGCGGTCAAAAGAGACCTTTCACAATGGACTAAGACCGCCTTCACGTGGCTAGGTCAAATGAACATCATAAAAATGAACATTCTGCCACGCATAAATTTCTTCCTACAGATGATACCGATACCCCTGCCCAGAGACTTCCTTACCCGAATGTCTAGCAACAAAAGTATTATAGGGCTATTGCTCTTCAGAGGATCCTCAATTGGCGTTTCCACACTCATTCCAAGCAATGGGCCTCCCTGGAGAAATGTTTGGCAGGGAGGAATCTAACATACTCACCGTGGCTGTCCCGGGAACACAGGGGGCTGTCTGACACCACCTCCCCACTGATGGCCCACGCTCTTTCAGTGTTGGACCAAATTAACCCAACTCTGAAATTGGCCACCCCTGTGTCCCCGCTGGGTGGGTTTCTGTGGTTCCCTCCTGGCGAACAAACTGCCTCTCTCACACTCCTTCAAACGCCTCTTTGTGGAGGAGGACGCAATACCCCACATGGTCTCGGAACTGTACCGCCTGCTAGGCTCCACTACACACGACTCTAAACCTACATACACGCGGGCATGGGAGAGAGACCTAGGACTTGAATTTACCGCAACTCAGCTGACCCACCTTTTCCAGCTCACTCACTCAAGCTCTATTGAGTCTAAAACACAATGAAACAAACTATAAAGTTCTGTCCCGCTGGTATAGGGTGCCAGCAGACTTGGCGCGTATCTACCCTTCTGTATCAGACCTATGCTGGAGAGATTGTGGACATCGAGGCACACTTTTACACATATGGTGGGAGAGCCAATGGATCAAGCCCTATTGGGAGGACATTAAATCCCAAATAAAATAAATCCTGGGCCTGGATATCCCTCTATCCCCTGTCCACTTCCTCCTACATGTGCCTCATATCCCAATTAGTAGATATAAGAAAAGCGCACTGCCCAATTTGTTGAATGCAGCCAAACGCTTACTCCCAATTTATTGTAAACCACCACAAATTCCTACACCGGAGGAGTGGATTGGCAAGGTGAAGGACATTCGGGAGGCAGAGGACTGGATAGCGACCTGTAGGGGTTCTCGTGAACACTTCAATGGTATATGGGCACCCTCCGCCAGTCTAGATTTAGCACTGCTAGAGCTGGCAGAACTGTCACTTAGATCCCGCCCACAACTAGGCACTTAGGGGGTAGAGATACTCTTGTTGCAAGACAGCCTTCCCCATTCCCACAGGAGGTTGTCCAACCTCGGTGCGCCTTGCTCGATGCAGATCTGAAGATTCCACATAAGAATACAGGTATGCTCCAGTCTCCTCTTTTCCCTAATCTCTTCTCTTTTCTCTCCCCCTTTTATATTTTTTGGAACAATGTAAACACTCCTTGTTACATGGGTTTGTATCTCCTCTTCACTCACATTGTAATAGCTGAACTTATAGCTCTAGTGCCTTGTCGCTGGAGGGGAGTCCTCCCTACCAGGGGATGGCATTGCTTTTCCCTTTCAGCACCAGATGTTTCCCACTGGCACTCCTGACCCAGGTGGTGTGCTGGGAGAGGTTAGCTGGAGGATAATTTGGCCCCCCTTTCCTGGTGTCACTGCCAACAGGATGCCCTATATCTTTTCTAGAATTTCCAGCAACGCTTGCCACAGCCCCCATATATATCCTTAAGCATCTTTAGGATAGTGTCCATGGATGTCACTGCCATAGAATGTCCCTAACCACCCATGAGCAAAAACCCTGTATTACGGCTTAATAATGTGACAAGCATTGTTCTCATTCCTTTACTCTATTCCCCCGCTTGTTTGTATGTACTTTATCTTTTTGATACATGCCTATTTCAGTTTAGTCCTTGACTATCGGTAACGGTTTGCTGTAACATGTTAATTTTGTCCTAAATAAAGATTGTACAAAAAACAGAAAAAAAAAGAAAAGAAGAACAAAAAATGCAAACACTTATGCACTTATACCACTTATGCTGGCCATACATACATACATTTCCGGATGAGAATATTCTTACGAAAATTCTTTGTACATTCGAGGAATGGAATCGAAAATTTCACTTGTTTTTAACATTCAATATCTGAACCAAAACCACATACATTGTCCCAAAATTTGTTTAATTGAGAAAAGTTTTCTATTCTGTTCCTTTGAATTTTCCCATCACTGTGGTAGAAAACCAACGTCAATTTGACCCCCACTAACAATTAGAATATTGAACTAACCTTCTATACGTGTATAGCCTGCATTAGACCGAGAGCTTATTCACACCAGCAGGGGCACATTAGGGTAAGCATTGAGCCCCATACACATGGGTTGAATATTGGCCAAAATCAGACAGACATTAGGCCCGGGGTGTACAGGTCCTAGCTGCACCAACATATCGGCCGCTGAAAGTTAACAGCCCAAGATAGGGTTATCAGTGTCTTGCCAATAGATTAAAAAAAAAAAAGAAAAGAAAAAAAGTGCAGATAATGACATGCTGCGTCACATTGATTGCAACACAAAATCGTGTCCCATTGACTGCAATGCAAAAAGGCTCCCTATTAACCGCAATGCAAAATTGCTTCCCTTCGCCAGTCACACTAAATAAAGTAGCAGTCCACCCTAACCCTTAAATCACTGCATCGACAGACATCAACAATCTAACACTAACCTATCTAGCCTTGTAAAGAATAAATCAGTATACATACCTTTTTTGAAGCCGACCCGATCCCACACTGATCTGTCAGCGGTGGGTTCTCTGTGTAGGCAGGTGCAGAGGACACATCCAACAATGGAAGCCCCAAAGTAACCCTATGGGTGACGTCACTCCCCATTCATTTCACAGCCGTTGTGGGCCGTGTCCTGTGCAGAGCTTCCGCTTCTGGAGACCAGATTGGATCGGCTTAAAAAAAAATTATGTATACTGATTTCTTCTTTACAGGGCTAGATAGGTTAGTGTTAGATTGTGGATGTCTATACATGCAGGGATTTTAGCGTAAGGGTGGACTTGCACTTAAAAAAAAAAATTAAATAGGTCAGTTTTGATTTTGGTTTTCGGCCAAATGCATCCTGAATAGATAGTACAGCGATCTCTTCCAAAGCTCCTCAGTTCTATTTGTTCAGCCCGCTGTAAGCCACACTTACCATGTGTACCAAGCTCAACACCCCCTGGTGTGCAGGTGCGCTGCAATGCATTGTTAAAACATACCAGAACTTGCTCTTTTTTCATTTTTTTAACTTCTATTTAACTCATCTGAGTACACAGTATGCAAATGCTATGCATCCTTCTCTTTCCCATTGTATTCACCGGAGCTGAATCAAAAAGGCATAAGGCAAATGGTCATGTCTATGCATTGGACTGTTGACAACACTGCCCAACAAGGGGCTGGTGTGAGCGAACCCCGAACAAATGGTCAACTCGGCAAGAAAAAGTGAAGTCTTCACATGGTTCCTGAGAAAGTCACAGGGACACCATAAACACTCACTTCTTAGATGAGTTTTGTAGAAATAATTATGTACTTCCTTTGCATCGACATTTTACATAACACTGTGGTTATCAGAGTACTTAATATAGCTAGACATGAACTTAGATTATTATGGTAGAAAGAATACCAGTCAAATTTGTAGTCATGTGACATTAACCACCTCAATACCCGGCCATAGTAAAAAAACGTCCTTGACTTTGTGTGGGGATTTATCTGAATGATGCCTGCAGCTACAGGCATCATTCAGATATTCTTTCCAGCCGCCGATTCTGTGCACGATAAGAACGATCATAGCGGTAGTTCCACCGCTTGATCGTCCTTATAAGAGATGGGAGGGGACGTCCCCCCCCCCTCCCGCCGCCATCCGGTGCTTCTCCGGGCTCTCCCGTGACATTGGGGGCCCGGAGAAAGAAACGTCCGGCGCCGGATGACGACAATAGAGATTTCCGGTGACCAGGTGGTCACCAGTAATCTCTATGACCATCGGAGGCCCAGGCACGACGTTATGACGTCACGCCTGGGTTCTCGGATGTAAACAAAGCCGCGATCTCGGCTGTCAGCATGAGATCGGTGAATTTTTTTTCTCGATCTCATGCTTTCTAGTCTGGAGGAGAGATGTGGGGTCTTATTGACCCCGCATCTCTCCATAAAGAGGACCTGTCACAATAGATTCCTATTACAAAGGATGTTTACATTCCTTGTAATAGGAATAAAAGTGATAAAAAAACAAAGTAAAGAAAAAGTAAAATAATAAAAAAAAAAAAAAAATTAAAACGCCCCTGTCCCCGGTAGCTTGCGCTCAGAAGCGAACACACATGCAAGTCCCGCCCACATATGTAATCGCCGTTCAAACCACACGTGAGGTATCGCCGCATGCGTTAGAGCGTATGTAACAATTCTAGCACTAGACCTCCTCTGTAACTCTAAAATGGTAACCTGTAAAAATTTTCAAAGCGTAGCCTATGGAGGTTTTTAAGTACTGGAGTTTGGCCCCATTCCAAATAGGTATCTATTTACTCGGCGTAACATCATCTTTCACATTATACAAAAAAATTGGGCTAACTTTACTGTTTTGTTATTTTTTAATTCATGAAACAAAAAAAGGGCGTTTGAAAAATTATTGCGCAAATACCATGCGAGATAAAAAGTTGCAATGACCACCATTTTTTTTCCCCTAGGGTGTCTGCTAAAAAAAAAAAAAACATATATAATGTTTGGGGGTTCTGAGTAATTTTCTAGCAAAAAAAAAAAAAAAAAGATGATTTTTACATGTAGGAGAGAAGTATAGAGGATACACAAAATAAGCCTCAGCTGAGAACATGCATGGCAACTTACTAATTATATGCAATTTAGCAGCTTAAGGCCCCTTTCACACAGGCTTTCCGAACAGGTCTGCCTGTCAGTTTTTCAGGCGGATCTGATCGGACACTCCATTCACCACTATGGAGCAGCCGATGTCAGCGGTGACATGTTCGCCGACATCCGCTGCTGTGCAATCTGATCCGTGAAATCCAGACAGATGGAAACCCTAATTTCGATGAAAACAGACAGGCGGCCATTTTCAGCCGATCTTCCCATAGAGGACAGCGGAGCTCTGGCAGGTCCGTCTCAGCACAGTGAGCGGAGACAGGCACGTCATCCGCCTGCTCAGCGGGGGATCAGCAGATCGATCCCCCACTGAGCAAAGCGGAGTCCGCCCGTGTGAAAGGCCCCTAAGGCCTTTTGCTTTCTACTGCGTAAAAACTCAGCGTTTACAGGAGGAGTTTTTTTTGTTTTGTTTAAGGCCACTTTCAAACATGCTGTCTGTTTGTTTTGTATTCATCTGTTGATGTATGAAAAATGGACATCAATGCATCTCTATGGAAAAACGGATGTAAATGGATGACCATCCATTTACATCAGTTTATATCATCATCATCCATTTTTTGAAACTGATCAAAGCTTTCTTTTTCTTCCGTTAAAAAACGGATCATATGAAAAACGGATGTAAACTGACAAATGGTCAGTTTTTCATCCGTTTTTGCATTGGTAGTGGATGTAAAAAAAAAAAAAAAACAGATGAGCATGGATAAAAAACCCGATGAATACTTTATGCATTCTGATGTGACTGAACTCATGAAATGAACGGTCCCGCATGTGTGAAAAGGGCCTTACTGATCTAAATGCAGCCGGTTTCAATGTGCCTGTACACACTGTTGCAAAAACATGCGGTGAGTATAGAGGAGTAAAAAATAAATTAACATAGAAATCTGAGTTATCAGTCAGTACACGCAAAATGTTAATTTCAGTTATTTACAGACATAAAATCCCATGCCAACAGCTAACATGTATTTTACTTGTATACATGCAAATATGCACAAAATAAAAGATAGAAATTTTGGCCAGGAAAACTGATGTTCAAACACCAGTACCATGTACAAGTACCCCAACTTTCCATACAAGAATCAAACCATGCAGGTGCTTATCAATCCAGTTAAATAATTAACTTTATTTTAAACATTGCATGCAAAGATCTTGCAACAAGCTGGAGATTGTATGAAAGTTGTCAGGATTTATAGAATCTGTGCTGAGGTCTGAGGGACAGACAAACAGATAAGATCACAAATGTCCAATCTGATCGCATCCCAAAACCCCATTAAAAACCTTGTGCTGTCACCATAGCAGGCAACACGATCCTCCCTGACACATTTCTACTGCAGGTTAGAAAATGAAAGGGAGAATGTGACGATTCTTCACTAAGCCTCTTGCGCACATGAAGCTAATTATTGAAAATACATTAGGCGTAGAAGACCTCACCGGGGCAAAACAAGCCAGTCACAACAAGCCCTCATGAGCCGAAGTGCGAGGCATTGTCCTTTGTTGTCAGTCATTTAAAAATACTTCAAATGACATGTACACACACTGCAGGCTAACACACACACTGGGACTGATATACTAAAACTGGAGAGTGAAACATCTGGAGCAGCTCTGCATAGAAATCAGCTTCCAGGTTTTTTTTTTGCCAAAACTTAATTGAACAAGCTGAAGTAAGAAGCGGATTGGCTACTATGTACAGCTGCACCAGATTTTGCACTCTCCAGTCTTAGTAAATTAACCCCCACAGTCAGTATAGGGTGTCGAAAACAGGCATACCTCTCTTTATGTACACTCACTTTACGTACACTCGCAAGTACGGACACATTGGCGTCTAAGCGAAATCTTGGTCAGCTTGACATGGCACTGCTCCCGAACCACAAGTGACAGGGACACCAAACTTGGGGAGCACCGAGAGGGGACCCAGGACTACAACATAACTGGTTTTGGGGTCTGCCACCTCGCCTAGGTAATCAGATATGCCTGTAAAAGACTATTGCAATGCAGTACATGCATTGAGAAGTGAAAAAGGGCATTGCTTCACTTTAAGTACATTTTCGTTTTACATACATGCTCTGGTCCAATTGTGTACTTAAAAGTGGGGTATGCCTGTATTTAGTATTTGCAGAATAAAAAATAAAAAAAGCACCAGGTAAAAGTACTATTGGCCACTCTACCATCATTCACGGCTACAAACCTTCATGGAGCTTTTTCACTGGACCAACATGGTACACAACACAGAAAAAATCTTACTTAGAATGTTCATAGAGTAAATATATGAATATGCAATAGAGACAATGGGGTAATTTATTAAAACTGGAACAGACAGAATCTGGAGACACTGTGCCTAACAACCAATCAGTTGCTCTCAGCTTGTTCAGTAAGGCCTCGAAAAAAAAAAAAAGCCGACTGGTTGCCATGCACAGTTGCTCCAGTTGTGATAGAATTCCCCCTGATGTATTTTGTACAATAGATTTTGTTATAATTGTTAAATGAAATCACAAAGCCAACACACCAGGATAAGGATCTTTACATTCAATAAAGTAACAGCTATTTTTAGCTACGTCCAATCACAGTCAAATGTCTAAAATAAAGATTCACTACAGGGAGAAAACCTGCCACAGTAGATAATCATACTATAGACATAGACATCTTGGACTCAAATACCACAGATGAAAAAAATCTGACAAATAATAAAACAAGGCATGTCCCCCTAAGGACCCTTTAACATAAGTGTCACTAGAACACTCCATTTTAGTGTGCAGTTTGGTGTCTCATGTGGGTGAAATGTGCTGTTTACATGTTTTTACCTTTGAGAGTGTACAAAGTTACACTCCATTGCACTGTGCTGACCTGTAGCACCATCTGATGTGCCACATTGGTGTGTGTGAATCGGGCACACCAGAAAACACTTTTTTTTTTTTTTTTTTTTAAATAGTACCCTTCTGGTGAATGGTGTTGATTAGGTGCAGAACACCACCCGTCACTCACTGTACATGCATGAATGGGCCCTAAGACTTTTCAGGATTTTTGCACGCAGATGCCCCCTACCCACACGCAGAGCCCCCAGTGATGGTGGAGGGTCCCCATCTGAGCTGTGCGGTGCTCCTCCCCCAGTGATGGTCCCCATCTGAGCTGTGTGGCACCCCCCCCCGATAATGACAGAGGGTCCCCATCGGAGATGTGTGGTGCCCCCCCCCAGGTAATGGTGAGGGGTCCCCATAGGAGCTGTGTGGTGTCGGGTCCCTATTGGAGCTGTGCAATATCCCCCCAGTGTTGGCGAGGGGTCCCCATTGGAGCTTTGTGGTGTCCCCCCCAATAATGAAAGAGGGTCCCCATCTGAGCTGTGCGGTGTCCGTCCCCGAGTGATGGTCTTCATCTGAGCGGTGTGGTGCCCCGCTCGGTGATGGTGAAGGGTCCCCATCGGAGCTGTGTGGTGTCCTCACCCCCCCCCCCCGGTGATGGACCCCATCGGAGCTGTGTGGTGCGCCCCCCCCCCCGATAATGAAAGAGGGTTCCTATTGGAGCTGTGCAATGTCCCCCCGGTGTTGGTGAGGGGTCCCCATTGGAGCTGTGTGGTGTGTGTGTCCCCCCCGATAATGAAAGAGGGTCCCAATCAGAGTTGTGTGGTGCCCCCCGGTAATGGTGAGGGGTCCCCATCGGTGCTGTGTGGTGCCCCCCGGTAATGGTGAGGGGTCCCCATCGGTGCTGTGTGGTGCCCCCCAGTAATGGTGAGGGGTCCCTATAGGAGCTGTGTGGTGCCCCCCGGTAATGGTGAGGGGTCCCCATCGGTGCTGTGTGGTGCCCCCCCGGTAATGGTGAGGGCTCCCCATCGGTGCTGTGTGGTGCCCCCCCGGTAATGGTGAGGGGTCCCCATCGGTGCTGTGTGGTGCCCCCCCCGGTAAGGGTGAGGGGTCCCCATCGGTGCTGTGTGGTGCCCCCCCGGTGAGGGGTCCCAATCGGTGCTGTGTGGTGCCCCCCGGTAATGGTGAGGGATCCCCATCGGTGCTGTGTGGTGCCCCCCCGGTAATGGTGAGGGATCCCCATCGGTGCTGTGTGGTGCCCCCCCGGTAATGGTGAGGGGTCCCCATTGGAGCTGTGTGGTGTGTGTCCCCCCGATAATGAAAAGAGGGTGCCAGAGTTGTGTGGTGCCCCCCCGGTAATGGTGAGGGATCCCCATTGGAGCTGTGTGGTGTGTGTCCCCCCGATAATGAAAGAGGGTGCCAATCAGAGTTGTGTGGTGCCCCCCCGTAATGGTGAGGGGTCCCTATAGGAGCTGTGTGGTGCCCCCCGGTAATGGTGAGGGGTCCCTATAGGAGCTGTGTGGTGCCCCCCGGTAATGGTGAGGGGTCCCTATAGGAGCTGTGTGGTGCCCCCCGGTAATGGTGAGGGGTCCCTATAGGAGCTGTGTGGTGCCCCCCGGTAATGGTGAGGGGTCCCTATAGGAGCTGTGTGGTGCCCCCCGGTAATGGTGAGGGGTCCCTATAGGAGCTGTGTGGTGCCCCCCGGTAATGGTGAGGGGTCCCTATAGGAGCTGTGTGGTGCCCCCCGGTAATGGTGAGGGGTCCCTATAGGAGCTGTGTGGTGTCCCCCGGTAATGGTGAGGGGTCCCTATAGGAGCTGTGTGGTGTCCCCCGGTAATGGTGAGGGGTCCCTATAGGAGCTGTGTGGTGTCCCCGGTAATGGTGTGGGGTCCCCATCAGCGCTGTGTGGTGCCCCCCAGTAATGGTGAGGGGTCCCCATCGGTGCTGTGTGGTGCCCCCCCGGTAATGGTGATGGGTCCCCATCGGTGCTGTGTGGTGCCCCCCCGGTAATGGTGATGGGTCCCCATCGGTGCTGTGTGGTGCCCCCCAGTAATGGTGATGGGTCCCTATAGGAGCTGTGTGGTGCCCCCCAGTAATGGTGAGGGGTCCCCATCGGTGCTGTGTGGTGCCCCCCCGGTAATGGTGATGGGTCCCCATCGGTGCTGTGTGGTGCCCCCCAGTAATGGTGAGGGGTCCCCATCGGTGCTGTGTGGTGCCCCCCCGGTAATGGTGATGGGTCCCCATCGGTGCTGTGTGGTGCCCCCCCGGTAATGGTGATGGGTCCCCATCGGTGCTGTGTGGTGCCCCCCCGGTAATGGTGATGGGTCATTCCCCCCATAACAAGCCCCTGGTAGGAGGGTGGTGACAATACAATGTGATATCAGATGAAGACAGATGTTGCAGCTATAAGATGGGTGATGACAGATGACAGACAATGGCACACAATGCTCTCTTCATCATTACCTGGAGTAGTCCGGGGTGTCCCATTGAAGGAGGGCTGGGAAGGGCTGACACCGGGGGGGCCTGCAGCATACAGCCAGGGGGTGGAGGGGGGAAGGGGTTTGTAGAATACAATGGCAGGCAGAGTGCTCCGGGTGGTCGGTCCTCCTATGGGAAGGGGAGTGCAGACAATTCCAGTACAGGCTGCAAATGGCAGTAATGGTCAGACGTACAATGGAGAGGGAGCTGATAGACCTAGAATGGCCGCACTCTCCGGGGAGCCTGCCGCTAGAAGACGCCGCCGCCCCGCTCACACAGAGGCCTCCCGCTCCGTTCAGTTGTCTCCTCAGATGCGGCCCTGACAGAGGAAACGGTGCTACAGCCCAGCGCAGCTCTGCGCATGCGCCAACCGAGCATGGGTGCAGGGCGTGACCCGCTCCGCCTCTTCCCCGCCATGGTGTGGTTGGCAAGAAAGAAGCTTGAACTCGGTTGTCTGACGCTTATTACGTCATGACGTGACCGGCGGCAATGCCGAATATTTGAAGGGGCTTACGTATACATGTTCTGTTAACAGAGGATTGAAGTGCCCAAAAAAGGGAGAAGAGAAATGGTTATAATAAAATGACAAACAAGGACAGTTAAAGCAATATTAAAAGAGAAGTATGGCCAAAGCTGTTTTTTTCCATATCTCTCTTTTCGGTCACAACCAGGTCTCTAATTACTTAGTGCCTTACCTGCATTAAATTAGCCCCAGAACCTGTGTAATTAAAGTTGGTTGTAAACCCATTACAACTACTTTAACCTACAGGTAAGCCTAGATTAAGGCTTACCTGTAGGTGCAAGAAATATCTCCCAAACCTAAATGGTTTAGGAGATATCTGCAGAAATAGCAGCACCGATGTCTATGGCGCATGCACCGTAGACATCGGGCGCAAGCGCACTGAGCGCGACGTTTCTAGCGACGATCATGCCGTTAGTGGCGGCACCAGCGTGCATGCGCAGGAGTGACGTCATCGTGGCTACAGCCAGTCAGCGCCGGAGCCGCGATACCCGGAAGTCACTCCAGGATAGGTGGCGGCGTCGGAGGAGGCGAACGAGGGCCGATGCCGGGGCTTCGATCTCAAGTAAGTCAATCATAATGAGCTAGTTTGCTATGCATACTAGCTCATTATGCCTTTGCCTTGCAGGGTCTTTTTTTTTTTCAGAGGCTTTACTTCCTCTTTAATATGTGTTTGGTTTTAAATAGGTTTGCACCGATACAAACTTTTTTAACCACTTAAGGACCAGCCTCGTTTTGGATTTTAGGTGTTTCATAGTTGCCAACAGTCCCGATTTTCTCGGGACAATCCCGATTTTGGGACCCTCGTCCCAATCGGAGGCTGTCCCGAATCGGGATTTGCCCAGGGAAAATCGGAAATGCTTGCATTTTACCTTTTTTTACAGCTGGCTTCAGCAAAATGGCCGCCGGAGACGCCGCCGCCGCTTGTGTTCAGTGGAGAGAGGAAGGGGGCTTGATCCGTGCAGCCAATGAATTGGCTTCTCCTCTCGCACAGATCGGCCCCTCCCCTATCCACTGAACACACGGCGCCGGCTGAGGGGAGGGGTCTGCACTGAGGGGGTTTGCACTGATGGAGGGGGGTCTGCACTGAGGGCGTCTGCACTGAGGGGGTCTGCATTGATGGAGGGGGGTCTGCACTGAGGGGGTCTGCACTGATGGAGGGGGGTCTGCACTGAGGGGGTCTGCACTGATGGAGGGGGGTCTGCACTGAGGGCGTCTGCACTGAGGGGGTCTGCATTGATGGAGGGGGGGTCTGCACTGGGGGGGTCTGCATTGATGGAGGGGGGTCTGCACTGAGGGCGTCTGCACTGAGGGAGTCTGCATTGATGGAGGGGGGTCTGCACTGATGGAGGGGGGTCTGCACTAATGGAGGGGGTCTGTACTGAGGGGGTCTGCACTGAGGGGGTCTGCACTGATGGAGGGGGGTCTGCACTGAGGGGGGTCTGCACTGAGGGGGTCTATGCTGACTCTGCTGGAGGCACCTGATGCAAGGACGGACTCTGCTGGGGGCACCTGATGCGAGGACGGACTCTGCTGGGGCACCTGATGCAAGGAGGGACTCTGCCGGGGGCACCTGATACGAGGACAGACTCTGCTGGGGACACCTGATACGAGGACAGACTCTACTGGGAACACCTGATACAAGGACAGACTCTGCTGGGGGCACCTGATGCAAGGACAGACTCTGCTGGGGGCACCTGATGCAAGGAGGGACTCTGCTGGGAACACCTGATGCAAGGACAGACTCTGCTGGGGACACCTGATGCAAGGACGGACTCTGCTGGGGACCCCTGATGCAAGGACAGACTCTGCTGGGGACACCTGATGCAAGGACGCACTCTGCTGGGGGCACCTGATGCAAGGAAGGACTCTGCTGGTGGAACCTGATGCAAGGATGGACTCTGCTGGTGGCAGGCGACGTGGCTAGTGACACGCTCAGGGATCCCACTGATTTGGCATTATGGGGAGTTGAATGATTTAATTTTATATTACAATGTAATAATAGAAATAATGCGCTTCAATCATCCTGACACCATAACAATCATGGTGACGGGATGATTGAAGCGCTAACACAGAGGTGTTTGGAGTATCTTTATCTGCTGATTGTTAAACTTTCTAGAATACACATATTTCCATTGTTGTGTAGGATCTGGGGCTGTTGTCCCTTCATTCCTCTCTCCCCCTTTCCCTCTCCATCCCTCATTCATCTCAGACTCCAACCACACCCCCTTTCAGCCACGCCCATTTAAGCCACGTCCACTATTTCACGTAGACCACGCCCATTTTTCACAGCGATGCGCTTCGCCCGCCGCAGTTTTGTTTTTTATTGCTATGTCACGCCTACAAACGCATGCCCTACCCACTAATTATTATGCGGCTCCGCCTACAGCCAAAAAAGTGTCCCACATATTTTTTTTGCAATGTTGGCAACTATGGTGTTTACATGTTTAAAACAAGTTTTTTTGCTAGAAAATTACTTAGAACCCCCAAACATTATATATGGGTTTTTTTTCTAACACCGTAGAGAATAAAATGGCGGTCGTTGCAATACTTTTTTTGCACCGTATTTGCGCAGCGGTCTTATAAGCGCACTTTTTTTGGAAAAAATTCACTTTTTTGAAAAAAAAAATAAGACAACAGTAAACTTAGCCCAATTTTTTTTATATTGTGAAATATAATGTTACGCCAAGTAAATTGATACCCAACATGTCATGCTTCAAAATTGCGCCTGCTCGTGGAATGGCGTCAAACTTTTACCCTCAAAAATCTCCATAGGCGACGTTTAAAAAATTCTACAGGTTGCATGTTTTGCGTTACAGAGGAGGTGTAGGGCTAGAATTATTGCTCTCGCTCTAACGATCGCGGAGATACCTCACATGTGTGGTTTGACCACCGTTTTCATATGCGGGCGCTACTCGCGTATGCGTTCGCTTCTTCGTCGGGACGGGGGTTTTTAAAAAAAAAAATTCTTATTTTTATTATTTATTTTACATTATTTTATGTATTTTTACACAGTTAAAAAAAAACATCCCTGACATCCCTAATAGAAAAAAGCATAACAGGACCTCTTAAATATGAGATCTGGGGTCAAAAAGACCTCAGATCTCATATTTACACTAAAATGCAAGTAAAAAAAAAAAAAAAAAAAGTCATTTAAAAAAATGACATTGAAAAAAATATGCTTGGGCGGAAGTGACGTTTTGACTTCGCTTCCGCCCAGCAGTGTCATGGAGACGAGTGGGCGCCATCTTAGCCTCACTCGTCTCCAGGCACAGGAGGGAGACGGACGCGATCGCCTCTGCCGCTACCGACGGCTCTGGTAAGGGGCGGAGGGCACCGTATCGCAGCGGGTGGGGGGGCCCTCTCCCGCCACCGATAAAAGTGATCTCGCGGCGAATCCGCCGCAGGGACCACTTTTATCAGAAAGCGGACCGCCGCAGCTAGCTGCTGCCATAACAACGATATCCCCCTTCAAAGTTTGGACGTACATCGGCGTGCGGCGGTCCGGTGGTTAAGTGGTTAAGACCGAGCACAAGTACAAGCACAAGATGCTTTTTTCAAGTACTCGCCGATACTGATTACCGATACCTTGTTTTTTAATGTCATGTGACAGTGGCACGAATATGCAGCACTGATGGGCACCGATGAGGTGTGGACTGTGTCAGTATTTTTTTTAATTTTATTTTTATTTTTTTACAATCTATTTTTTTATTACTTTTTACAGTGCTTTCTTTTTTTTCTTTATTTTTTTGGGGGGGGAGTTTCGAATTTCCGATTTTTCTAATTTCCAAAATTTCGAATTATAAATTTCAGAATTTCGAATTTTCAAATTTCCGAATTTCGAATTTTCACATTTTGAATATCAGAATTTTCTAATTTAGAATTTCCAAATTTTCAAATTTCCGAATTTCGAATATTCAAATTCAGAATTTTCGAATTCCGAATTTCGAATTTTCGAATTCCGAATTTCCGAATTTCCAAATTTCAAATTTTCAAATTTCTAATTTTCGGAATTCGGAAATTCAAAAATTCAAAAATCTGAAAAAAAGAAAGAAAATCAGTAAAATTCGAAATAATAACTTACTAATAATAACTAACTATTAAATTATAGGTATTGGAATTTCCTTTCAAATTTGGCTGTTTGTGAACTAAACAAATACAAATTTATCTGAAGTTACGCATTATCCGAAATAATAATGTTTTCGTTTCACTTTTTTTTGCTTTTTTCGGAAATTAAGAAATTCAGAAATCCGAAAATTCAGATTTTCAAATTTCCGAATTTCACATTTCAGCATTTCAAATTTTTCGAATTTAGAATATCCGAATTTCCAAATTTCGAATTTCCAAATTTTCAAATTTCCAAATTTACAATATTCAATTTTCGAATTTCCGAATTTTCAAAATTCCAAATTTTCTAATTTCGAATTTCCGAATTTTCAAATTTCCAAATTTCGAACATTCGAATTCCGAATTTCGAATTTCCGAATTTTCAAATTTTCAAATTTCCAAATTTCTGAATTTTCAAATTTCCGAATTTTCTAATTTCAAATTTCCGAATTTCGAATATTCGAATTCCGAATTTCTGAACTTTCAAACTTCCAAATTTCGAATTTCCGATTTTTCACATTTCTGAATTTCCAAATTTTCAAATTTCTGAATTTTCAAATTTCTGAATTTTCAAATTTCTGAATTTTCAAATTTTCTAATTCCAAATTTTCAAATTTCTGAATTTTCAAATTTCTGAATTTTCAAATTTCCGAATTTTCAAATTTTCTAATTCCAAATTTTCTAATTTCGAATTTTCAGAATTCAAAAATTCGGAAATTCGAAAATTCGAAAATCTGAAAAAAACAAAAAATCAGTAAAATTCGAAATAATAGCTAACTAATAATAACTAACTATTAAATTATAGGTATTGGAATTTTCTTTCAAATTTGGCTGTGAACGTAACAAATACAAATTTATCTGAAGTTACGAATTATCCGAAATAACGAATGCCGCATCTAAACCAATGGAATGGAACAAATTAATAATAAATAATAATAATAAAAAGGTTTTTTTATTATTATTGTTATTTATTATTATTAGATCGTCACATTCCATTCGTTTAGATACGGCATTCGTTATTTCAGATAATTTGTAACTTCGAATAAATTCGTACTCGTTACGTTCACTAACAGCCAAATTTGAAAGGAAATTCCAATACCTATAATTTAATATTTATTATTAGTTAGTTATTATTTCAGGTTTTCACATTTTCAGATTTTCATTCTTTTGAATTTTCAGATTCTCATTCTTATTTTTGGATTTTCAAATTTCTAAATCTCAGAAGAAGTCCAGGAAGTGACGAAACGTTAGGGACGTGTCGCACAGGAAGTGACGCATGTGCTCCACCAACCGAGGAACCAGGAAGCGTGTGACTGTGGTTACACACAGGGAGCGCTCCTGACAGCTTTTCACGACTGGAGGACGCAATCAGGCACAGTGCACTTTGTTATCTTTGCTCAATGTTTATTAAATTTTGGTACGCATGGTTTTAAGGGGATGTTTGGATGGTTCAAATAAAAATGTTTAGCAGTATCACGCTATGTGAGCATTTTTGTTTCTTCTACATATCCTATTGGAACTACTGGGAATAATACTGACATCTGGTGGTCGCTTTGGATATTGATGCAGATTTACTACTATTAATCAAGGCTTTTATTGATCTGATTTCTGGTAAGTGAGTTTTCATTGGGGACCCCAGCACGTGGTGTATCGCTTGGTGAAAGGATTACTACCCTCACAGAATACATCTTGATTATTTATTGGTGGGACTCTGGCTATCAGATCCGTGTTTGAACTTTCTGAAATAGATTAAGAAAGAGACCCTGTTTAATTGGGGTGCACAGCGCTGCTGCAATACTGAAGAGACACTTTATATATTTATATATTTATAATTGTGTATTTATATATTTATCTAATTTAATTGATTCATTATTGCCTATATACAAATAATAACTAACTATTAAATTATAGGTATTGGAATTTTCTTTCAAATTTGGCTGTGAACGTAACAAATACAAATTTATCTGAAGTTACGAATTATCCGAAATAACGAATGCCGCATCTAAACCAATGGAATGGAACAAATTAATAATAAATAATAATAATAAAAAGGTTTTTTTATTATTATTGTTATTTATTATTATTAGATCGTCACATTCCATTCGTTTAGATACGGCATTCGTTATTTCAGATAATTTGTAACTTCGAATAAATTCGTACTCGTTACGTTCACTAACAGCCAAATTTGAAAGGAAATTCCAATACCTATAATTTAATATTTATTATTAGTTAGTTATTATTTCAGGTTTTCACATTTTCAGATTTTCATTCTTTTGAATTTTCAGATTCTCATTCTTATTTTTGGATTTTCAAATTTCTAAATTTTTGAATTTTCAAATTTATGAAATTTTGAATATTCTAATTTAGAATTTCCTAATTTTGAATTTTTGAATTTCCTAATTTCGAATTTTCGAAATTCTGAAACTTCGAATTTCCGAATTTCCAAAATGTTTCAATTTCCGAAATTTTCCAATTTCCGAACTTCGGAATTCGAATTTTCAAATTTCCGAAATGTCCCAATTTTGTAAATTTTACAATTTCCGAAATTTTGAATTTCCGAAATTTCCAAATTTCCGAAATGTCCCAATTTTGTAAATTTTACAATTTCCGAAATTTAGAATTTCCAAAATTTCCAAATTTCCGAAATTTAGAATTTTCAAAATTTCTGAAATTCGGAAATTCAGAAATTTAGAATTTGATAGCTGGAGGGGCAGAGCGTGCCTGACAACTGCGTAAATCGTGGTCATCCGATTACCCAGCTCTTGGACTTAGAGGCAGCATGGAGGGGAGTATGTATGTTTATTTATATTCCCACTCTTCTCCTTTAAACCCAAAAGCAAACACATCATATTGCAGTTTACCAATTCTTTTTTTTTTTTTTTTTTTTACAAGAAAAGAGTTTACCTATTCTTAGATGTGGTGGCTGCGTTTGTTTTGTTTTTTTTTAGGCTTTATTTTTACCCAGTGATGTAAGTCTGTCAGCTTTTATTTATTCATGTAAAACTCTTATCCCAAAAGAAAAAAAAAGACAGTTTGCTGTTACTGCTTATAAAGTGAGCTGGAGTTCAGCTTCAATTTGTTAATGTATCTAAATCTGCTAGTACATCTAACACCCCCTCTCCTCCCAAAGGTTCCAGCTTTGTTCATCCATGCAGAGTGTGGGCATTTTAATACAGGAGGTGTGTTACTGGCCAGATCACCAGGTAAAAACAGAGGGGAAAAAGGCCTAAAAGAGAAAAACAATGCAGCCTCTACATCTAAGGATCGGTAAGCTGTAATATATTACATTTTTGGTTTTAGGTTTAAAGCAGTTGTAAACCACTGTACTTTTTTTTTCTTACCTGCAAAGTAGAGCTGCACAATTCTGGATAAAATGATAATCACAATTTTTTTGCTTAGAATGAAAATCACGATTCCCGTCGTAACATCATCTTTCATATTATACAAAAAAATTGGGCTAACTTTACAGTTTTTTTTTTAATTCATTGAAGTATATTTTTTCCTAAAAAATTGCATTTGAAATACTGCTGCGCAAGTACAGTGTGACATAAAATATTGCAACAATCTCTATTTTATTCTCTGGGGAAGGGATGAGCCAAACACCCCCTGGTTCGGTTCGCATCCAGAACATGCGAACGGACCGAAAGTTCTGCGCAAACATTCGAACACCGTTAAAGTCTATGGGACTCGAGCGTGAGAAATCAAAAGTGCGAATTTTATAGGCTAATCTGCAAGTTATTGTCCTAAAAAGGGTTTGGGGACCTGGGTCCTGCCCCAGGGGACATGTATCAATGCAAAAGAAAGTTTTAAAAACGGACATTTTTTCGGGAGCAGCGATTTTAATGATGCATAAAGTGAAACAATAAAAGTGAAATATTCCTTTAAATATCGTAGCTGGGGGGTGTCTATAATATGCCTGTAAAGTGGCGCGTGTTTCCTGTGTTTAGAACAGTCCCTGCACAAAATGACATTTTTAAAGGAATAAAAGTCATTAAAAGCCGCTTGCGGCTTTAATGTAATGTCAGGTCCTGGCAATATGGATGAAAATTATTGAGAAAAATCGCATGGGTAACCCCCCCAGCCCATTAAAGTGAAGTAGCACTTGCAAGAGTTGACACAGCTGCACACCCCAAAAAGCAAAATTAGTGCAAAAGTTTCCCCAGGGGGCTTTTAAGTAGCAAAATATTTCTGAAACCATGTTAGTAAAAATATTATTTAATTCAGACATACAATGCATTACATAGATACAATCAAAATCGCATAAAATTTCCAGTAGTCGACACAAGCAACAACAAAGGACCATCTCCCATGGCAATCAATTCATTAAAAAAGTTCTAATTGAACAGTTACATTGTATCAATACTATCCATATGTTTCCCCATGAATACCCCAGTGCATTTGACCCTTTTTCCTCTTCTGGTCTTCTTCGGGGGGTTTTTAAATTCTAAAGAGATACATCAAAAAAGTTCCATTAAGGATTTTCTACAATATACAAAACATGATAGATCATTTCATGATATTTTTAAGGTTTTGAAAGTACATCTCCATACATATGGTGAAGTATTTACCATTTGGGGATGGGAAGGTAGGCCTGTGTCGCATAGTTAGAATTAATAAAAACCGTTGCGTGCGGTGGTCCCACAATGTTTGCTCATTCCCTCTGTCCCCTCTGGGCATGTCTATAGTCCACGGGGCTTGCAAGGAGCCACGCATTTGGACCCAATGGGGAAGGTGTAGGGCGAGGCACCTGTAATTTGATATTTATAAAAATTAGTATGTGGTCAGCGGATGTCAGGTGAGTGTTCCGTATTGTCCTATATGGCCAGACTGCTTAATATTCAAAACAATTAATAGGGAGGTCTCAACTAATATTGTCCCTTTGCTCATATTTTCGTAATTTTCGGATTTAAATTGTAATATGTGAATATATGATAGGTTGGACTAAGTGTATAGAGTACTTGATGAGAAAAATCACTTTAAACAAACTCTATATCCTCATACATCACCTTACAAAGGTGATGATACTGAGTGGTGAGGTAATGTGTGAAAAAAAACTAGGTGATGGTATCTGTGTGAGAAAATATGGCATAAATAAAATGTTATTGATATATGCCAGAAATATGGGATCTATGTGTTGAAATGTAACATAAATCAAGTGTTAATGATATGTGCCAAAAACAAAACAAAAACGTGTAAAAAGGTGCCAAACATGTGAATAGGGGAAAATAAAAGAAAATTAAAAAATCCAGCCCATTACCAGGCCCTTTGGGTCTTGTATGGGTATTAAGGGGAACCCCGCACCCAAATTAAAAAAAGAAAAGGCGTGGGGCCCCCAGGCCCTATATACCCTGAACAGCAGTATACAGGCGGTCCAAACGAGACAGGGACTGTAGGTTTGTTCTTAAGTTGAATCTGTTTGTAATTTGGAACAGGTATATTTTTTAAGTGTAGCTCCAGCCAAAAATCTATTTTTAAGCTTTTTGGATAACATAGGGAAGGGTTATCATCACCCCTGTAACATTTGTTTTGCTGTCTGTGCCCCTGTTCAGAAGATTTCACCTCACTTTCTGTCCCAATGACAATTGGATTTTGAAAATTTGGGGTTTTTAGGGAAACAAGGATTGGCGATAAAGCATTAGTGGAGACACCTTTTTCCCATATTAACTCTTAGGCCTTAGGTGTTGGTACCAGAACACTGTAAGCCCTCACAGTTTCTCTTGGTGGGCGCTGAAATGGGCCCTGCTGTGAAATATTATATCAAGAATTGTAATTACATGCCCCTGTTGAAAAGGGGCAGAAAAATTGGGCCTTTGGTGGTGCCACAACACTGTAAGCCCTCACAGTTACTCTTGGTGGGCACAGGAACGGGCCCTGCTGTGAAATATTAAATCAAAAATTGTAATTACACGCCCATGTTAAACAGGGGCAGAAAAATTTGGTCTTAGGCAGTGGTGGTGATGCCACAACACAGTAACCCCTCACAGATTCTGTTGTTGAGCACAGGAACAAGCCCTGCTGTTAAATATTAGATCAACAATTGTAATTACGCGCCCCTGTTAAACAGGGGCAGAAAAATTGGGCCTTAGGCGGCGGTGGTGGTGGTGGTGGTGACACAACACTGTAAAGCCTCACAGATACTCTTGTTGAGCGCAGGAACGGGCCCTGCTGCAAAATATTACAGCAAATATTGTAATTACACGCCCCTGTTAAACAGGGGCAGAAAAATTGGGCCTTAGGCACTGGTGCTGGTGCCACAACACTACAACCCCTCGCAGATACTCTAGTTGAGCTCAGGAACGAGCCCTGCTGCAAAATATTACAGCAAAAATTGTAATTACACGCCCCTGTTAAACAGGGGCAGAAAAAAATGGGCTTTAGGCACTGGTGGTGGTGCCCAGAACCATAAATGTTCTTAGAAGCTATCAACATGAACATTGAGGAGGAATAGGATAGTCACTCAGCATAACAGGATAGTCACTCAGCATCAGCATAGGCAGTCTTCAAGGGATCTCACATTCATAAAAAAAATAATTGGTTACATCAGCATCAGGGGCTTGGTAGCTGGTGATCCAAGAATGATTCATTTTTATGAAGGTGAGCCGATCAACCGAGTCTGTGGACAGGCGCACTCTGAGATCGGTTATGAAGCCTCCAGCAGCACTCAATGTGCGTTCAGATTGAACACTGGATGCAGGACAGGCCAGTAGCTCAATTGCATACTGTTCAAGCTCTAGCCAGTGATCCATCCTCAAGACCCAGTAACCCAGAGGATTTTCGGTTGGAAAGGTCTCCAATTCTGATCTTGCCCCAAGGTATTCCTGCACCATGTAAATCAGACGCTGGCAATGTTTGCTGGAACCGATCAGACCTTGGGGCTGCGGACTAAAAAATTGTCTGAACACATCGGTCAAAGGGCCACCTTCTCCACCGCTCCTTCTGTGACTGACCGAAGCCTCAGCAACACGTTTTCCAGGAAGACCAGGAAATTGCAACCCCCCAGGCTCTGGAAACGCATTGCACAAACCTTTCTGCAAGGCCTCCTGAAGATGTTTCATCCTCTGCTCCCTCTGCGAAGGCTGGATAAGTTTCGCAACCTTACCCTTGTAACGTGGATCAAGAAGGGTTGCCAGCCAGTACTGATCCCATTCCTTGATACCACGAATCCGAGGGTCCTTTCGCAAGCTTTGCAGGATCAGGGAGGCCATGCAGCATAGGTATGCTGAGGCATTTGGTCCGGAGTCCTCTGGGCCACTAAGGACGACATGATCCGCAGCCACCTCCTCCCAGCCACGTACAAGTCCATGGGTTTCTGAGGACTGAAAACAATCCCTTGAAGACTGCTGCTGATGCTGAGTGCCAGGGTCCACCTCCATGCTGACACAATCCTCCTCCTCTTCTTGTGTGATCGGCGGGCCTGCAGGAATACTGTCTGGATAAAGGGGCCCTTGAGAGGAAAGGAAGTCCTCCTCTTCCTCCCTCTGTTCTGCCTCAAGTGCCCTGTCCATTATACCACTCAGAGTGTGCTCCAACAGGAAGACAAGAGGGACAGTATTACTGATACATGCACTGTCATTGCTCACCATCCTCGTGGCCTCCTCAAATGGTGACAGGACAGTGCATGCATCCTTGATCATTAGCCACTGGCGTGGCGAAAAAAAGCCAAGCTCCCCTGACCCTGTCCTGGTGCCATACTCGCACAGGTACTCATTGATGGCCCTCTGCTGCGTGTGCAGCCGCTACAGCATTGCCAACGTTGAGTTCCACCTGGTGGGCAGGTCACGGATGAGGCAGTTCTTGGGCAGGTTGCATTCCTTTTGAAGGTCAACCAGTCGAGCACTGGCATTATATGACCGGCGGAAATGCCCACAGACTTTCCTGGCCTGCCTCAGGAGATCCTGTAAGCCCGGGTAGCTGCACAAGAACCGCTGCACCACCAAATTAAGGACTTGAGCCAAACAGGGAACATGGGTCAAGTGTCCCTGTCGGAGGGCGGAGAGGAGGTTGGTGCCATTGTCGCAAACCACCATGCCTGAAGCTGGTGTGGCGTCAACCACCTCTGAACCTGCCCCTGCAGAGCTGCCAGAATCTCTGCCCCAGTGTTGCTCCTGTCCCCTAAGCAGACCAACTGTCACGTACCTGGTGGTGGAGCCCAGAATGCAAGGAGTAGCCTCTCGTGTGCCTCTGGTTCGAGAGCCCCTGATAGAGAAGACAGGGACTCAAGAGCGCAGGGGGCCACAAGTGCTTGGTAAGTGGCAGGTGTAGGGTTGATCCGGATCTCTGGTGCAGCAGCAGGAGGTGTCATGGACATACTACTTCCAGACCTGCAACAGGGCTCAGGCGCATCCCCACCAACAGGTTCCCAGTAACGAACAGGCGTGCGCCAATGCGCATGTGCCGATCGCAGAGATCGCACGCACAGTGATTCGGCTTTGGCGCCCAGTGGCCTTTAAGAGGGGCTTCCACAATTCAGCACTTGCTGTTTGATCTGCAGCTTCACCTGTGACCTGTTCCTGTAATCAGCATCCGATCACCTGACCTGGCTCTCTGACCACGCTGCTGTCTCCAATCCTGAACCTTGGCTTTCCCTGACTCTGATTCTGTTTACCTGCCTGTCTGATCTCCTGTTACCAGAAACCAGCCCGAACTTGACTATTCCTTGCCTGCCGAATTTGTTGAACTGATCCACTGTGTATGACCCGGCTTGTCTGACCTTGCTTCTGCCTGCTGTGTGCACCCTGCTGACCTGCATCCAGCTTACCTGCAGCCTGCTGACCTGCATCCAGCTTACCTGCATCCTGCTGACCTGCATCCAGCTCACCTGCAGCCTGCTGACCTGCATCCAGCTTACCTGCAGCCTGCTGACCTGCATCCAGCTCACCTGCATCCTGCTGACCTGCATCCAGCTTACCTGCATCCTGCTGACCTGCATCCAGCTCACCTGCAGCCTGCTGACCTGCATCCAGCTTACCTGCAGCCTGCTGACCTGCATCCAGCTCACCTGCATCCTGCTGACCTGCATCCGGCTTATCTGCTGACTTGCATCCAGCTTACCTGCACCCGGCACTCCAGTCAGTTCCAGTGTCTCCCAGTGGACATCATCTCCAGTTCCAGAGAATCCACCAGGCACTCATACCCCACTGTGCTCCTACGGTCACTGTCCTCAACTCCAGTGATCTGGGAACCAGGGCTGTACGAGAGGTCTCCCTCTGCACGTCAGGCTCACATACAAGGTACGTGTCAGTATCAAACAGCCATGCCTGAGCCTGCAAGAGGGACCTCTGCTACTGATGAAATCTGCCAATTACTCTCCGTCCTCACTCAAGAGTAGGGATGAGCCGAACACCCCCCGGTTCGGTTCGCACCAGAACCCGCGAACGGACCGAAAGTTCGCACGAACGTTAGAACCCCATTGACATCTATGGGACTAGAACGTTCGAAATCAAAAGTGCTCATTTTAAAGGCTAATTTGCATGGTATTGTCCGAAAAAGGGTTTGGGGACCCGGGTCCTACCCCAGGGGACATGTATCAATGCAAAAAAAACTTTTAAAAACGGCCGTTTTTTCGGGAGCAGTGATTTTAATGACGCTTAAAGTAAAAAAAAAAAGTGAAATATTCCTTTAAATATCGTACCTGGGGGGTGTCTATAGTATGCCTGTAAAGTGACGCGTGTTTCCCATGTTTAGAACAGTCCCTGCACCAAATGTCATTTTTAATGGAAAAAATCTCATTTAAAACTGCTTGCGGGTTTAATGTCATGTCGGGTCATGGCAATATGGATGAAAATCAGTGAGACAAACGGCATGGGTACCCCCCCAGTCCATTACCAGGCCCTTTGGGTCCTGTATGGATATTAAGGGGAACCCCGCACCCAAATTAAAATAAGGAAAGGCCCTATATACTCTGAACAGCAGTATACAGGCGGTGCAAACAAGACAGGGACTGTAGGTTTGTTGTTAAGTAGAATCTCTTTGTAATTTTGAACGGGTACATTTTTAACGTGTTTAGCTCCAGCCAAAAAATCTTTTTTAAGCTTTTTGGAAAACATAGGGAAGGGTTATCACCCCTGTGACATTTGTTTTGCTGTCTTTCCTCCTCTTCAGAAGATTTCACCTCACTTTTTTGTCCCAATGAAAAATGTTTTTTGAAAATTTGGGTTTTTTTGTGGAACAAGGATTGGAAAGCATCAGTGGAAAGGAGAAATTGTTTTCCCATATTAACTCTTACAGGAGAGAATTTCCCTTCCTAGGGGTAGATTTCATCTCACTTCCTGTTGTCTCCTTCCGTTTGCAAGTAGGAGTCGTTTGTAAGTTAGATGTTTGAAAGTAGGGTCCTGCCCTATATACTCAGCAGAAATTTGGGCCTTAGGTGTTGCTGTGGCCACAACACTGTAAGCCCTCACAGGGCCCTGCTGTGAAATATTAGATCAAGAATTGTAATTACATGCCCCTGTTGAACAGGAGCTGAAAAATTAGGCCTTAGGCACTGGTGCTGGTGCCACAACACTGCAACCCCTCACAGACACTCTAGTTGGAACGCAGGAACGAGCCCTGCTGCAAAGTATTGCATCAAAAATTGTAATTACACGCCCCTGTTAGACAGGGGCAGAAAAATTGGTCCTTAGGCACTGGTGCTGGTGCCACAACACTGCAACCCCTCACAGACACTCTAGTTGGAACGCAGGAACGAGCCCTGCTGCAAAGTATTGCATCAAAAATTGTAATTACACGCCCCTGTTAGACAGGGGCAGAAAAATTGGGCCTTAGGCACTGGTGCTGGTGCCACAACACTGCAACCCCTCACAGACACTCTAGTTGTAATGCAGGAACGAGCCCTGCTGCAAAGTATTGCATCAAAAATTGTAATTACACGCCCCTGTTAGACAGGGGCAGAAAAATTGGGCCTTAGGCACTGGTGCTGGTGCCACAACACTGCAACCCCTCACAGACACTCTAGTTGGAATGCAGGAACGAGCCCTGCTGCAAAGTATTACATCAAAAATTGTAATTACACGCCCCTGTTAAACAGGGGCTGAAAAATTGTGCCTTAGGCACTGGTGGTGGCGCCCAGAACCAAAAATGTTCTTACAAGCTATCAGCGTGATGATTGAGGAGGAAGAGGATAATTACTCAGGGATAGTCACTCAGCATCAGCATAGGCAGTCTTTGAAGGGATCTGAAAAAAATTATTCAGTTACATCAGCATCAGGTGCTTGGTAGCTGGTGGTGATCCAAGACTGATTCATTTTTATGAAGGTCAGCCGATCGACCGAGTCAGTGGACAGACGCACCCTGTGATCGGTTACCACGCCTCCAGCAGCACTGAATGTGCGTTCCGAAAGAACGCTGGATGCAGGACAGGCCAGTAGCTCAATTGCATACTGTGCAAGCTCTGGCCAGTGATCCATCCTCAAGACCCAGTAACCCAGAGGATTTTCGGTGGGAAAGGTGTCCAAGTCTGATCTTGCCCCTAGGTATTCCTGCACCATGTAAAACAGACGCTGGCGATGGTTGCTGGAACCGATCATACCTTGGGGCTGCGGACCAAAAAATTGTCTGAACGCATCGGTCAGACGGCCACCTTCTCCACCGCTCCTTCTTTGACTGACCGAAGCCTCAGCAACACGTTGTCCAGAAACAGGAGTTTGTAACCTCCCAGTCTCTGGGAACGCGTTGCACAGACCTTTCTGCAAGGCCTCCCGAAGATGTTTCATCCTCTGCTCCCTCTGCGATGGCAAGATAAGGTCCGCAACCTTACCCTTGTAACGTGGATCAAGGAGGGTTGCCAGCCAGTATTGGTCCTTCTCCTTGATACCACGAATACGAGGATCCTTACGCAGGCTTTGCAGGATCAGGGAGGCCATGCAGCGTAGGTTTGCTGAGGCATTCGGTCCGGAGTCCTCTGGGTCACTAAGGACAACAACGTCTGCAGCCACCTCCTCCCAGCCACGTACAAGTCCATGTGTTCCTTGGGACTGATCCCTTAAAGACTGCTGATGCTGAGTGCCAGGCTCCACCTCCATACTGACACAATCTTCCTCCTCCTCCTCCTCCTCCTCGTCCTCTTCCTGTGTGATCGGCGGGCACGCAGGAACACTGTCTGGATAAAGGGGGCCTTGAGAGCTAAGGAAGTCCTCCTCTTCCTGCCTCTGTTCTGCCTCAAGTGCCCTGTCCATTATTCCACGCAGCGTGTGCTCCAACAGGTGGACAAGGGGGACAGTGTCACTGATGCATGCACTGTCAGTGCTCACCATCCTCGTGGCCTCCTCGAATGGTGACAGGACAGTGCATGCATCCCTGATCATGGCCCACTGGCGTGGGGAAAAAAAACCAAGGTCCCCTGACCCTGTCCTGGTGCCATAGTCGCACAGGTACTCATTGATGGCCCTCTGCTGCGTGTGCAGCCGCTGCAGCATGGCCAACGTTGAGTTCCACCTGGTGGGCATGTCACAGATTAGGCGGTTCTTGGGCAGGTTAAACTCCTTTTGGAGGTCCGTCAGCCGAGCACTGGCATTATATGACCGGCGGAAATGCACACAGACTTTCCTGGCCTGCCTCAGGACATCCTGTAAGCCCGGGTACCTGCCCAAGAACCGCTGCACCACCAAGTTAAGGACGTGAGCCAAACAGGGCACATGGGTCAGTTGTCCCTGTCGGAGGGCAGAGAGGAGGTTGGTGCCATTGTCGCAAACCACCATTCCTGCCTTAAGTTGGCGTGGCGTCAACCACCTCTGAACCTGCCCCTGCAGAGCTGACAGAACCTCTGCCCCAGTGTGGCTCCTGTCCCCCAAGCACACCAGCTCAAGCACCGCATGGCATCTTTTGGCCTGCGTATTTGCGTAGCCCCTTGAACGCCTACGGAGCACCGCTGGTTCCGAGGAAGAGGCCATGGAGGAAGAAGAAGAGGAGGGGGTGGAGGAGAGAGGTGTGTCACAATCAGCATTTTGGAGGCGTGGTGGCGGAACAACCTCCAACACTACTGCACCTTGTCCTGCATCCTTCCCAGCTGCCAGCAGAGTCACCCAATGCGCCGTGAAACTTAAGTAACGTCCCTGTCCATGCCTGCTGGACCATGAGTCAGCGGTAATATGCACCTTACCGCTGACCGCCCTGTCCAGCGAGGCATGGACATTGCCTTCCACATGCCGGTAGAGAGCCGGAATCGCCTTCCGTGAGAAAAAGTGGCGTTTGGGTACCTGCCACTGAGGAACCGCACATTCCACAAACTCACGGAAGGGGGCAGAGTCTACCAACTGAAAAGGCAGCAGTTGAAGTGCTAGCAATTTTGCCAAGCTAGCATTCAACCGCTGGGCATGTGGATGGCTGGGAGCAAACTTCTTTCGGCGGTGCAGCAGCTGGGGCAGGGAAATTTGCCTGGTACAATCTGACGTCGGTGTACCAAAAGCAGATTGCCCACAAGTACTTGGCTGTGACACACCTAATTCTACACCTTCATTCCTCTCACTGCAGGTCTCAGAGAGGACTGAAGGTCTAGTGGGGTTGGAAATCTCAGCTGATGAGGAGCAAGGAGAGATCCTCTTTGTTCTTTGGTGTGGGTCTTTTAGATATGCTTGCCAACGAACTGCATGGCAGGTCAACATATGTCTGGTCAAGTATGTGGTACCCAAGCGGGAGATGTTTTGGCCACGCGAGATACGCTTGAGACATATGTTGCAAATAGCAGCGGTGCGATCTGATGCACTCGTCTCAAAAAAGGCCCACACCAAAGAACTTTTTGAATAACGCGCAGAGACTGCAGCGCCCTGCACATGTGGAGCTTTGGGGTGTGATGCAGTCAATGTGCTGCCCTTAGGCTGGCCCCTGGAGGGCATCCTGCCTCGTTGGTGATGTGCCGCCTCCTCCTCCTCCTCCTCCTCTCTCCTATCAGGCACCCACGTTGAGTCAGTGACCTCATCATCCCCTCCCTCCTCATCACTGGAGCAAACCTGGCAGTATGCTGCAGCAGGGGGAGCATGACTGCCAGATTGCTGTCCTTCTTGGGCACCCCCTCTGTCCGTGCTCATGTTACTGCCTTCATCGAGCTCAGTATCATCATCAGAGCCTTCCAAACGCTGGGCATCCTCCTGGAGCATGTACCCAACACTGTGGTCAAACAGTTCGAGGGAATCCTCAGGAGGACATGGTGGAGCTAGGGAAGGAGTCACTGATGACATTGAGCTGAGGGAAGAGGCCGCTGCTTTGCCAGACAAAGCACCCTGGGCATGGGTGAGAGAGGATGAGGAGGATGAGGACGGCTTGGTCATCCACTCGACCAAGTCTTCCGCATGTTGCGGCTCAACACGGCCAGCTGCCGAAAAAAAGGCCAAGCGTGTCCCATGGCCACGTGCTGATGAGGATGCACCGTCTCCACGACCAGCACTAGACACAGAGCCTGCTTGCCCTCTCTTATTGGCTTGTGACTGTCTGCCTCTCCTTCTTGGCCTTCCAGACATACTAATGGCCTGTAGCTGCACTAAGCTGGGATAGAACAAATGTAATTTTCTTCAGGTAGCTTTATATACTGTAACCAGACAAGCCTGCCTGTCAGTAGGAAGATAACAGGAACGGATCTAGCTGAACACTGTGAGCAGGACGCACTGCACTAAATGTAAATAGCAGGAACGGATCTAGATAAACACTGTGAGCAGGACGCACTGACTGCACTAAATGTAAATAGCAGGAACAGATCTAGCTGAACACTGTGAGCAGGACGCACTGACTGCACTAAATGTAAATAGCAGGAACGGATCTAGCTGAACACTGTGAGCAGGACGCACTGACTGCACTAAATGTAAATAGCAGGAACGGATCTAGCTGAACACTGTGAGCAGGACGCACTGCACTAAATGTAAATAGCAGGAACAGATCTAGCTGAACACTGTGAGCAGGACGCACTGCACTAAATGTAAATAGCAGGAACAGATCTAGCTGAACACTGTGAGCAGGACGCACTGCACTAAATGTAAATAGCAGGAACGGATCTAGCTGAACACTGTGAGCAGGACGCACTGCACTAAATGTAAATAGCAGGAACAGATCTAGCTGAACACTGTGAGCAGGACGCACTGCACTAAATGTAAATAGCAGGAACAGATCTAGCTGAACACTGTGAGCAGGGCGCACTGCACTAAATGTAAATAGCAGGAACGGATCTAGCTGAACACTGTGAGCAGGACGCACTGACTGCACTAAATGTAAATAGCAGGAACGGATCTAGCTGAACACTGTGAGCAGGACGCACTGCACTAAATGTAAATAGCAGGAACAGATCTAGCTGAACACTGTGAGCAGGACGCACTGCACTAAATGTAAATAGCAGGAACGGATCTAGCTGAACACTGTGAGCAGGACGCACTGCACTAAATGTAAATAGCAGGAACAGATCTAGCTGAACACTGTGAGCAGGACGCACTGCACTAAATGTAAATAGCAGGAACAGATCTAGCTGAACACTGTGAGCAGGACGCACTGCACTAAATGCAAATAGCAGGAACGGATCTAGCTGAACACTGTGAGCAGGACGCACTTACTGCACTAAATGTAAATAGCAGGAACGGATCTAGCTGAACACTGTGAGCAGGACGCACTGCACTAAATGTAAATAGCAGGAACAGATCTAGCTGAACACTGTGAGCAGGATGCACTGCACTAAATGTAAATAGCAGGAACAGATCTAGCTGAACACTGTGAGCAGGACGCACTGCACTAAATGTAAATAGCAGGAACGGATCTAGCTGAACACTGTGAGCAGGACGCACTGCACTAAATGTAAATAGCAGGAACAGATCTAGCTGAACACTGTGAGCAGGACGCACTGCACTAAATGTAAATAGCAGGAACGGATCTAGCTGAACACTGTGAGCAGGACGCACTGACTGCACTAAATGTAAATAGCAGGAATGGATCTAGCTGAACACTGTGAGCAGGACGCACTGCACTAAATGTAAATAGCAGGAACAGATCTAGCCTAATCTATCTAACTCAAATCAAATGACACTGTCTGTCTCTCTCTCTATCAGCACACCGGAACACACTACACAGGGCCGCCGTGCAGGCGGCCTTATATAGTGTGGGGCGTGTACTAAATCCCCTGAGCCATAATTGGCCAAAGCCACCCTGGCTTTGGCCAATTACAGCTCTCTCTACTGACGGCGCTGTGATTGGCCAAGCATGCGGGTCATAGTGCATGCTTGGCCAATCATCAGCCAGCAATGCACTGCGATGCCGCAGTGAATTATGGGCCGTGACGCGCCACACGAATTTGGCGCGAACGGCCCATAACGTTCGCAATTCGACGGACGGTCGAACAGCCGATGTTCGAGTCGAACATGGGTTCGACTCGAACACGAAGCTCATCCCTACTCAAGAGGTGAAATCTCTTCAGGACAGCTATGAACACCTGGTGAGACAAGTGCAGTCCCGGACGAGTATTACCAATCCTTCTTCCAGTGGGTTGTCATCAGAGGCTTCCCCCGGACTCCCTGTAATGATGTTATCTCCAGAACCCAGGGTCCCAATTCCGGAGAAGTTTTCTGGGGATCGAAGCAAGTTTCGGACTTTCCGTAATGCATGTGAGCTGTACTTTTCCTTACTACCCTTAACCTTTTCGCGGGAAAACACCAAGGTGGGTTTTGTTGTCTCACTTCTGCTGGGAGATCCACAAGCCTGGGCTCATCACCTGCTGGAAGAACACCATGTTTCTCTGGACTCTCTGTCATCCTTCTTTGACGCAATGTCACTCTTATATGATGACCCCCAACGAACTTCCACTGCCGAAGCTGCTCTTAGCACGCTCCAGCAGGGCCGCAGAGTGGTCGAAGATTATATAATGGACTTTAGACGCTGGAGCGCGGATACCCAGTGGAACCATGCAGCTTTACGGCACCAGTTTCGCCTAGGCTTGTCAGAAGGACTAAAGGATGAACTGGCTCGGGTCGGTGTACCAAATTCCCTGGAATCCTTGATGACCCTAACTATTCAGATAGACCGTCGTCTTCGGGAACGCAGGATGGAGAGGGTGACCCAGCAGACTCAACCAACTTGGATGTTACCCCAAGTGCCTACGACCTCTCGCCCTGTTCCCCTTAGACCGGTCCCAGTTAATCCTGCACCAACCAAACTAAAACCGGACTTTCAGAAATCTGGGCAGGTCGGACTAATGAGACCCGCATTGTCTGCTGAGGAACGTCTACGTCGGCAACAGCTCAACCTGTGCTTGTACTGCGGGGGACCAGGCCATTATGTACATTCGTGTCCTGCCAAGTACCGTAGATCTTCATCCATCCCACCACACAGTCACCCAGCTCTCTCTACTCACCTGGCTATTCCCATCACCCTTCAGTTTTCTGGAAAGACTGTGTCTGTTACTGCAATAATAGACTCTGGTGCATGCAGTTGTTTTATTGATTTGAACTTTGCCAACCAACAACGCATTCCACTCCAGCACAGGGCTCAAGGACTGTCTGTTTTCTTGGCAGATGGATCCCGTATTAAATCTGGCCAGGTGACTCAAGAGACTCCCCCACTGCCTGTAATTACTGTCTCAAACCACAAGGAACTGCTTAAGTTTGATGCTATTGCTTCCCCTCTGTTCCCGATCATCTTGGGTCTACCGTGGCTTCAGGCCCACAACCCGCAAATTGACTGGGGCTCCGGAGAAATCAGGTTTCAGTCCCTCTACTGTCAAGAACATTGTCTGCCCTTACCTTCCAAGATATCTGGTCCTTTGCTGTGCCTGGAAGCTGACTCAGAATTACGCTCAGCAGTACCTGAACAGTATCACGAGTTCTTAGACGTTTTTAGTAAACGAGGGGCAGAGACACTTCCTCCTCATCGTTCCTACGATTGCCCGATTGAGTTACTGCCCGGAGCTGAAATCCCCTTTGGGCGAATTTTTCCTCTGTCTGAGCGGGAGTTGGAGGTTTTAAAGGAATATGTTGACGAAAACCTTAAGAGGGGGTTCATCCGGCCATCCACCTCTCCAGCTGGGGCAGGGATCTTTTTTGTGGAGAAGAAGGACCACTCATTGCGTCCCTGTGTGGACTACCGGGAGCTGAACAAGGTCACGGTCAAGAACCGGTATCCCTTACCCCTGGTACCTGAGCTTTTTTAAAGATTAAGAACTACTGTTGTGTTCACCAAACTCGATCTTCGTGGGGCCTACAATTTGGTTCGCATTCGTGCAGGGGACGAGTGGAAAACGGCCTTCCGTACCAGGTTTGGCCATTATGAATATCTGGTGATGCCCTTCGGCCTGTGTAATGCCCCTGCGACCTTCCAGCACCTGATAAATGATATCTTCAGAGATTATCTGGACATTTTCGTCATAGCCTACTTAGACGATATCCTGATCTTTTCCTCATCCTTGGATCAGCACCGGAAACACGTCAAGATGGTACTCTGCCGACTCCGTCAGCATGGCTTATATGCCAAACCAGAAAAATGCGAATTTGAGCGGCAGAGTATCCAATTTCTGGGCCTGGTAATTTCCACAGAAGAGTGAGTGACAGGAGTTCCGCGCTTAGGAGATAAATAAATAAATAAAACGGGACTGCTGCCCCCCTTTTAAAGTGAAAATCACCGAAGTGAAATCCAAGCTAAAAAATTGTTCTAAACAGGGGAATTGGCGCTGTCCTGGTATGTATGTATGAGTGATGGTTTTTCTAAAGTGTACAAAACGAAGTATTAACTTGTAAACAAAAATGTCATAAATCTCAAGAGAAAATTCACGTGCAACAAAAAATATAAAATTATGAGTGAATCACCTGTGAGATGCAATAAGAAGAAAGTGCAAAAGCGTTCTAAAGTGCATATGAAATCGCATATACAAAAATTATATAAATCGTAGATATCAATAACTAAAAAGTGATCCCTCTATATCAAAGTGCTTAGGGAACCAAATCCAATAAAATTAATATATTGATGATCCGCATAGACAGTAAATTCATACAAAGTGAAAACCTAAAAAGGTTAAAAAATAAAAGTCTGTAAGTGTGCAAACACAGTTCAATTGTATGAATTTACTGTCTATGCGGATCATCAATATATTAATTTTATTGGATTTGGTTCCCTAAGCACTTTGATATAGAGGGATCACTTTTTAGTTATTTATATCTACGATTTATATAATTTTTGTATATGCGATTTCATATGCACTTTAGAACGCTTTTGCACTTTCTTCTTATTGCATCTCACAGGTGATTCACTCATAATTTTATATTTTTTGTTGCACGTGAATTTTCTCTTGAGATTTATGACATTTTTGTTTACAAGTTAATACTTCGTTTTGTACACTTTAGAAAAACCATCACTCATACATACATACCAGGACAGCGCCAATTCCCCTGTTTAGAACAATTTCCACAGAAGGGTTCAAGATGGACCCACAAAAAGTCACAGCTGTTCTGGACTGGCCTGCACCCTCAGATAAAAAGGGGGTGCAACGTTTTGTTGGCTTCGCCAATTTTTACAGAAGGTTCATCAAAGGATTTTCTGCAATTATCTCTCCGATCACCCAGCTAACAAGACAAAACGTCCGATTCCAGTGGAATCCCCAGGCTCAAGCTGCCTTCTCTACCCTAAAGGGACTCTTTACCTCTGCCCCCATCTTGAGCCATCCGGATCCCTCTCTTCCTTACCTACTCGAGGTTGATGCCTCAGAAACAGCTGTGGGGGCAGTTATTTCTCAGCGCCAAGGACTCAAGGATCTCATGCACCCCATAGCATTCTTCTCTCGGAAGCTTTCGCCTGCAGAGAAGAATTATGATGTGGGGGACCGTGAACTTTTGGCCATTAAAGCCGCACTCGAAGAATGGCGATACCTGCTAGAGGGAGCGGCACATCCCATACTTATTTACACGGATCATAAAAATCTGGAATATTTACGAACTGCCAAACGTTTGAAGCCGCGTCAGGCACGATGGGCGTTATTCTTTTCCAGATTTTCATTTCACATCACCTACCGGCCAGGATCAAAGAACATCAAGCCTGACGCTCTCTCTCGGATGTACGATGACCCCAAAGAAACTTCAGTTCCGGACACCATCTTATCTGAGGGCAACTTTCTGCTTTTCCAGACAGACCTGATGTCCGGTCTAAAACAAGCCTCAGAGGGGGTGTCCGGTCCTCCAGGATCAATCTTGATACCCAGGGATGGGATACTTTGGAAGGACAGCAAAATTTTTGTGCCAGAAAGTTGCCGGACAGAAGTGTTGAGCCTGTGTCACGACCACCTGCTGGCCGGACATTTTGGGGTTCACAAGACTCGTGAACTAATCCAGCGCATGTTTTGGTGGCCGAAGCTTGAGGAAGATTGCAAGGACTATGTTAAGTCATGTGTCATCTGTACCCAAAGCAAGTCTGCCAGGACCAAGTCCTGGGGCCTCCTCAGACCACTACCAATTCCTGACAGACCCTGGAGCATGATTGCCATGGACTTTGTAGTGGAACTACCCCCTTCTGAAGGACATACAGCTATCTTTGTAGTGGTTGACCGTCTGTCTAAGATGGCCCACTTCATACCCCTAAAGAGTACGCCGTCTGCTTTGGAAACCGCCCGGGTGTTCATCAGGGAGATCGTAAGGCTGCACGGGGTACCAACCAACATTGTATCTGACAGGGGAGTCCAGTTCACCTCCCGCTTCTGGAGATCACTATGCCAAATTCTGAAAATTGAACTTTCCATGTCATCTGCTTTCCACCCCCAGACTAACGGACAAACTGAAAGGACGAACCAAACCCTGGAACAGTACATCCGTTGCTTTACCTCATTTGTCCAAGATGATTGGGTAGCACTGTTGCCTTTAGCGGAATTTGCTTTCAACAATGCCAGCCATTCAGCCACAGGTCAGTCACCGTTCTTTGCGAACTATGGGTTCCATCCTGTCTTCCTGCCTAACATTATTCCAGAATCTCCTGTTCCAGCAGTACAAAGCACTGTCGAGTTCCTGGGTCGCAACAACAAGTTGTTGCAAGAAGCTATGGCCAAGGCGCAAGCAACCAACAAGAGGCTTTATGACAGGAAGAGAAGAGGTGAATTACGTCTCCAACCAGGTGATCAGGTGTGGTTATCTACCACCAACCTCAAGATGGCTTGCCCTTCAAAGAAGCTGGCACCCAGATTCATTGGCCCTTTCCCAGTTAAAAGGAAATTGAATGAGGTCTCCTATGAACTTACCCTGCCTGAGTCGCTCAAAGTGCACCCGGTGTTTCACGTGTCTCTGCTTAAACCCACAGTACCCGACCCTTTCCCGGACAGAGGAACGGGGCCACCCGGACCCGTTATTATTAATAAGGATGAGGAGTATGAGGTGGAGGCTGTCGTAGACTGCAGGAGAAGAGGTAACCAACTTCAATTTTTAATCAAATGGAAGGGCTATGGACCAGAGGAGAACTCATGGGAACCTAAGCAAAATGTGCATGCCCAAGAACTGATCCAGACCTTCTTCCGCAGACATCCTCATAAAAGAGCTCTTTTGGGCACCCGGAGGTTGCCCTTAAGGGGGGGGCAATGTCATGGACATACTACTTCCAGACCTGCAACAGGGCTCAGGCGCATCCCCACCAACAGGTTCCCAGTAACGAACAGGCGTGCGCCAATGCGCATGTGCCGATCGTAGAGATCGCACGCACAGTGATTCGGCTTTGGCGCCCAGTGGCCTTTAAGAGGGGCTTCCACAATTCAGCACTTGCTGTTTGATCTGCAGCTTCACCTGTGACCTGTTCCTGTAATCAGCATCCGATCACCTGACCTGGCTCTCTGACCACGCTGCTGTCTCCAATCCTGAACCTTGGCTTTCCCTGACTCTGATTCTGTTTACCTGCCTGTCTGATCTCCTGTTACCAGAAACCAGCCCGAACTTGACTATTCCTTGCCTGCCGAATCTGTTGAACTGATCCACTGTGTATGACCCGGCTTGTCTGACCTTGCTTCTGCCTGCTGTGTGCACCCTGCTGACCTGCATCCAGCTTACCTGCAGCCTGCTGACCTGCATCCAGCTTACCTGCATCCTGCTGACCTGCATCCAGCTCACCTGCAGCCTGCTGACCTGCATCCAGCTTACCTGCAGCCTGCTGACCTGCATCCAGCTCACCTGCATCCTGCTGACCTGCATCCAGCTTACCTGCATCCTGCTGACCTGCATCCAGCTCACCTGCAGCCTGCTGACCTGCATCCAGCTTACCTGCAGCCTGCTGACCTGCATCCAGCTCACCTGCATCCTGCTGACCTGCATCCGGCTTATCTGCTGACTTGCATCCAGCTTACCTGCACCCGGCACTCCAGTCAGTTCCAGTGTCTCCCAGTGGACATCATCTCCAGTTCCAGAGAATCCACCAGGCACTCATACCCCACTGTGCTCCTACGGTCACTGTCCTCAACTCCAGTGATCTGGGAACCAGGGCTGTACGAGAGGTCTCCCTCTGCACGTCAGGCTCACATACAAGGTACGTGTCAGGAGGACTATCAGGAACACTGGATCCACTGGCAGGAACTCAGGAACAACAGGCAACTGGGAGGTGTTCTGTAGTACAACTGAAGCACTGGAACAACTGGTAGATGAACCGGAAGTCTTGGCAGGAACACTGGAACTGTTGACTGGATAGGGAAGCACTGTAGCTAGCAGACACCCACGAACCAGCAGGCAGCAGGGAGGTGTTCCGTAGTACCACTGGAAGCACTTTACAAAGTCAGACAGGCCGGGTCAAAACACAGGTAAGCAGAGCAGGTACAAAACGGAACCAGGAGAGTAGTCAGGGCACGTACCGGGTCGGCAACAAACAGGCAGGCAGGGAATAACTGAAGGATGAGGCAGGAGAATCGTCAGACAAGCCGAGGTCAATAGTTCTGTTAACCGATCTTCCGCTGACGGCTGAACTAACAGGACGTCTTTCATGACATTGCCCCCCCCCCCCCAAGGGGCAGCCTCCGGATGCCCAACTGTGCCATCTTACTTGGATGAGATCTTTTAAAGGCAAGTATCAATCTCCTAGCATGGATGTTGGACTCCGGCTCCCAGGAGTTTTCCTCAGGCCCATACCCCTTCCACTTTACCAAGAACTGGACTTGATTACGTCTCTTCCTACAATCCAGAATGGACTCGACCTCATATTCGGTTTCTCCGTCAATGATCACGGGTTCAGGGGGATTGACCCTCCGGTTGACAAAAGGATCAGGAACTGCAGGTTTGAGTAGGGCAACATGAAAGACCGGGTGAATCCGGAATGATTCTGGTAGCTTTAGTTCGTAGGCCACATTATTAATTTTTCTTGTCAGTGGAAAAGGACCCACGAACTTGGGACCCAATTTTTTGGAAGGACAAACCAATCTTAGATTCAAAGTAGATAGCCAAACCAAATCTCCAGGTTTAAGATCAAGCTCCCCCCTTCTCTTCTTATCAAACACCTCTTTGTTGTAGTTCTGGGTCCTTGCCTTAGTCTCTTGCAGAAGCTTATTATTTGATTCAAAGAAGTTTAGGTTTTCTTGAACAGCTGGTACTGGACACTCCGGAATGTTAGTGGACAAGAACAGAGGATGGAACCCATAATTTGCAAAAAATGGTGTTTGTTTTGTAGCGGAATGAACAGAGTTATTGTATGCAAATTCGGCAAGGGGAAGAAGCGGAGCCCAATCATCCTGGGAGAACGAGGAAAAGCAGCGCAGATACTGCTCCAGCGTCTGATTCGTTCTCTCCGTCTGGCCATTTGTTTGGGGGTGATAGGCAGAAGAGAAGGCAAGATCAATTTTCAGGGATTCACAAAGAGCTCTCCAAAACCTCGAAGTGAATTGTACCCCCCGATCGGAAGTAATATTGGCAGGGATGCCATGAAGCCTCACCACCTCCTTAATAAATGTCCTGGCAGTTTCAGCAGCAGTAGGGGTACCTTTCATTGGTAAGAAATGCGCCATCTTGGATAATCTATCCACTATTACGAAGATCGTAGTGTAGCTTTCAGAAGGTGGCAACTCGACAATAAAATCCATGGAGATCATCCTCCATGGCTTCTCCGGGACAGATAGTGGTTTTAACAGGCCCCAGGCCTTAGACTTGCTACCTTTATTTTGGATACAGGTGACACATGCTTCCACGTAGTCCTTGCAGTCTTTTCTTAATGATGGCCACCAGAACGTGCGCTGAAGAAGTTCAGATGTTTTATGTACTCCAAAGTGGCCGGCTAGTTCATGGCAAGAACTAAAAGCTGCCGTTCGCACCTCCTGAGGTACGAAGATCCTATCCTTAAACCACAGAAGATCATCTCTGGCCTGTAGGGTTGTATCAGGTGGAGCGGAAACGTTCCTGGAGGCTTGCTTGATCTGTGACAGTAGATCCCCTTGGAGTAACAGAAAGTTCCCTGCGGACAAGATGGTATCTGGTGGAGAAGGTGCTTCCAAATCGCTGTACATCCGTGACAGAGCGTCAGGCTTGATATTTTTTGACCCGGGGCGGTAGGTAATATGGAAAGAAAATCTAGTAAAGAACAGTGCCCATCTGGCCTGTCGTGGTTTCAACCTCTTGGCAGTCTTTAAATATTCTAGATTCTTGTGATCTGTATAAACAAGAATCGGGTGGGCTGCTCCCTCTAACAGGTATCGCCATTCCTCCAACGCAGCTTTGATCGCTAACAATTCTCGATCACCCACGTCATAGTTCTTTTCTGCTTCTGATAATTTACGGGAAAAAAAAGCGACTGGGTGCAGAAGAGCCCTAGGCCCCTGCCTTTGGGAGAGTACTGCACCGACCGCTATCTCCGAGGCGTCCACCTCCAGGATGTAGGGTAACGTGGAATCAGGATGTTTTAAAACTGAGGCTGAGACAAACAGATCCTTCAGTGTAGTAAAGGCCAACTGAGCTTCCGTAGACCAGTGGAACTTGAGGCCCTGTTGGGTCAATCTTGTAATGGGAGCAATGATGGTGGAGAATCCCTTGATGAATTTTCTATAAAAATTCGCAAATCCCACGAAACGTTGAATCCCTTTTTTGTCAGTGGGAGCGGGCCAGTCAAGAATGGCGGAGACCTTCTGAGGGTCCATTTTGATGCCTTCCACAGAGATAATAAGACCAAGGAACTGAATACTCTCCTGCTCGAAGACACATTTTTCAGGCTTGGCATAAAGGCCGTGCAGGCGAAGTCAGGTCAAAACGTTTCTGACATGTTCACGGTGTTCAACTAGGGAAGAAGAGAAGATTAGAATGTCATCTAGATAAATAACAACAAACAGGTCAAGGTAGTCTCTGAAAATGTTATTTACAAAATGCTGAAATGTGGCAGGAGCATTACAAAGTCCGAAAGGCATAACTAAATATTCGAATTGCCCAAACCGGGTACGGAAAGCAGTCTTCCATTCGTCTCCCTTGCGAATGCGGACAAGGTTGTAGGCACCACGAAGATCTAACTTTGAAAACACTACTGCAGACCCCAGCCTCTGAAAAAGTTCTGGCACTAATGGTAAGGGATAACGGTTCTTGATTGTAATCTTATTGAGTGCCTGATAATCCACACAAGGGCGCAAAGAATGGTCTTTCTTTTCCACAAAAAAGATTCCTGCTCCTGCCGGGGATGTGGAGGGTTGGATGAAGCCTTTCTTAAGATTATCGTCAATGTAAGTTTTTAATACTCCCAGTTCTAACTCTGACAAAGGAAATATTCTCCCAAAAGGAATCTCTGCCCCTGGGAGAAGCTCAATCGGACAGTCATATGGCCGGTGGGGAGGAAGGGTCTCGGCCCCTTTTTGACTGAAAACGTCCAGAAAGCTATGGTAGACTTCAGGTACAACTTGACGGGTCTCGGCATCAGTTTCCATGCACAACAGGGCAGAGGGAGCTTGAGTAACTTCTGGTAGACAGTGTTGGTGGCAATAAGAGGAAGGAAATTCAATTTTCCCTGAGGCCCAATCAACTTGTGGATTATGAGCCTTGAGCCAAGGCATGCCCAATATGATGGGGAATAGAGGAGATTCAATGACGTCCAGACAAAGTAGCTCTTGATGAGTGCCAGCAATGGTGGTGAGCATGGGTACTGTTTCCTGGGTTACTGGTCCTGATCTGAGGGTAGAACCATCGGCCAGATATACTGAAAGTCCTTTCGCCCTGGGCCGGATGGGAATATGATGTCTGGAAGCGAAGGACAAGTCTATAAAGCCACTGCAGGCCCCGGAATCAATGATAGCGCTGGTTGGTATATTCCCTCCTGGGAGCTGTAAAAGAAGCGGGACAGCCAGGTGAGACATATTATTCAGTGAAGCTGGGGTAAGAGCAGGAGAGACAGAGAGGCACTTACGAAGCTTGGCCGGGCATGTCCGTACAAAGTGTCCGGGTTCCCCGCAATATAGGCACAGGTTACCAGCCCGACGGCGTTGACGCTCTTCAGGAGTGAGGGATGGCCGTAAGAGTCCCAGCTGCATTGGTTCTGGTGTATCTGAGGTCATGGTAGTAGAAGCTGGAGGAGCGGAGTGAGGAGAACTAGGCACCCGGGGCAGCATCCAGACAGGACGAGCAGGGCCAGAAGATCGCTCTGTACGTCGTTCTCTTAGGCGTCTGTCTATTTGGATGGAAAGGTCTATGAGGTCCTCTAAAGTCTCAGGAAGGCCCACTCGGGCTAGTTCATCCTTCAAGGATTATGAAAGGCCCATACGGAACTGATACCGTAGGGCGGCATTGTTCCAATTTGTATCGGAACTCCAGCGTCTGAATTCTGATGCATAGTCCTCAACAGGTCTGCGGCCTTGCTGTAGGGTGTGCAAGGCTGTCTCTGCCGTGGCAGTCAGCTGTGGGTCTTCATATAGGGATGACATAGCCCAAAAGAAGGTATCCAGAGTATCAAGTGAGGTGTCTTTCTTTTCTAACAAGCGATGGGCCCAGGACTGGGGCTCGCCAGTCAGCAGCGAGATCACGAACCCCACCTTGGTGGCTTCCAGGGAGAAAGTCCTTGGTTGAAGGGCAAAAAAGAGCTCACATGAGTTGCGGAAGGACCTGAATTTGCTCCGGTTACCCGAAAATCTTTCAGGCGTGGGGACCCTGGGTTCAGGCGGCAACATGACCACTGATGGTGAAGCAGAAGTCCCGGATACTGGAGGTGTAGAAGCTGCTAGGGCCTGGACTTGGCCTTCCAGCTGGGTGTAGCCTTCCTGTAGGCTCTTTACTGCCTGGGTAAGTCCAGCAAGATGGCGGCAGAATTCATCCATGGGAGAGGCTCCTTGCATGGGCTCAGACATGGCTGTCCGGTACTGTCACGTACCTGGTGGTGGAGCCCAGAATGCAAGGAGTAGCCTCTCGTGTGCCTCTGGTTCGAGAGCCCCTGATAGAGAAGACAGGGACTCAAGAGCGCAGGGGGCCACAAGTGCTTGGTAAGTGGCAGGTGTAGGGTTGATCCGGACCTCTGGTGCAGCAGCAGGAGGACTATCAGGAACACTGGATCCACTGGCAGGAACTCAGGAACAACAGGCAACTGGGAGGTGTTCTGTAGTACAACTGAAGCACTGGAACAACTGGTAGATGAACCGGAACTCTTGGCAGGAACACTGGAACTGTTGACTGGATAGGGAAGCACTGTAGCTAGCAGACACCCACGAACCAGCAGGCAGCAGGGAGGTGTTCTGTAGTACCACTGGAAGCACTTTACAAAGTCAGACAGGCCGGGTCAAAACACAGGTAAGCAGAGCAGGTACAAAACGGAACCAGGAGAGTAGTCAGGGCACGGACCGGGTCGGCAACAGACAGGCAGGCAGGTAATAACTGAAGGATGAGGCAGGAGAATCGTCAGACAAGCCGAGGTCAGGGACTGGCAGCAAACAGGAGAAGTCAGGAACAAGCCGGGTAACAGGAATCAGGTAAACAGGTATACTGGAAGCTAGGGGTCACAGGGAACGCTGTAGACCGGACAGCAAGGAAGCATGCTGACAGGCACCCTTAAATAGGCCTAATGGCGCCAAAAGCTGTCACACCGCACGTCTGCGCGCCGCCGCGTGCACACGTGCACGCCCGAGTACCAATCGTACGTGCCCGTTCGTCTCATCGTGTACCCGCGTACACCCGCTCGTATTAGCGCGCACCCGCATGCGTCCGTTCGTGTCAACGCGTCTCCGAACGCGTCCTCTGGTTCTACGGACAATAGTATGTGTGTGATGGAAAAATCTGGACAGCCGCACTCCGGATTGGAAAAGTGAAAAATAAAATCCTCTTTATTGAAAAAGTAATAACATGATTAAAATCCGTACATGGCTTTGTTGGGATAATGCAGCATAACCGCTAACGCGTTTCACGCTCCCATAGAGCGCTTACTCATAGCTGGTTTGTACGAAAGTGATCACCACTTATATACACATAATTTATCTACCACATGACTACATATTGATTATCTGATTTTAAACAGCTGATCGTTAGTCTGTGTGGGATCTTTTTGGCATAGATGTGATTGGATGTGCGTCCTATAGTGGATTCACTAATGAAGACATGAATATATAAATGAAATGTATTCATATTGGCAAATGTCAACATATATAAATAATAAAAAATTCTATTCAAGGTTTTTGAAAAACATGTTTGTTATTTTTCAAAACCACAATAATGAGATGGGTGCCGGAATTTGACGTTCAAACTTATAAATTATCATACGGATAGGCGCAAGTATGGGCAAACTATGTGAGCTGGTGGCTGCGGTATAATGTAAACGGTGTATAGAATGAGAATTGGAATTGGGTCTATATGCATGTGATAAAAAGATGTGCATCCAACACCACTATCAGTGTCTACAAGAAAAGACTAAATATGTGTATATGGTGCATAAATATATGCAAAAAATTTTTTTTTTTTTTTTTTTTTTTTTAAACGACATAAAGATAAAAATAATGATGAAAAGCAATTCTCATAAAATCATGCAGCAATCAAAAAGAATTCTCGATCCCCGTGTTTATTAATTGTAACACCAAATTTGTGGTATATGTTATCACATGCACCAGTTGCCAGGTACAATATGTTGGACGCACAACACGGCGTCTCAGAGACAGGTTACATGATCACCTGTATAATATTGAGAAGGAGATCTTAACCAATGTATCAAAGCACTGGGTTTACACACACCACAAAGACACTTCCAGTTTAACTATTCAGGGCATTGAGAAAATCATCACACCGGTGAGAGGAGGTGACAGATTCCAGTTACTGTGCAAACGAGAAGTCCTTTGGATATTCTCGTTAGACACCAGGATTCCACGGGGGTTAAACTTTGAGTGGGACGTTTCACATTTCTATGAATAAAACAACATTGAAGCTATATCCTCGAGCAATACATCTGTAACCCTTTCCTCCCAACTTTTTCCTTGATTACACATCCACATTCTTTTTTGGTGGATAATGGAGTAAAAAAAAAAAAAAAAAAAAACATATAGGGACACATATCAATATATCAGTTCCCTTTTTTACACATATTCCCAGTAACCGATACATTTTATTGGGCTACACACACTCCAATCCATACGAGCAAATGACCAGTGATATGCATATATGTTTTCATTTAAAAGAAACAATTTACTATATCTTTTGCATTCACTGTCACTTGAATCTCGTTTCTAATTAGACATTATTGTTTGACGGTAGCTGTAGGTAGACCAACAACACTAAAGCTGGCCATACACCGTGCAATTTTCTTGTTCAATTTTCTTTGGATTTGCCTTCAGCTGTGTGGTAGAAGGGACTGCCTGATTGCATACAAGTTGAGGGTGTTTGAGTTTGGCCTCCTATTGTGTGGTTTTGGTGAATCTAGACCAGAGTTGCACGGGAGAATTGTATAGTGTATGGCTAGCCTAACTTTGCACAAATGTTTTTTACCACATGTGTACATGGTTCATTACCTTCTTTGCAAAGTTCCCATGTGTTTTGAGTTGATTTAAGAGCTGTGGTCTTCAAAGAGGTAGACCAGTTGTTTATTTCACATAGTAATTAGTTTAGTGAGATTGTTAGTTATCTATTGATATAAACACATATATTGGAAGAACCTGTCATATGGTCACTGCCAATATTATACTATGTATAGAAAGAATAGAGACAGGTGCATAAACACTGCATTTTGTCCCATTTTTATCTACCTCATATAGTTCTGCCCATACACTTGAAGACAACTCATCGAGAGATGTGATTGCTTCAAAGAAAGACGTTCAGCAACGTTAATGTTGTTACCTGATTGGGATTATTGCATCCCATACGGAGTGATGCAAGGTTTTAAATGAGCACTTTTGTGAAGCTGGAGTGGCGGGGTTATCAGAGAGTGATAAGTTTCACAATCCTTTATATGTTGCAAAGAATAATATTCACACATGTAGGAATTGAAGCAAAAGCATTTATTCACACATAGACTCCTGTAAATCAGGAGACTTTTGGTCGCATTATTGCGACAGGACGCCAGTTTTCTGCCCAGCTTCCAATTCACATATGTCACCACGCTTTTTAAAAGTTGAAATCATCATGTATATACACATACACACACATATAAAGAATTGCTTTTCATCATTATTTTTATCTTTATGTCGTTTAAAAAAAAAAAAAAAAAAAAAAAATTTTTGCATATATTTATGCACCATATACACATATTTAGTCTTTTCTTGTAGACACTGATAGTGGTGTTGGATGCACATCTTTTTATCACATGCATATAGACCCAATTCCAATTCTCATTCTATACACCGTTTACATTATACCGCAGCCACCAGCTCACATAGTTTGCCCATACTTGCGCCTATCCGTATGATAATTTATAAGTTTGAACGTCAAATTCCGGCACCCATCTCATTATTGTGGTTTTGAAAAATAACAAACATGTTTTTCAAAAACCTTGAATAGAATTTTTTATTATTTATATATGTTGACATTTGCCAATATGAATACATTTCATTTATATATTCATGTCTTCGTTAGTGAATCCACTATAGGACGCACATCCAATCACATCTATGCCAAAAAGATCCCACACAGACTAACGATCAGCTGTTTAAAATCAGATAATCAATATGTAGTCATGTGGTAGATAAATTATGTGTATATAAGTGGTGATCACTTTCGTACAAACCAGCTATGAGTAAGCGCTCTATGGGAGCGTGAAACGCGTTAGCGGTTATCCTGCATTATCCCAACAAAGCCATGTACGGATTTTAATCATGTTATTACTTTTTCAATAAAGAGGATTTTATTTTTCACTTTTCCAATCCGGAGTGCGGCTGTCCAGATTTTCCCATCACACACATACCATTGGAATAGCAATTGCCGGCACCTGGGGCTCTCACAATCATCCACACAGCGGAGGACGGGAAGCTTGAACCCGATCACCTAGAGCGGTGGTAACTATCCTGTTCTACGGACAATAGTTCTGTTAACCGATCTTCCGCTGACGGCTGAACTAACAGGACGTCTTTCATGACACCAACCCAAAGCACCGCATTGCATCATTTTGCCTGAGTGCGTGCGTAGCCCCTAGAACGCCTACGGAGCACCGCTGGTTCCAAGGACAAATCTGCACAGAAAGAAGCCATAGAGGAAGAAGAAGAGGAGGGGGTGGAGGACAGAGGTGTGGCAGAATCACCACTACCAGCATTTTGGAGGCGTGGTGGCGGAACAAGCTCCAACATTACTGCAGACTGTATTGCATCCTTCCCAACTGCCAGCAGGGTTACCCAGTGCGCCGTGAATGAAAGGTAACATCCCCGTCCATGCCTGCTGGACCATGAGTCAGCGGTAATATGCACCTTACCGCTGACCGCCCTATCCAATAAGACATTGCCTTCCACATGCCGAATGGCCTTCTGAGAAAAAAAATGGCGTTTGGGAACCTGCCACTGAGGTACCACACATTCCACAAATTCTCGAAAGGGGGCAGAGTCTACCAGCTGAAAAGGCAGCAGTTGTAGTGCTAGCCATTTAGCTAAACTAGCATTCAGCCGCTGAGCATGTGGATGGCTGGGACCGAATTTCTTTCGATGGTTTAGCAACTGGGGTAGGGAAATTTGCCTGCTACAATCGGATTTAGGTGTACCGCTAGCAGATTGCCCGCAAGTGCTTGGGACACCTAATTCTACACCTTCATTCCTCTCAGTGCAGGTCTCTGAGAGGACTGAAGGTATAGTGGGGTTGGAGATCCCAGCTGAGGAGGAGCAAGGAGAGGTCTGCCTTGTTCTTTGGTGTGGGTCTTTTAAGTACTGTTGCCAACGGACTGCATGGGAGCTGTACATATGTCTGGTCAAGCATGTGGTGCCCAAGTGGCTGCTGCTTTGGCCACGCTTGATACGCTGCAGACATATGTTGCAAACAGCAACGGTGCCATCTGCTGCACACATCTCAAAAAAGGGCCACACCAAGGAACTTTTGAAAAAACGTGCGGAGTCAGCAGCGCCCTGCAAATGCGGAGCTCTGCGCTGTGATGCAGTCGGTTGGCTGTCCTTAAGCTGGCCCCTGGAGGGCATCCTGCCTCGTTGGAGATCTGCTGCCTCCTCCTTCTCCTCCCCTCTTCTATCAGGCACCCACGTAGAGTCAGTGACCTCATCCCTCCCTCCACGCCACTGGAGCAAACCTGCCAGCATGCTGCAGCTAGGGGAACATGACTGCCAGTTTCTTGTCCTTCTTGGGCACCCCCTCTCTCTGGGCTCATGTTACTGCCTTCATCCTCAACCTGGGTATCATCATCGAAGCCTTCACTGTGGTTGAACAGTTCAGGGGACTCCTCAGGACATGATGATGGGGCTAGGGAAGGAGTGACTGATGCCATTGAGTTGATGGAATAGGCCGCTTTGGCATTGGCAGCCAAACTTGTCTTAGCCTGGGTGACAGAGGATGAGGAGGATGAGGATGGCTTTGTGATCCACTCTGCCAACTCTTCTGCATGTTGTGGCTCAACACAGCCAGCTGTCGAAAAAAAGGACAAGCGTGCCCCACGGCCATGTGCTGAGGATGCACCGTGTCCACAACCAGCACTGTTGGCTGTAGACACAGAGCCTGCTTGCCCTCTTAGTGGTCTGTGAGCGTCTGCCTTTCCTTTTTGGCCTTCCAGACATGCTGTAAAATTGGATTAGAAAAACACCACCTGAAGTTTACTAGAAAAATTACACCAGGAATGTCCTGCAGTCAGGTATAGGCTTGGCTAAACTAGAATGCAGTGGACATATATGTAGAAGACTGTATATATATATTTATACACTGCAGATCACTGAATCACCTGCCTGCCTACCTGCCTGAAAGTGTCGTTGAAAACGTACATCAGGAATGGCCTATAGTCAGGTATAGGCTTGGCTATACTAGAATGCAGTAAATACATATGTAGGAGACAGTATATATATTTTATGCACTGCAGATCACTGAATCACCTGCCTGCCTTAAATTGTATTTGAAAACGTACACCAGCAATGGCCTGCAGTCAGATATAGGCTTGGCTAGACTGGAATGCAGTGGATATACATGTTGGAGACTGTATATATATATTTAATGCACTGCAGATCACTCAATCACTTGCCTGCCTGCCTGCCTGCCTGCCTGCCTGCCTGAAAGTGTATTTGAAAACGTACACCAGCAATGGCCTGCAGTCAGATATAGGCTTGGCTAGACTAGAATGCAGTGGATATATATATATATGTAGGAGACTGTATATATATTTTATGCACTGCAGATCACTCTGAATCACCTGCCTGGCCTGCCTGCCTGAAAGTGTCTTTGAATACGTACACCAGGAATGGCCTGTAGTCAGGTATAGGCTTGGCTAGACTAGAGTGCAGTGGATATATATGTAGGAGACTGTATATATATCTGTATGCACTACAGATCACTGAATCACCTGCCTGGCCTGCCTGCCTGAAAGTGTCTTTGAATACGTACACCAGGAATGGCCTATAGTCAGGTATAGGCTTGGCTAGACTAGAATGCAGTGGATAAATATGTAGGAGACAGTATATATATTTTATGCACTGCAGATCACTGAATCACCTGCCTGCCTGCCTAAAAGTGTATTTGAAAACATACACCAGCAATGGCCTGCAATCAGATATAGGCTTGGCTAGACTGGAATGCAGTGGATATATATATGTTGGAGATTGTATATATATTTTATGCACTGCAGATCACTGAATCACCTGCCTGCCTGCCTAAAAGTGTATTTGAAAACGTACACCAGGAACTACCTGCAGTCATATATAGGCTTGGCTAGACTGGAATGCAGTGGATATATATATATATGTAGGAGTCTGTATATATATATTTTATGCACTGCAGATCACTGAATCACCTGCCTGCCTGCCTGCCTGAAAGCGTACACCAGGAACTACCTGCAGTCAGATATAGGCTTGGCTAGACTGGAATGCAGTGGATATATACTTGCATATGTTGGGGACTGTATATATATTTAATGCACTGCAGATCACTGAATCACTTGCCTGCCTGCCTGCCTGCCTGAAAGTGTATTTGAAAACGTACACCAGAAATGGCCTGCAGTCAGATATAGGCTTGGCTAGACTGGAATGCAGTGAATATATATACAGTATCTCACAAAAGTGAGTACACCCCTCACATTTTCGTAACTATTTTATTATATCTTTTCATGTGACAACACTGAAGAAATGACACTTTCCTACAATGTAAAGTAGGGAGTGTACAGCTTGTATAACAGTGTAAATTTGCTGTCCCCTCAAAATAACTCAACACACAGCCATTAATGTCTAAACCATTGGCAACAAAAGTGAGTACACCCCTAATCTAAAATGTCCAAATTGGGCCCAACGTGTCAATATTTTGTGTGGCCACCATTATTTTCCAGCACTGCCTTAACCCTCTTGTGCATGGAGTTCACTAGAGCTTCACAGGTTGCCACTGGAGTCCTCTTCCACTCCTCCATGATGACATCACGGAGCTGGTGGATGTTAGAGACCTTGCGGTCCTCCATCTTCCGTTTGAGGATGCCCCACAGATGCTCAATAGGGTTTAGGTCTGGAAACATGCTTAGCCAGTCCATCACCTTTACCCTCAGCTTCTTTAGCAAGGCAGTGGTCATCGTGGAGGTGTGTTTTGGGGTCGTTATGTTGAAATACTGCCCTGTGGCCCAGTCTCCGAAGGGAGGGGATCATGTTCTGCTTCAGTATGTCACAGTACATGTTGGCATTCATGGTTCCCTCAATGAACTGTAGCTCCCCAGTGCCGGCAGCACTCATGCAGCCCCAGACCATGACACTCCCACCACCATTCTTGACTGTAGGCAAGACACACTTGTCTTTGTACTCCTCACCTGGTTGCTGCCACACACACTTGACACCATTTAAACCAAATAAGTTTATCTTGGTCTCATCAAGGACATGGTTCCAGTAATCGATGTCCTTAGTCTGCTTGTCTTCAGCAAACTGTTTACGGGCTTTTTTGTGCATCATCTTTATGGGACAGCAGCTATGCAGAATAATTTGATACAGTGTGCGGTGTATGGTTTGAGCACTGACAGGCTGACATCACCACCCCTTCAACCTCTGCAACAATGCTGGCAGCACTCATACATCTATTTCCCAAAGACAACCTCTGGATATGACACTGAGCACATGCACTGAACTTCTTTGGTCGACCATGGCGAGGCCTGTTCTGAGTGGAACCTGTCCTGTTAAACCGCTGTATGGTCTTGGCCACCATGCTGCAGCTCAGTTTCAGGGTCTTGGCAATCTTCTTATAGCCTAGGCCATCTTTATGTAGAGCAACAATTCTTTTTTTTTTTCAGATATTCAGAGAGTTCTTTGTCATGAGGTGCCATGATGAACTTCCAGTGACCAATATGAGAGAGTGAGGGCGATAACACCAAGTTTCACACACCTGCTCCCCATTCACACCTGAGACCTTGTAACACTAATGAGTCACATGACACCAGGGAGGAAAAATGGCTAATTGGGCCCAATTTGGACATTTTTACTTAGGGGAGTTATTTTGAGGGGACAGCAAATTTACACTGTTATACCAGCTGTACACTCACTACTTTACATTGTAGCAAAGTGTCATTTCTTCAGTGATGTCACATGAAAAGATATAAGAAAATAATTACATAAATGTGAGGGGTGTACTCGCTTTTGTGAGATACTGTATGTAGGAGACTGTATTTATATTTAATGCACTGCAGATCACTCAATCACCTGCCTGCCTGAAAGTGTATTTGAAAATGTACACCGGGAACTACCTGCAGTCAGATATAGGCTTGGCTAGACTAGAATGCAGTGGATATATATATGTTGGAGACTGTATATATATTTAATGCACTGCAGATAACTGAATCACTTCCCTGCCTGCCTGAAAGAGTATTTGAAAACGTACACCAGCAATGGCCTACAGTCAGATATAGTCTTGGCTAGACTAGAATGCAGTGGATATATATATGTAGGAGACTGTATATATATTTTATGCACTGCAGATCACTGAATCGCCTGCCTGAAAGTGTATTTGAAAACGTACACCAGGAACTAGCTGCAGTCAGATATAGGCTTGGCTAGACTAGAATGCAGTGGATATATATGTAGGAGACAGTATATATATTTTATTCACTGCAGATCACTGAATAACCTGCCTGGCCTGCCTGCCTGAAAGTGTATTTGAATACGGACAGCAGGAACGGTCTGCAGTGAGATCTAGCTAAACTGGTTACAATGTATATATATATATATATATATATATATATATATATATATATATATATATATATATATATATGTAAAGCCGAGATGTGTATATATATATATTTATATACTAAATACACTGCAGCTCACTGAATCAACTGCCTGCCTGAAGTATATTAGAAACAGTACAGCAGGAACGGTCTGCAGTGAGATCTAGCTAAACTGTGCGCAGTGGATATATATATATATATATATATATATATATATATATATATAAAATATTTATATATATATATATACCAGTCTGGCTGTATATATATATATTAAATACACTGCAGCTAACTGAATCAACTGCCTGCCTGAAGTATATTAGAAACAGTACAGCAGGAACGGTCTGCAGTAGATCTCTCTCTATCTCTCTCTCCACCAGCAACACACTACACAAGGCGGACGTGCAGGCGGCCTTATATAGTGTGGGGCGTGGACTTAACCCCCTGAGCCATAATTGGCCAAAGGCACCCTGCCTTTGGCCAGTTATGGCTCTCTTTGCTGACGCCGCTGTGATTGGCCAAAGCATAATGGTCATAGTGCATGCTTGGCCAATCATCAGTCAGCAATGCACTGCAATTACGCTGTGCATTATGGGGCGTCGGCGATGTCCACCGGGCACCCGCGATTGCCGGTAACAGACTTGGGATATGGATCTGACGTCCTGGGCTTCCCGGCCGTCTAGGGGGCGTGCGTGCCCGCTGTGTCAGTTGGGGAGGCGGTGCGCATGCCCGACGGGCGCGATGTCCACTGGGCACCCGCGATTGCCGGTAACAGAGCCGAGACGTGGATCTGTGTGTGTAAACACACAGATCCACATCCTGTCAGGAGAGAGGAGAACGATCGTGTGTTCCAAGTACAGAGGAACACTGATTGGTCTCCTCCCCTTGTGAGTCCCCTCCCTCTACAGTTAGAACTTGATTGCCTTGATTGCCCCCTAGTGTTAACCCCTTCGCTGCCAGTGACATTTATACAGCAATCAGTGCATTTTTATAGCACTGATCGCTGTATAAATGTGAATGGTCCCAAAATTGTGTCAAAAGTGTCCGATGTGTCCGCCGCAATGTCACAGTCACGATAAAAATCGCAGATCGCCGCCATTACTAGTAAAAAAAATAATTATAATAAAAATGCCATAAATCTATCCCCTATTTTGTAGACGCTATAACTTTTGCGCAAACCAATCAATATACGCTTATTGCGGGGTTTTTTTACCAAAAATATGTAGAAGAATACGTATCGGCCTAAACTGAGGAAAATTTTTTTTTTTTTTAAATTGGGATATTTATTATAGTAAAAAGTAAAAAATATTGTGTTTTTTTCAAACTTGTCACTCTTCTTTTGTTTATAGCACAAGAAATAAAAACCGCAGAGGTGATCCAACACCACCAAAAGAAAGGTCTACTTGTGGGGAAAACAATTTATAAAAATTTAATTTGGGTACAGTGTTGCATGACCGCGCAATCGTCATTCAAAATGCCACAGGGCTGAAAACTGAAAATTGGCCTGGGCAGGAAGGGGGTGAAAATGCCTTGTATTGAAGTGGTTAAAAAACAAATTTCTTCCTCAGATTAGGCGAATATATATTCTACATATTTTTGGTAAAAAAAAGTCGCAATAAGCGTATATTGATTGGTTTATGCAAAAGTTATAGCGTCTACAAACTATGGGAAAGATTTATGTCATTTTGTATGGCATTTTTATTATTTTTTTTTTTTACTAGTAATGGCGGTAATCTGCGATTTTTAGTCATGTAATGCGACAGATCAGACACTTTTGACACATTTTTGGGACCATCGACATTTATACAGCGATCACTGCTATAAATATGCACTGATTACTGTGTAAATGTCACTGGCAGGGAAGGGGTTAACACTAGGGGGTGATCAAAGGGTTAAATGTGTGTTCACTAGGTGTGTTCTAACTGTGAGGGCATAGGACTGACTGGAGGGGGAGACATATTGTTGTTTCTACTTAGTAGAAACAAACGATATGTCTCTTCTCTCCTGACAGAACACACAGAAATCCCTGTTCCTGCTCACGTACACGTCATCGCGTGTGGCCGGTGGCGATTGCGCCCACCGGCCACGCGCATCAGGTTCCCAGCTGTGAAATAGCCGTGCGCGCTCCTCCGGCAGCACACGCACCTGCTATCCCCCCTAAAGGTACAGACGTACCCATACGGCGATTCGCGGGAACGAACCACTTTGCCACTGTGTATCGGCGTGAGCCGGTCGGCAAGTGGTTAATAAAGTGGAACTAAATTCTCCTATAGTTTACAGCCAAGGAAGCTGCTATCTTTGTTTGTGTTTGATCTGCAGCTGCCATGGTGCAGCAATTCTGATCAGCTATGACAACAGCCATTTGATGGTTTGACAGTTTGCTTGAGAGCTAACATAAGCACTGTAGTAACTGTAAGATTAGCATTTAAAGCATGCCATGAATGGAAAGGTTTTGGGAAACCAAAGCGGAACTTTACCCATACCAGCTTGATAAAAAATAATGTTCTTTAGCAAGGAACGTACATTCCACATTAATAATTATGCTACCAAATTAGTGTGTCCTGTAAATTGCCTCCAGCAATGCTCCTGTTTCTTCTTGCTGGAGGCCGCCATTTTGCTGAAGCCCAAAGTCCCAGCTGTAAACAGAGGCGTAACTAGAACCTTCAGGGCCCCGGTGCAAGAAACCATGATGGGGCCCCCCCTTCCATCCGAGCCCCGGGCTTCTAATTTTAGGAGGGTGTCCATGGACATCCTCCCAAAACCATGCTTCCTGCATGACCCCTGGGACATGCATCCAGCGCAATCACATCGGCCCTTTACCATGTGATCAGCTGATCACATGTAAACAGACTTGCCGGTTATCCACAGCCCTTTCCTCACACACTGTGTCTGTATTAGGAAAGGACTGCCGTTAACTGTCAAGAATGTCAGTAAATTGTTTACACGGATAATCAGTGCCCCAATCATCAGTGCCCATCAGTGCTGCCTATCAGTGCTCATCAATGCCGCCTATCAGTGCCCATCACTTCCACCTACAAGTGTTACCTATCAGTGCTCATTAATGCTGCCTATTAGTGCCTATCAATTCTGCCTATCAGCAGCACCTATCAGTGCTCATTAATGCCGCCTAACAGCGTCCATCAGTGCCACCTATCAGTACTCTTCAATTCTGCCCATCAAAGCCCATCAATACTGCCTGAGTTCTGCCTATCAGTGTTCCTCAGTGCCCATCAGTACCACCTATCAGTGCCCATCAATGCCACCTATCAGTGCAGCCTATCAGTGCATATTAGTGCCTCCTATCAGTGCTGCCTATCAGTGCTCATCAATGTGGCCTATCAGTGCTCATCAGTGCCTCCTATCAGTGCTCATCAGTGCCTCCTATCAGTGCCTCCTATCAGTGCCCATAAATGCCTCCTATCAGTGCCCATCAGTGCCTTTTATCAGTGTCCATCAGTGCCTTCTATCAGTGCCCATCAGTGCCTTCTATCAGTGCTCATCAGTGCCGTCTATCAGTGCTCATCAGTGCCTTCTATCAGTGCTCATCAGTGCCATCTATCAGTGCTCATCAGTGCCTTCTATCAGTGCTCATCAGTGCCTTCTATCAGTGCTCATCAGTGCCTTCTATCAGTGCTCATCAGTGCCCATCAGTGCCTTCTATCAGTGCTCATCAGTGCCTTCTATCAGTGCTCATCAGTGTCGTCTATCAGTGCTCATCAGTGCCTTCTATCAGTGCTCATCAGTGCCCATCAGTGCCTTCTATCAGTGCTCATCAGTGCCGTCTATCAGTGCTCATCAGTACCTTCTATTACTGCTCATCAGTGCTCATCAGTGCCTTCTATTAGTGCTCATCAGTGCTCATCATTGCTCATCAGTGACTTCTTTCAGTGCTCATCAGTGCTCATCAGTGTCTTCTATTAGTGCTCATCAGTGCTCATCAGTGCCTTCTATCAGTGCTCATAAGTGCTCATCAGTGCCTTCTATCAGTGCCTTCTATCAGTGCTCATCAGTGCCTTCTATCACTGCTCATCAGTGCCTTCTATCAGTGCTCATCAGTGCCTTCTATCAGTGCTCATCAGTGCTCATCAGTGCCTTCTATTAGTGCTCATCAGTGCCTTCTATTAATTTCCATCAGTGCCGTCTGCCTTCTCAGGACAGCACGGCTCTGAGTGGAGATCGTGTGTCATAGAACAATAGCACAGAGACACCGGCGGCATTAACGGTCTACTTGCCCGTCCGTCCTCTCTGGCAGGGGATGAGAGAGGACACACAGCTGATCTCACTGCTCCCCCTTCTCCCCCCTTCACTCTCCTGTGTGCTCCGCGGGCAGCCAAGTGTGCAGCTAAGGAGCTCATATTTCCCGCGGAACACACAGGAGAGGGAGGGGGGAGAAGGGGGAGCAGTGAGATCAGCTGTGTCCTCTCTCATCCCCTGCCAGAGAGGACGGGCAAGTAGAACGTTAATGCCAACGGTGTCTCTGTGCTATTGTTCTATGACACACGATCTCTGCTCACAGCCGTGTGTGAAGATCAACCCTGCTGGCCCCCCTCACAGTGGCGGAATGCCGGGCCCTGTCGCAACTGCGACTTTTGCGACCCTGGTAATTCCGCCACTGCATCTGAGTACCTGTCACAGCCCATCTGAGTACCTGTCACCACCCATCAGAGTACTTGAGTACCAGTCACCAGCCCATCAGAGTACCCAAGTACCTATCTGTAGCTCATCAGAGTACCCGAGTACCTGTCACCAGGCCATCAGAGTACCCGAGTCCCTGTTACCAGGCCATCAGAGTACCCGAGTACCTGTCACCAGGCCATCAAAGTACCCGAGTACCTGTCACCAGACCATCAGAATACCCGAGTACCACTGTCCTGGTGCTCAAGGACCTTCAAAAGTGTGATAGGTAGGAATGAAATGAGATGTGTAATTTATGCTCCTAGAACGCCTGAAGGTACTACTTCAATGTTGGGCCTCTGTATGTGGCCAGGCTGTGTAAAAGTCTCACACATGTGGTATCGCCATACTCAGGAGGAGTAGCAGAATGTGTTTTGGGGTGTAGTTTTTTCTATATACATGCTATGTGTTAGAAATATCTTATAAATTGACACCTTTGTGTGAAAAAATACATATTTTCATTTTTTTCCACGTTTTCTGTCAAAAGACTCATAATGCTTCACAGAATATACGTTGAGGTGTTTGTTTTCCAAAATGGGGTCATTTTGTGGGTAATTCCATTGTCCTGGTGCTCCAGGGCCTTCAAAAGTGTAATAAGTCGTTAGGAAATTAGAGGTGTAATTTATGCTCCTAGAACCCCTGATGGTGCTCCCTGCATGTTGGACCTCTCTGTGTGGCCAGGCTGTGTAAAAGTCACACATATGTGGTATCGCCATACTCGGGAGGAGTATCAGAATGTATTTTGGGGTGTAATTGGAAGTATGTATATGCTGTGTGCAGTGGCGTCACTAGGGTTGGTGTCACCCGGTGCGGTAAAACATGGTGTCACCCCCCCAGCATGACAGGCAGTATTGCACTGAGCAGGCTAGCGCATTATGTGCCTCTCACGCCCCCCCCCCCCAGCCTGCAGCAGTGCTAATTGATAGTGTCACCCAGGGCATTCATCTCAGAGAAAAGGTGCAGGAACTCAAACACGCTCCACACCTTTCCCCAAGTAGGGGGGTGGGGGGGTTGAGCGTGCCACAGCAGCTGGGAGTGGGAGGGTCCTTAAGGGTCATTAAATACTATGAGGGTGCTACATACAGAGTCAGAGGTCAGAGTTCAGGTGGGTGCAGGGTGCAGAGTTCAGGTGGGTGCAGGGTGCTGAGTTCAGGATGGTGCAGAGTTCAGGTGGGGGCAGATTTCAGGTGGGTGCAGGGTGCAGAGTGCAGGGTGCATGTGGGTGCAGAGTTCAGGTGGGTGCAGGGTGCAGAGTTCAGGTGGGTGCAGGGTGCAGAGTGCAGGGTGCATGTGGGTGCAGAGTTCAGGTGGGTGCAGGGTGCAGAGTTCAGGTGGGTGCAGAATTCAGGTGGGTGCAGAGTGCAGAGTGCAGGGTGCATGTGGGTGCAGAGTTCAGGTGGGTGCAGGGTGCAGAGTTCAGGTGGGTGCAGGGTGCACAGTTCAGGTGGGTGCAGGGTGCAGGTGGGTGCAGGGTGCAGGTGGGTGCAGGGTGCAGGTTGGTGCAGAGTTCAGGTGGGTGCAGAGTTCAGGTGGGTGCAGAGTTCAGGTGGGTGCAGGGTGCAGGTAGGTGCAGGGTGCAGGTAGGTACAGGGTGCAGGTAGGTACATGGTGCAGGTGGGTGCAGGTAGGTACAGTGTGCAGGTAGGTACATGGTGCAGGTAGGTACAGGGTGCAGGTAGGTACAGGGTGCAGGTAGGTACAGGTAGGTACAGGGTGCAGGTAGGTACAGGTAGGTACAGGGTTCAGGTAGGTACAGGGTGCAGGTACGTACAGAGTGCAGGTAGGTACAGGGTGCAGAGTTCCATCACTAAATCACCATCCTGGATAGAACTGTCTTTCCCCTCCCAGCACAGACACACATCCCCCTTCCTGTACAATTAGCACATATTAAACTTTCCCCTGTGAACACAGACCTAAGATACAGCGCGGCTCAATCCAGAGAGATGTCCCTCCTCACAGGCTCCTCTCATGACCTGTAAGATACGTCAGAGCCGGGGAGGAGCCACGTAGCAAAAGCTTCCCCTCCTCGGCTCTAGTGTGACAGGCAGCCGCGAGCGATGCTTGCTGCAGGAGTGTGGATAGGTGCCGAGAATCCAGCCGGACAGGAGCGCTGTGTCACTTCTAAATACAGAAGCCTGGTGTTTAGAAGTGACAGTACTGAGCGGAAAGCACAGGGCAGCAACGTAGATGGCGGAACTCTCTTCCACCACGTTCCGGCTGAAGAAAGTCCCGGTGTGGGTGTCACCCGGGTGCGGACCGCACCCCCGCACCCCCATAGTGACGCCACTGGCTGTGTGTGAGAAATAACTTGACAATTTTGACAATTTTGTGGAAAAAAAAAATCTTCATTTTCCCAAGAATTGAGGGAAAAAAATGAGAACTTCAAAAAACTCACATGCCTCTTACTAATGACTGTCTACTTTTCAAAAAGGGGTCATTTGGGGGGTATTTGTAATTTCCTGACATTTCAGAGCCTCAAGAAATGAGATAGGCCATCAGTGCATCAGGTGTGATCAGTTTTCAATGATTTGCACAATAGCTTGTAGACTCTAAACTTTCACAGAGACTAATGCTGGCCATACACTATACAGAAAATCGGACGAACCCATTTTCGAAAAACGAACGTTCGACCGTGACCGCAAACGATCGTGCCATCATATAATGACCGATAAATTGTTCAGTGGACATGAATAAATAATTTTTTGTTCGTTTTTTTACATATACCTAGTGCAGACAGTTCGGACGGGAAACACATTAACCTTGCAATTTATCGTACTTTCGGCAGAAATTTTCCAAACTTCCCGTTCGTTTTTTTCCCACAAAAACGTCACAAACGATTATCGATTTGTGCCCATTAACTTGCCGAAAAACGAACAAAGTGTCTATAAGAACGATTTTTCGGCCGATTTTTTGTATAGTGTATGGCCAGCATAAGACCCCTTTCACACTGGGGCGCTTTGCAGGCGCTATAATGCTAAAAATAATGCCTGCAAAGCGCCCTGAAAGAGCCACTGCTGTCTCTCCAATGTGAAAGCCCCGAGGGCTTTCACACTGGAACGATGCACTGGCAGGACGCTAGCAGCATCTTTGGAGCGGTGAAGGAGCGGTGTATACACCGCTCCTTCACCGTTCCTGCCCATTGAAATCAATGGGGCAGGGCGGCTATACCGCCAGCATAGTGCTGCCGCAGCAGCGCTTTGCGGTGGTTTTAACCCTTTCTCGGCCGCTAGCGGGGGTAAAAGCGTCCCGCTAGCGGCCGAATAGCGCTGCAAAATTGACTGTAAAGCGTTGCTAAAAATAGCGGCGTTTTACCGCCGACGCTCTCACCGCCTCAGTGTGAAAGGGGCCTAAGGCTGGCCATACATTATACAATTTTCTTGTACAACTTTCCTTTAGATTTACCAAAACCATATAATATGAGGTCAAACCTAAACACATTTGGTATGATATATCTAGAAAACATCATTTGACCCTGACGATTCTGATGAGTACTGCAACATGTGCGGTGTCTGCTACCTGGTTGACAGCTGTAGGGGGGTGGGGCGGTGAGGAGGGGATCAGGGAGTGGCATTGCTAGGTAAAAGATCTAGGACACTTTTGGGCACACAAAGGAAAGCATGCCATGGTAAACAGTGGGTGTGGCCAAATTGTGCCTACCTCAAAGAGGAAATTTATTAAAAAAGTCAGGGATTCTCAGCAACCAGCATCTATATGTATATAGTGCAAGAGTATGTAATGTACAATATGGTGTATATAGTGCAGGAGTATGTTATGCACAATATAGTGCAGGAGTATGCAATGCACAATATAGTGCAGGAGTATGTCATGTATAAGGATGGGCCGAATGGACCTCTGTTTGGTTCGCCCCAGAACTTCCAAACACTGCGAAAGTTCAGACCCGTATAATGATCCCCATTTAAGTCAATGGGACCCGAACGTCAAAAATCAAAAGGGCCCATTTTGAAGGCTTATATGCAAGTAATTGGGCATACAATGGTTATAGGGGTCCAGGTCCCGCCCTGGGGGACATGTATCAATAAAAAAAACGTTTGTTAAAAACTTAATTTTTAAATGAGCAGTGGTTTTTTTTTATTTCTAAAGTGAAAGCATAAAAATGAAAAATTCCTTCCAATATAGTGCCAGTCTACCTGTAAAGTGGCAGATCTGTACCATGTCTAGAATCTGTTGCAGCAACTGCATTTATAAAGCCAAAAAAAATGAAATTTTCCCTGCAAGCTGCCTTTATTTTGCTCAGCAACAGCAGGGAAGCCAGTGTGTATGATGAGGCCACAATGTAGTGCACTGGGAACAAGATTAAAGATTTTTTGGATACATTCTGGTGTCACTTTGATTTTTTGGATAGAAGTAACGGGTGTGTAAAAATTGGTCTTTGGGTGTCGGTGGTGCCTTCCCACCGTAACATTATAGAGGTAATCTTGATGAAAGCAAGAATTGGCCTTGCTGTAAAAAAATTGCAATTATATGCAGCTGTCAAACAGCTGCAGAAGATTGTTCTTTGGGTGTCAGTGGTGCCTTCTCACCGTAACCCTATAGAGGTACTCTTGATGAAAGCAAAAATTGGCCTTGCTCTAAAAAACTTCAATAATATGCACCTGTCAAACAGGTGCAGAAAAATTGGTCTTTGGGTGTTAATTGTGCCCATGAAACCTATACCAAAAACATTCTTCCAGATGAATTGACTCAACACCCTCAAAGCTAGGCAGCCCCGAAGTCCTGCAGAGATTCCACATCCCAAAAAGACTTAATCAGTGACATCGGCATCAGGGGCTTCATAGCTGGTAATGCAGGACTGATTCATTTTTATAAAAGTCAAATGGTCCACGGAGTCTGTGGACAGACGCGTTCTATTATCAGTAACAAAACCACCTGCAGCACTGAATTTCGTTCACTGCTTTCATTCTGAAAGCATGCTAGATAGCATGGGCAAACTCACTAAACAGAGGAAATGATGTCCTGCCTGAGGACTGACCACCACATCCACCTTTGCCTGTGGACACATTTGTTGCTGGCCCCCTTACAGTGCCAAGGGAACGTCTGCCTCTACTTGTTGTCCTCCCAGACATTATTGGGGGGGAGGGGTGGTGCTTATATGCAAATGTAAAGAAGAAGTTGAAATCTGTACGTAGATCGACTTTAATCAACGTAAAGAGGTGTTTGGTGCACTTTAATGTGAGTACTCACAATACACAGACACATTCCACGGATACACTATAATATACTGCAATATAATGCGCCAAACGCACAGTGATGCACAGAACTATATGGCGTTAAACTGGCAGTAACGTACACAGAGCTATATGGCGTTTGACTGGCAGTAACGCACGCAAAACTATATGGCATTAAACTGGCAGTAACGCACAAAACTATATGGCGTTAAACTGGCAGTAATGCACACAAAACTATATGGCAATAAACTGGCAGTAACACACAGAGAAGTAAATGGCGTTAAACTGGCAGTAACGCACAAAACTATATGGTGTTATACTGGCAGTAATGCACACAAAATGATATGGCATTAAACTGGCAGTAACGCACGCAAAACTATATGGAGTTTAACTGGCAGTAACGCACAGAGAAGTTGATGGTGTTATATTGACAGTAACGCACAAAACTATATGGCGTTATACTGGCAGTAACGCACACAAAACGATATAGCATTAAACTGGCAGTAATGCACGCAAAACTATATGGCGTTAAACTGGCAGTAATGCACAGAGAAGTAAATGGCGGTAAACTGGCAGTAACACAATCAAATAGACGGTGTTCAACCGTCACTACACTGACACTATCTGAACTGTCCCGACTCTAGCTATACACTAATATAAAGATTACTGACATGGTCTTACTACACTACACTGAAACTATCTGAGCTGTCCCTAGTCTAGCTGCACACCATGCAAAGCTGAATGATGGTCCTCCTCACTACACTCACACTCATAGGCGTGCGCAGCCTATTGCATTAGGGTGTGCACCCAAAAGCTCAAGCACACATACATATATATATATATTGTCAAAAGTATTGGGACACCTGCCTTTACACGCACATGAACTTTAATGCCGTTTTAGTCCATAGGGTTCAATATTGAGTTGGCCAACCCTTTGCAGCTATAAAAGTTTCAACTCTTCTAGGAAGGCTGTCCACATATTTTAGGAGTGTGTCTATGGGAATGTTTGACCATTCTTCCAGAAGGGCATTTGTGAGGTCAGGCGCTGATGTTGGACAAGAAGGTCTGGCTCGCAGTCTCCACTCGAATTCATCCCAAAGGTGTTCTATCGGGTTGAGGTCAGGACTCTTTGCAGGTCAGTCAAGTTCCTCCACCCCAAACTCGCTCATCCATGTCTTTATGGACCTTGCTTTGTGCACTGGTCCAAATCATTTGATGGAGGGGGGATTATGGTGGGGGGGGGGGTATTATGGTGGGGGATTGTTTTTCAGGGGTTGGGCTTGGCCCCTTAGTTCCAGTAAAGGGAACTCTTAAGGCGTCAGCATACCAAGACATTTTGGACAATTTCATGCTCTCAACTTTGAGGCAACAGTTTGGGGATGGCCCCTTCCAACATGACTGCGCACCAGTGCACAAAGCAAGGTCCATAAAGACATGGACTTAGCAGGGGTGGTGGGGAATTAACTTCACGTGCAATAATTCACATTATAACTGTAACTAAAACATATACAATTAAGTGTAACACTCTAAAAAATAAAAAATCCAAAGTGCTATAATGGTGGGAACCTCCCAACTAAAAAGTTGTTGCACTCAATGGTAATTTGTATTGCAATTATCTGTAGAGGGGTTTACACCATCCCTGCTAAGGCAGCACTGATGGGCACTGATAGGCAGCACTGATGGGCACTGATAGGCAGCACTGATGGGCACTAATAGGCTGCACTGATTGGCAGCGTTGATGGGCACTAATTGGTAGCACTGATGTGCACTGATAGGTGGCACTGATAGGCAGCACTGTTTGGCACTAATGGGCACTGATTGGCACTGATGAGCACTGATATGCATCACTGATGGGCTCTTATTGGTAGCACTTATGGGCACTGATAGGCTCTGATTTGCAGCACTGATTGGCAGCACTGATGGACACTGATTGGCACTGATAGGCAGCACTGATTGGAAGCACTGATGGGCACTGATAGGCAGCACTGATGGGCACTGACAGGCAGCACTGATGGGCACTGGTAGGTGCCACTGATAGGCAGCACTGATGGGCACTAATTGTCAGCACTGATTGGCACTGATAGGCAGCACTGATGGGCAGCACTGATATGCAGCACTGATGTGCACTGATTGGCAGCACTGATGGGCAGCACTTCTGGGCACTGATTGGCACTGATAGGCAGCACCGATGGGCACTGATATGCAGCACTGATAGGCAGCATTGGTTGGCACTGATTTACAGCATTGGTTGGCACTGATAGGCAGCATTGGTTGGCACTGATAGGCAGCACTGGTTTGCACTGATAGGCAGCACTGGTTGGCACAGATAGGCAGAATTGGTTGGCACTGATAAGCAGCACTGGCACAGATAGGCAGTACTGGTTGGCACTGATAGGCAGCATTGGTTGGCACTGATAAGCAGCACTGGCACTGATGGCAGCATTGGTTGGCACTGATAAGCAGCACTGGTTTGCACTGATAGGCAGCACTGGTTTGCAATGGTTGGCACTGATAGGCAGAATTGGTTGGCACTGATAAGCAGCACTGGCACGGATAGGCAGTACTGGTTGGCACTGATAGGCAGCATTGGTTGGCACTGATTGACAGCATTGGTTGGCACTGATTGGCAGCATTCATTGGCACTGATAGGCAGCATTGGTTGGCACTGATTGGCAGCACTGATGGGCACTGACTGGCAGCACTGATGGGCACTAATTGTCAGCACTGATTGGCACTGATAGGCAGCACTGATGGGCACTGATATGCAGCACTGATGGGCACTGATTGGCAGCACTGATGGGCAGCACTTATGGGCACTGATAGGCAGCACTGATAGGCAGCATTGGTTGGCACTGATTGACAGCATTGGTTGGCACTGATTGACAGCATTGGTTGGCACTGATAGGCAGCATTGGTTGGCACTGATAGGCAGCACTGGTTTGCACTGATAGGCAGCACTGGTTGGCACTGATAGGCAGAATTGGTTGGCACTGATAAGCAGCACTGGCACAGATAGGCAGTACTGGTTGGCATTGATAGGCAACATTGGTTGGCACTGATAAGCAGCACTGGCACTGATAGGCAGCATTGGTTGGCACTGATAAGCAGCACTGGCACTGATAGGCAGCATTGGTTGGCACTGATAGGCGGCACTGGTTTGCACTGATAGGCAGCACTGGTTTACAATGGTTGGCACTGATAGGCAGAATTGGTTGGCACTGATAAGCAGCAGTGGCACAGATAGGCAGTACTGGTTGGCACTGATAGGCAGCATTGGTTGGCACTGATAGACAGCATTGGTTGTCACTGATTGGCAGCATTGGGTGGCACAGATAGGGGAGAGGAGGAGTTTCACATTCAGGAGATCGTGAGAATTGCCAGAGCTGTTCAGTGTATAAACTGTCAGATAATGACACTGCATGCAGGGAGAGACACCAGCTGTTAAAAGTCAGCGGTGATGCTGGTGGTGGGCGGGACTGAACAGTTACCAAACACCAGCCAATAGGATGTGTCTGGGCGGGCCGCTACATTTCTCTGACTCCGCCCCCTCTCTGAAGCAGCCCAATTATTGGCTGGTGTTGGCGCTTGATCCCGCCCACCCCCGACATCGCGGCTGAGTTGTGATGACTTACAACTCAGCCGCGATGTCGGGAGTGGGCGGGACCAAGCGCTATAAACACCAGCCAATGTTTGAGCTGCTGCAGAGAGGGGGCGGGGCCACATAAATGTAGCGGCCCGCCCAGACCCCATCCCATTGGCTGGTATTTGATGGCCGTTCTGTCCCGCCCACCCCCGACATCACCCCGACATTTTGACAGCTGGTGTCTCTTCCTGCATCCAGTGTCATTATCTGACAGTTTCATACACTGAACAGCTCTGGCAATTGTCACGATCTGCTGCCTGTGAAACTGTTTCACAGGCAGCGCGGGCCACACACTCTCTTGGATGCAGCATTTTGGGGCAAATCTCTGGACACAGCAGGGGGTGATTAGGGTGTGCCCAGGCACACCCGGCACACCCCGTGCGCACGCCTATGCTCACACTAACCTTAGACCAGTGATGGCAAACTTTGGCACTCCAGATGTTTTGAAACTACATTTCCTATGATGCTCAATTACACTGCAGAGTGCATGAGCATCATGGGAAATGTACTTCCAAAACATCTGGGTGCCAAGGTTCACCATCACTGCCCTAGACTGACACTAAACTAATATTCTACACCGACATTTGAAGCAAAATTGCACAGTATAGCACACTAACTAACTAATAGCACTGAACAGAGCCCTGTTCTATCTCTCTCAATGCCAAAATCACACTGAAAATGGCTGCTATTGAAAGAATACATTTATACTGTGGGGCGAGAATGAGCCATGATTGGATAAAGTCATGATGACAGTGTCCAATCATGACTCTGACAGTGCTCTGTGCCCTGTTTGGCTGAAGCTTTCACTGCTTCAGCCAATCAGGGCTTGCAATGCACTGTTCAGCACCGCATTGCATTGTGGTCAGTTCAGGGGGCCAAACAAACGGTCAAATGATCCATTTGTTTGGCTGTTCGTCAAATGTCCGAACAGCGAAAGTTCGGCCCGAACTTATGCTCGAGCTGAACCATTCGCCATCCCTAGTCATGTACAATATAGTGCAGGAGTATGTAATGTACAATATAGTGCAGGAGTATGTAATGCACAATATAGTGCAGGAGTATGTAATGTACAATATAGTGTATATAGTGAGGGGTATGTAACATACCATATAGTCTATATAGTCCAGGAGTATGTAATTTTTGGTTGAAAATGTATACTTTATTTTGCAAGAAAATATACAAAAAACAAATACTTCAACAGGGTACATTCCACTCTGTACTGCGATGCAGCGCATAAATACACTACATAACAATACAGTTCAAAGCATACAAATAAATTATTTTCATCCTGTGGTATGATGCCTGATGTGTTGCGCAGAGTAATGGTACCCCGAAACATCACATTATGCATGACGCCGCATTACCCTGAAAGCATTATTTCAAAAACATGTCACAAAATGTCAAGTCATAATAGCATTCAACTGGCAACGGGTGTGATAGGGGGGGGGGGGGGAGAAGGTGGAGAAGGTGGGGAAGGGGAGGAAAAAGAGTTCACAGGGGGTCAGCAGGGCACAGAAGAGGCATTGCAAGGGCAGAGGCCAGAGGATAGGGGTTCCGTAGGGCAGTGTAAAGGAGTCAGCAAGATGGAAGACAGGTGGTCAGTCGGGCAGGGTACAGGGGTCAGGACAGAAGACAGGGGCTTAGTAGAGCAGGGAAAAGGAGTCAGCAGTACAGAAGACAGGGAGTCAATAGGGCGAAAACAGGGGATCAGTAGGGCGGGGTACAGGGGTCAGCAGGACAAAAGACAGGGTCAGTAGAGCAGGGTACAGGGGTCAGCAGGGCAGAAGACAGGGGGAGTCAGTAGGGCAAGGTACAAGGGTCAGCAGGACAGAAGACAAGGGTCAGTAGAACAGGGTACAGGGGTCAGCAAGATGGAAGACAGGAGGTCAGTAGGGTAGCATACAGGGGTCAACAGGATAGAAGTCAGGGGGTCAGTAGGGCAGGCTACAGGGGTCAGCAGGACAAAAGACAGGGTCAGTAGAGCAGGGTACAGGGGTCAGCAGGGTGGAAGACAGGGGGAGTCAGTAGGGCAAGGTACAAGGGTCAGCAAGACTGAAGACAGGGGGTCAGTAGAGCAGGGGTCAGCAGGATGGAAGACAGGGGGTCAGTAGGGTAGCGTACAGGGTTCAGCAGGACAGAAGGCAGGGGGTCAGTAAGACAGGGTACAGGGGTCAGCAGGACAAAGGAGAGGGGGGTCAGCAGGACAGAAAACAGGACACCTATTAGTCATGCACTCCACAAATCTGGCCTCTATGGAAGAGCGGCAAGAAGAAAGTCATTGTTACAAGAAAGCCCATTTGCAGTTTCCGAGAAGCCATGTAGGGCAAACATGTAAAATAAGATGCTCTAGTCAGATGAGACCACAATTTAACTTTCTGGCCTAAAAGCAAAACACTATGTGTGGCCAAAAACTAAAAATGCACATCACCCTGAACGCACCATCCCCACAGTGAAACATGGTGGTGGCAGCATCATGTTGTGGGGATGCTTTTCTTCAGCAGGGGCAGGGAAGTTGTTCAGGGTTGATGGGAAGAAGGATGGAGCCAAATACAGGGCAAACTTAGAAGAAAACCTGTTATGCCCTGTACACACGACCAGTTTTTCCGTCGGAATAAACTCTGAAGGTTTTTCCGACGGAATTCCTATGGAATTCCGACGGAATTCCGCTCAAGCTGTCTTGCATACACACAGTCACACCAAATTCCGACCTTCAAGAACACGGTGAGGTACAACACATATGATGGGACAACACGTACAACGTCTCGTACTTGCTTCAGAGCATGTGTCATTTTTGGTACGTCGGAACAGCATACAGACGAGCGGTTTTCCTCATAGGAATTTGTTCCGTCGGAAAAATATAGAACATGTTCTCTATCTAAGTCCGTCTGAATTTTGGACGTAAAAAGTCCGATGGGGCATACACACGGTCGGAATATACGATGAAAAGCTCCCATCAGACTTTTTCTGTCGGAAATTCCGACCGTGTGTACGGGGCATTAGAGTCTGCAAAAGACTTGAGACTGGGGCGGAGGTTCATCTTTCAGCAGAACAACAACCCTAAACATACAGCCAGAGCTACAATGGAATGGATTCGATCAAATCATATTTATGTGTTAGAATGGCCCGGTCAAAGTCCAGATCTAATTCCAATTCAGAATCTGTGGCAAGACTTGAAAATTGCTGTTCACAGACACGCTCCATCCAATCTGACAGAGCTTGAGCTATTTTGCAAAGAAAAATGGGCAAAAATGTCACTCTTTAGATGTGCAAAGCTGGCAGACGCATACCCCAATAATAATAACTTAATTGCAGCGAAAGGTGTTTCTACAAAGTATTGACTCAGGGGGGCTGAATACAAATGCACCCCACACTTTTCACATATTTATTTGTAAAAAAATTTGAAAACCATTTATTATTTCCCTTCTACTTCACAATTATGTGCCACTTTGTGTTGGTCTATCACAAGGGTAGGCAACCTGGGACCCTCCAGCTGTTGTGGAACTACATTTCCCATGAGGCATTGAAAGGCTGGCAGTTACAATTACTCCCACAGGCATGATGGGACTTGTAGTTCTGCAACAGCTAGAGCTACAGCTAGAGGGCACCAGGTTGCCTACCCTTGGTCTATCACATAAAATCTCAATAAAATACATTTACGTTTTTTGGTTATAATATGACAAAATGTGTAAAATGTCACGGGGTATGAATACTTTTTCAAGGCACTGTACACTACAAAATCTTACATCTAGTGCAGAGATCAGCGGTGTGTAATGCACACTTTTCCAGGTCTAATTTTTTTTAAAGGTGTTTATTTATAAGTTTTGCAGTTAAACATAGCAATCACAGTATAGTGAAGTAAATACATAAACAGAAAGGGGGGGGGGGGATAACAGGGGACCAATTACACATTGCCTAAGCAAATATATTTAGGGGCCTTAGCGACCCTATAAAATCAATGACATGACTTAGTAGGCACATATACCCTCACAGAGCCCTGGGAAACTATCTAGGATGCAGCCAGAAGGTACCCATAACAATACAACAGCATTCACACACACATTCATTCGATCATTCACCTTAAACCTACTTAGGTCTCAGCCCACCTCACTCCTGAGTTCAATAAAAACAAAAGCTTTGTATCATACACAGCCCTTTCCAGTTTGAACGTGCCATCACCTGCGAAAGTTTAGGGATATCCCTCACTGTAGGTCAAACCAGACTAGGTCATTTGGGATGACAAGACAGTACCCCAGAATGAGTTACTGACATTCAGCCATGGCTGCCATATTTTAGTAAATTTCTTTGTACAAGCCCTACTCTTATATATCAGCTTGAGCTTGGGGAGCTCACCGTCAATAATGCGAAAAATGGTCTTTGGTTGTTGGAGAGTTTACATCCTTCCACTGCAACAGTATAACCTTTCGGGCATAATATAGAATTGTGCGGAGTAGAGTTTGAGGGTGGGTTCTGTGTACAAAATTATTTAATATAACTAAGAGTGCTACTTCTGGAGTCCGAGGTATAGGAATTGCAAGTTGGTTCTCAAAAGAATCGAACAGGTCCCTCCAGTAATAGGCCAGCCCCGGGCAACTCCAGAACATATGAAGCAAATCTGCCTCAGCTAATGTACATCTGGGGCAAGCGAATGAAATACCCAATCCCATTCAGGACAGCTTGGCCGGAGTATAGTGTAGGTGATGTATAAATTTAAATTGGATGAACCGGTCAGCAGTACTAATAATATCTTGAAAACAAACCTCAGTGGCCTCCTCCCAGCCCTCATCTGAGAGCTCAGGTAGTAAGACCGACCACTTACCACGTGAGTTCTGAAATAGGTAGGCCCCCTTCAGGGACAGTCTACCATAGAATGTCGTCACCAGTTTTGAGATTTCGGGATAGGAGAACAAGTCCTCCATAGGAGTCTTTGTTAGCTCTACGGACAGCATCCCAAATTGTGTGCGAATGGCGTGTTGGAGCAACAAGTATTTGAAAACGAACTTATTATCAATGCTCCTTTCCTGCCTTAGACTCTCAAAGGTCACAATATTGCTGCTCTGAATTATGTGTGATAAGTGAGTGACCCCAAGGCGCGTCCACCAAATTGTGTCTGGGTGTCCATAGAGCTCAGGGAGGTTGGGGTTGTTCCATAAGGGGGTATGTGGCGAAGGACTCTGATCCGACACCCCAAGCATGTTTTCCCCCTCCTTCCATGCCAAGAAGCCCACATGCATGGGGAAGTAGCGGGAGCATCTGGATCTCTGTGCTTTATGTAGCTTGTCTTTCAGGGAGGTAGCCGGAGCAAAAGAGGTCAATAAAAGAGTTGTCGAGGGGGTCTGATGGTCAGCATGTAACCATTCATAGATACATGTAAGTTGAGATGTAATTAAGTAATTTTGCAAATTCAGACACATGAGACCACCAGAAGATTTAGATGCCTGTAGAGATGATCTTGCAATCCGAGGATGGGCATTATTCCAAAGGAAGGACGAGAGAGCAGATTCAATGGTCAAAAAGAGTTTTTTGGGAAAAAAGACAGGGGCAGCTCGAAGGCAATAAAGAAATTTTGGTAAATAGATCATTTTGAAATTATTGATTCGGCCTATGAGGTTTAGTGGCAATGTTGACCATGTTCGGAGTTTATCTGACATCTGATTGATAATTGGGGCAATGTTAAGCATCCCATATTTGGAAATATCATTATGGATATAAACCCCTAGGTACTGTATTTAAAATAGCAGATACTCAAGCCAAAGTGCTCGAGGTAGTCCATAGGAAAAGGGGAACCCACAGGAAACGCTATGGATTTCTCCCAACCGACCCTCAGACCAGACACCTCACCAAACTCTCTCACCACCTGTATTAACTTGTTGAAAAAGGCCTCGCTGCCATCAAGGTATATGAGAGCGTCGTCTGCATATAGAGAAATCTTCTCCTCCAGCAGACCATAGCGGATCCCCCCAATTCCCGCTGCCTGCCGCACCGCCAACGTAAAGGGCTCGATGGCGAGAGTGAACAGGAACGGGGAGAGGGGGCACCCCTGTCGTGTACCCCTCCTTAGAGAAAAAGGCAAGAAAATGTCTGTATTGATACGAACTCGGGCCCCTGGGTCCGTGTATAATAGGTTCACCCACTTCATATATTATGGGCCAAAGCCCATCTGTGACATGGTTTCCCATAGAAAAGACCACCTTACAGTGTCGAATGCCTTCCATATATCTAAAGAAAGCACTAGACCACTGTGTTTCTCAATCAAAGCCTTATAAATATGCAGATATAACCTTCGGATACTGTCAAAGGTGCTCTGGCCTGGCATAAACCCAGATTGATCTGGAGTGACAAGTGATAGGATAACCTTCTGCAATCGTAGTGCCAAGATTTTAGCTAATATTTTTGCATCATTATTGAGGAAGGATATGGGTCAGTAAAACCCACATAACAGTTTATCCTTACCAGGCTTGGGTATGACCACAATAAGCGCCTCATTTATCGAGTCAGGAAGCCTACCCAAATCCAGGAATGCCCGGAAGGTGGCGAGAAGTCTAAGGGCCAGTAATTCGCTATACGTCTGGTACCACTCGGAGGGGAGACCGTTCAAGCCAGGAGTTTTGGAGGGGGGTAGAGAACAAATAGCCGTCTCCATCTCCTTTATTGTTAGGAGTTGATCAAGTAGGAGTCTTTGAGAGTCGTTGAGAGTAGGGAAGTTGGTGGAGGAGAAAAACCCTGCAAAAGCGGTCTCCAGAGGGATCACCTGGTCATCATAGAAATCGCAATAGTAGGAAGCAAACTCCCGATTGATGATCAGTGGATCAGACACCACAGATCCGTCAACCAGTCGTATGGCTGGGATTGAGCTATCTTCAAGGTCAGTATGGGCAAGGATGGTCCAACAGCTTACCATTTTTCCCCCCATGCTCAAAAATGCGGGCGGGATGATGTAGCTGCTGTTTTTTTGTCACATCAACCACATGCAATTGCAATGCATTATGCGCCTCCGCCAATTCCCCACGAGCCTGTGAGGAAGGGTGTGCTACGTGTTGGGACCTAGCAGCATCAAGGGACTGTTCCAAGGCAGACTGCACAGCCCTCCCCTGAGATCAGTAGTGTTTTATTCGAGAGATATAGGAGCCTCGCACTACCGTCTTAAAGGCATCCCACGCTGTCCCTGCAGCTGCAGTATCAGAGTTAGAGGCCCAATAGTGTAGCACGTCACTTGGAATGGAATCATGAATTTCAGGCGTGGAGATCCAGAGAGGGCTGAGTCTCCAGGTCCAAAATGCGGGTCTATGGCCCAAAGTTAAGGTTACCTGTACTATCGAGTGGTCGGACAGCGTCTGGGGGATGTAAGCTACAGATTGAATCGATGGAAGGAGATCCCTGGTGATCAATGCGTAGTCCAAAGTGGAGAGGGTACAATAAGATTTAGATTGGCATGAGAAGGTTTTAACAGTAGGGTTTTTCCAGCGCCAGAGATCTACAAATCCATGGGCTTCACACCACTTAAGAAAAAACTTAGATTCTGACAGGGAGAACTTAAGCCTATCCAGGTCAGGTTGCAGTACTGAGTTAAAATCCCCAATAATGTAGGAATGTAGGATAAATTGGTAAAGAGGAAAGCTTTGTACTTAAATCTTTAAACACTGCAGCCGTGACCGGAGGAGGGACATAAACCGAGGCCAGCAATATATGAACCCCATGTACAGAGGCGTGTAGGATGATAAATTGACCCTTGGGGTCCATGACCACCTGATGACAGGCAAAGGAAGCCCCTTACGAATCAGAATCGCCACTCCCCGGGCATAGTTGGAATATGTGGAGTGATAATTATGGGAGACCCATTGTTTTTTAAGGGCCAAGACTCTTGAACTCGTCAGGTGAGTCTCTTGTAAACACAGGACATGTGGTTTTAATTGTTTAATCCGTTCAAACATCAAGGCCCTTTTGAACTTTGAGTTCAGGCCCCTAACATTCCAGGAGCAAACAACCAAACCAGCCATAATGTACTAGTAACATTATTGGGGCCTGGATAGGGAGGGGGGGAGCGGAACCAACCAGATCCTGGCCACGGCCACACATTGTAGGTTAAACATCAGTGGTGCATTCACATTCATCCATCCACACAGCATACACACAACAGCAAAACTATATACAGTCAGGTCCATAAATATTGGGACATCGACAAAATTCTAATCTTTTTGGCTCTGTACACCACCACAATGGATTTGAAAATGAAACAAACAAGATGTTTTTTAACTGCAGACTTTCAGCTTTAATTTGAGGGTATTTACATCCAAATCAGGTGAACGGTGTAGGAATTACAACAGTTTGTATATGTGCCTCCCACTTTTTAAGGGACCAAAAGTAATGGGACAATTGGCTGCTCAGCTGTTCCATGGCCAAGTGTATGTTATTCCCTCATTGTCCCATTTACAAGGAGCAGATAAAAGGTCCAGAGTTCATTTCAAGGGTGCTATTTGCATTTGGAATCTGTTGCTGTCAACTCTCAATAGGATGACCGAAGAATTATTTCCTGGGGGAAGAAAACACCCTTCACAACAGTTGGCCAAATCAAGAACACTCTCCAGGAGGTAGATATATGTGTGTCAAAGTCAAAAATCAAAAGACTTCACCAGGGTGAATACAGAGGGTTCACCACAAGATGTAAACCATTGGTGAGCCTCAAAAACAGGAAGGCCAGATTAGAGTTTGCCAAACAACATCTAAAAAAGCCTTCACAGTTCTGGAACAACATCCTATAGACAGATGAGACCAAGATCAACTTGTACCAGAGTGATAGGAAGAGAAGAGTATGGAGAAGGAAAGGAACTGCTCATGATCCAAAGCATACCACCTCATCAGTGAAGCATGGCGTGGACATGTATGGCTGCCAATAGAACTGGTTCTCTTGTATTTATTGATGATGTGACTGCTGACAAAAGCAGCAGGATGAATTCTGAAATGTTTCGGGCAATATTATCTGCTCATATTCAGCAAAATGCTTCAGAACTCATTGGACGGCGCTTCATAGTGCAGATGGACAATGACCCGAAGCATACTGCGAAAGCAACCAAAGAGTTTTTTAAGGGAAAGAAGTGGAATGTTATGCAATGGCCAAGTCAATCACCTGACCTGAATCAGATTGAGCATGCATTTCACTTGCTCAAGACAAAACTGAAGGGAAAATGCCCCAAGAACAAGCAGAAACTGAAGACAGTTGCAGTAGAGGCCTGGGAGAGCATCACCAGGGATGACACCCAGCGTCTGGTGATGTTTATGCGTTCCAGACTTCAGGCTGTAATTGACTGCAAAGGATTTGCAACCAAGTATTAAAAAGTGAAAGTTTGATGGATGATTGTTAATCTGTCCCATTACTTTTGGTCCCTTAAAAAGTGGGAGGCACATATACAAACCGTTATAATTCCTACACCGTTCACCTGATTTGGATGTAAATACCCTCAAATTAAAGCTGAAAGTCTGCAGTTAAAGCACATCTTGTTCGTTTCATTTCAAATCCTTGCTCCCTGATGGTGGCTTGCATGTGGATTTTGTGAACATAAGTGGAATTTTGAACTAAAGTGGAGAGTTAATAACCAGGAGTTGTGCTTCTGACTGCTTCTGCTTGCAAGTGTTGTTTTTTTTTGGGGGGGGTTCCCTCCTTTATTTGATACGTTTGCTAGCAGTTTTATAATACTTTTTTCCCCTCCTTTTTTCTGACACTTTTTAAACAGGTTTTTTTTTGTTTTGTTTTTTTCTTCCTGCTAATTAAGGGGGGTGGTTAATTGTTCACAGGTGTATAAAAGTATCTATACAAACTCCCCTAGAAGCTTGCTCCCTGATGGTGGCTTGCATGTGGATTTTGTGAACATAAGTGGAATTTTGAACTAAAGTGGAGAGTTAATAACCAGGAGTTGAAAACAGGAGTTAAGACAGGAGTCTTCTAACCTGTAAGCAACATCTTAAACTTCCTTTAAGTAATTGTATTGTAACTGGGAAATGAGTGCTTGCAGGGTTGAAGGTTTTGCTCAGTGCACAGTGTGCCACATGTATGCAAAATTGGTGCAACAGCTCCGGGATGGATAACGCTGTGACAGATGTGAGCAGGTTGCCCTTCTGGAAGCTCGCATTAGAGATCTGGAGGAGCAAGTTGCAACACTGGGCAGAAAGGACAACCTTGAAAGGGGTCCTCTGCTCGCTGAGCAGGTGGTCAGTAGGGTTGATGTGGAGGGTGGAGGGGGAAGTCAGGATTATCAGATAGGAAAATGGGTTAATGTAGTTAGAGGGAGTGGAAGGGGCTCGCAGAAAAGGAAGGCCAGTCCTGTATTTGTGCATCAAAACAAATTTGCCAAGTTGGGAGAAGATGTGGAGGTGGCAAACACAGATGTCACTGCTACCCCTAACAGCCGGGAGAGCAGCCCATCTAGTAGAGGTGGTGAGGGGAGTGCATGTAGGCCTAGACAGTTGGTGGTTATAGGGGATTCTATAATGAGAAGGACTGATAGAATAATTTGTCGCCAGGATCGCCTCAACCGAATGGTTTGCTGTCTACCTGGTGCTAGGGTTCGGCATGGGGTGGACCGGGTGAATAAATTACTGGGAGGGGCTGGGCATGACCCAGCTGTCTTGGTCCACGTTGGAACCAATGACAGTATACATGGAAGGTTGAGGCTCCTTAAGAATCAATTTAAAGAACTAGGCTGCAAGTTGAAGGGAAGGACCTCCAAGGTGATATTCTCTGAAATATTGCCTGTGCCATGCGCAACACAGGAAAGGCAGGGGGTGATTAGAGAGCTGAATGCATGGCTAAAGACCTGGTGTAGGGAGGAGGGATTTGGGTTTCTAGAGCACTGGGCTGACTTTTCATTGGGGTGCAACCTATATGCTAAAGACAGTTTGCACTTGAATGGAAGGGGGTCTGCTGTGCTGGGGGAGAGGTTTATAGGAAGGCTGGAGGAGTATTTAAACTAGGATTGAGGGGGGAGGGTGAACTAGAATTACATCAGGCAGACAGGTCAGTTAGGGGTCAGACATTAATGGAGGGTGGAATGGGGATAGATGGGGGGAGGGTTATGGCAGGTGACAAGAAATTTCCCATGTTGCAAACAGCCATTGGAAACTATAGTGCCATTTGTACTACTAAAAATGATATGAAAAACACCAGAGCAAAATGTAATAATGCATTAAAGTGTTTGTACACCAATGCCAGAAGTCTGCCAAGCAAAATAGGTGAGTTGGAAGCTCTGGTGCATGAGGAGTGCTATGATGTAATTGGTATTGCTGAAACTTGGCTTCAATCCTCACATGGCTGGGCTATTAATATTCCTGGCTATGCACTCTTTCGGAGAGACTGGGTAAAAAGGAAAGGTGGCGGGGTCTGTCTCTATGTGAGAAGTGATCTCAAAGCAAGTGTGAAAGAGGACCTGGTTGATGGAGAGTGTGTTGAGTCTGAAGCATTATGGGTGGAACTGCATATAGATGGGCGTAGTTCAAAGTTAATCATTGGAGTTTGTTATAGACCACCCAATGTTAATGAGGAGGTAGAGACTCAGCTCCTTGCACAGATGGAAAGGGCTGCAAGGGCTGAGACAGTGATAATAATGGGGGATTTTAACCACCCAGAAATTGACTGGAGTAATGGCACTGCTGGGACAGTTAAAGGACAAAAATTTATAAACCTATTACAGGATAATTTTATGGTCCAGTTTATTGAGGCCCCAACTAGGAATGAAGCTCTGTTGGATCTGGTAATCTCAAACCATGCAGAGCTTATTACTAATGTCCACCTGGGTAGCAGTGATCATAACATGATTTCATTTGATGTTAGCTGTAACTTCAAGAGAGCAAATTTTCCAAGGATGAGGGCTGCTCTCCAGGATTTAGACTGGGAGGGAATAATTGCATTGATAAACAGAGAACAGAAATGGGAATTCTTCAAAAAGACTGTTTGGGACCTCACTGCAAAGTATATTCCCATGGACAATAAGTTTAAAAGGCTAAAAACAAAACCTATGTGGCTCATGGCCAAAGTTAAAAAAGCTATAAACAATAAGAAAAGAGCTTTTAAAAAATATAAAAATGAAGGAACACTAGTATCGTTCAAATGTCACAAAGAATAACAGAATATGTAAAAAGGAAATCAAGGATGCAAAATTTCAAAACGAACGCCAGATTGCAAAAGATAGTAGGACAAACCCCCAAAAATTCTTCAAATATATTAATATTAAAAAGGTCAGGTCTGAGCATATAGGCCCTTTACCAAATAATCTAGAGTGGGTGACTGGGGACAAAGAGAAGGCAAATTTATTAAATACTTTCTTCAGCTATGTGTATACAAAAGCGCATGGGGGAGCTCATGTCCATAATGGGGGTGGTAGTGACACAGCCCCGAATGATCCACAATGGCTCAAAAGTGATATGGTCCAGAAATATTTAGACAGAATAAAGGTGGATAAAGCACCTAGACCTAATGGCGTCCACCCACGGATCCTAAAAGAATTGAGCTCTGTAATTTCAAAGCCATTGTACCTAATTTTTAGGGACTCATTAATGACTGGAATAGTACCACTGGATTGGCGCAGGGCGAACGTGGTGCCTATATTTAAAAAGGGATCAAAGTCTTTACCAAGTAACTATAGACCTTTTAGTTTAACTTCTATAGTCGGGAAGACACTGGAGCGTTTAATAAAAGACCTAGACATAGACGAGTTCTTGCTGGAAAAAAAACATTTTAAGCAACGGACAGCATGGATTCATGAAAGACAGAAGTTGTCAGACAAACCTGATTTCTTTTTATGAAGAGGTAAGTAAAACCTTGCAAAAGCGTTTGACACAGTTCCCCATACGCTGCTCATGTGTAAGGTAAAGTCTACAGGCTTGGAAATATCAGTTTGTAAATGGATAGAAAACTGGCTAAAAGACAGAATTCAGAGAGTAGTGGTTAATGATTCTTACTCTGAATTGTCTAAGGTTATCAGTGGTGTACCCCAAGGTTCAGTGCTGGGACCCTTACTTTTTAATACCTTTATAAATGATATTGGGTTTGGGATCAAAAGTAACATTTCTGTCTTTGCAGATGACACCAAGCTATGCAGCTGAATAACGTCCTTACAGGATGTCTCCAATTTACAAGCCTACCTCAATGCACTGTCTAATTGGGCGACTATGTGGCAGATGAGGTTTAATGTTGAGAAATGTAAAGTTATGCACTTGGGGGCTAAGAATATGCATGCGTCATACATGCTACGGGGAGTACAACTGGGGGAATCCGTGGTGGAGAAGGATCTGGGGGTTTTGGTAGATCATAAGCTCAATAATAGCATGCAATGACAATCTGCGTTTTCCAAAGCGAGCAAAGTCTTTTCTTGTATTAAGAGAGGTATGGACTTAAGAGAGAGAGATATCATTTTGCCCCTGTTCAAATCATTAGTAAGACCTCATCTGGTGCATAAAAAGTGTAGCGCTTATTGTATCAAATGAAAAAATACATGTGATATTGCATACATAAAACAACAAAAAAAGGAAAAGATGAATGTCTCTATCATTGCATACAGCACGAAGTATAATCCCTGGTAATCGTCAGATATAACTTGAGTGCAAAGATTTATTCATAGTCCAATGATTCAGTAAACGATCCTATTCACCACGTGGGTAACTGATAACTGATAAACTGGAAAAGTGAATATGATGGACCCTCCACACAGAAGTAATGCAGGCTTACCAGAAGTGTTGGACTCATAAGAACATATGCTCAATGAGGACTTATATTACCAACCGGTAATGAGGAAGGACCTTTCAAACAAATGGCAATGGAACTCCAGAGACATCGAAAACTTTGAGGAAACCTCTTCTCTTAGAAAGTAGCCCGTCTCGGAGAAATAGCTCATATGAAATAAAAGGGGGGCCACATAGCATAATTCCATTTATAAAACAAATTTATTAAAAAAGTAAAACACTTACATTTAAGTAGTAAGAAAGAGCTTAATATAAAAATTATGGCCGGCAGTGCAGTCTCCCGACGCATTTCGTCTCACTAGACTTCATCTGGGGTGCTCAACCACTGCTGCCATGCTCCTTAATAAGGATACTGTGACCCCCTTGCTGAGAATCCAGCTCGTGCCAATTACCATCATACACTTCTGGGTTCGGCCAAAATGGCGGACCCGCGTGCGTTCCAAGCCTCATTATTGAATATTACTATGCGTTCCAGCACCCTACGTTTAATTAAACAAATTTCCCTATGTGTACTATTATACAAGATCCCGTGTACCTTTCCTAACAAACCACCTTAAGAGAAGAAGTTTTGAAGACGTCCGTCTCACATTCTAACCAGTTCCAGATTAATCTTCACATAGTGTGTAGGACGGCAGAGGTCATGAGTAGGGACAGCGTGACTCGACTGACGTCACAACGTAAGGCGCGCGCTTCACACAATGTGGAGCGCAAAACAGAGCTAACGCCACTAGCCTGCGTATCATGCCTCCATATGCCAGTCGGCTATGCGTGATGACATCGACGTCAACGTAACGACCCGCTACAGAGATTGACGGATTGTGCTACCATACAAAAAGACAGATCTGGACAGATGGGCGGGCAAATTTGGCCAAGATTGATAAGACAACCCTGGACTGACCCGTATTGTAAGAATAGCGATTCACTGCACATATCGCTATTAACAAAATAGTGAAAACGAACAGTTCAGATGCAAACTAAAAAAGGTATTAAGTGATAATTAATCAAAAAAAAAAGGGGGGGGAAACTTAGTAACAAATAGACACCCCATAATATGAAGGGATCACTAATAAATGTGCACATAAATACACGTATTAATATCCTAAGTAGTTATAAAGTGATGTGAAATAATAATAAATTACATTCTATGTGAGGTGTCTCCAGAAATATACTAAATTCAAGGGATATAAAACATCCCTCATGGGGTAAATAACATAAAAAATCAAAAAGTAAAAATTATGAAAACGTGATTACACAGATTAATTTAGAAAATAAGTGTATGTTTTGAAATTAATTCTGTAGAGGTCCGAGATGGATTCTCCCTGGGTCACCCCATACAAGGACAAAAGACAAAAAATGTATAAAGAATAATATATAAGCCAGAAAATCCCAAAATAACATAATACAGGTTATAATCTATGAGTCATTAATAAACGCATTAATGTCCAGTTCCATATTCATACCCAATGGGAAGAGGGACTGTAGCTCGTTTATCCAGAACGTTTCCAGACAGGAAACGCCTCTGGTCATGGCGCCCCCCCTCCAAGGTGGGGTGAATTTATCAATCACTAAGAATTGAGAACCTGTTGGATTGCTATTATGAAATTCTTTATAGTGCCTTGATACACTGTGTTTCGAATCCCTCCCTTTAATAAGACCAATATGTTCCCCAACTTTTGTGGTAAAGGTTCTAGTTGTTCGGTCAACGTATTGTTTACCACATGGACATGTAATTAAATACACTACATATCTGGAGTTGCATGTGCAGAAAGGTTTAATAGTGTAACTCCTACCTGTGACAGTAGATGTGAACTCTGTCTGTTTGCATCTTTCTAATGTGTTATGTTGGCACACAACCTACTCATGACGTCTGCCGTCCTACACACTATGTGAAAATTAATCCGGAACTGGTTAGAATGTGAGACGGACGGCTTTCCCTTGTCCATCTTCAAATCTTCTTCTCTTAAGGTGGTTTGTTAGAAAAGGTACATGGGATCTTGTATAATAGTACACATAGGGAAATTTGTTTAATTAAACATAGGGTGCTGGAACGCATAGTAATATTCAATAATGAGGCTTGGAACGCACGCGGGTCCGCCATTTTGGCTGAACCCGGAAGTGCATGATGGTAATTGGCACGAGCTGGATTCTCATCAAGGGGGTCACAGTATCCTTATTAGGGAGCATGGCAGCAGTGGTTGAGTACCCCAGATGAAGTCTAGTGAGACAAAACGCGTCGGGAGACTCCACTGCCTGCCATAATTTTTATATTAAGCGCTTTCTTACTACTTAAATGTAAGTGTTTTACTTTTTTAATAAATTTGTTTTATAAACGAAATTATGCTATGTGGCCCCCTTTTTATTTCATATGGGCTATTTCTCCGAGACGGGCTACTTTCTAAGAGAAGAGGTTTCCTCAAAGTTTTCGATGTCTCTGGAGTTCCATTGCCATTTAAATGAAAGGTCCTTCCTCATTACCGGTTGGTAATATAAGCCCTTCTGACTCATTGAGCATATGTTCTTATGAGTCCAACTCTTCTGGTAAGCCTGCATTACTTCTGTGTGGAGGGTCCATCAAATTCACTTTTCCGCATCAGTTACCCACGTGGTGAATAGGATCGTTTACTGAATCATTGGACTATGAATAAATCTTTGCACTCAAGTTATATCTGAAGATTACCAGGGATTATACTTCGTGCTGTATGCAATGATAGAGACATTCATCTTTTCCTTTTTTTGTTGTTTTATGTATGCAATATCACATGTATTTTTTCATTTGATACAATAAGCGCTACACTTTATATGCACCTGTTATCTTGGACAAATATCCTATTTGTTGTGTGAGCTGCTGAATCGTTGAGTAAGCGCAGGGTTAACTTTTTTCTTTTCTGTAAGACCTCATCTGGAATATGCAGTTCAGTTTTGGGCACCGGTTCTCAAAAAGGATATCGGGGAACTGGAGAAAGTGCAGAGAAGGGCAACCAAACTGATTAGAGGCATGGAGGAGCTCAGCTATGAGGAAAGATTAGAGGAACTGAATTTATTCACTCTTGAGAAGAGGAGAATAAGGGGGGATTTGATCAACATGTTCAAATATAAAAGGGGTCCATATAGTGAACTTGGTGTTGAGTTATTCTCTTTACGGTCAACCCAGAGAACACGGGGGCACTCTTTACGTCTAGAGGAAAAGAGATTTCATCTCCAAATATGCAAACGTTTCTTCACAGTAATGCCCCGTACACACGATCGGATTTTCCGATGGAAAATGTGTGATAGGACCTTGTTGTCGGAAATTCTGACCGTGTGTAGGCTCCATCGGACATTTTCCATCGGATTTTCCGACACACAAAGTTGGAGAGCAGGAGATAAAATTTTCCGACAACAAAATCCGTTGTCGGAAATTCCGATCGTGTGTACACAAATCCGACGGACAAAGTGCCACGCATGCTCAGAATAAATAAAAGGATGAAAGCTATTGGCCACTGCCCCATTTATAGTCCCGACGTACGTGTTTTACATCACCACGTTCAGAATGATCGGATTTTCCGACAACTTTGTGTGACCGTGTGTATGCAAGACAAGTTTGAGCCAACATCCGTCGGAAAAAATCCTAGGATTTTGTTGTCGGAATGTCCGAACAAAGTCCGACCGTGTGTACGGGGCATAAGAGCTGTGAAAATGTGGAATAGACTTCCACCAGAGGTGGTTCTGGCCAGCTCAGTAGATTGCTTTAAGAAAGGCCTGGATACTTTCCTAAATGTACATAATATAACTGGGTACTAACATTTATAGGTAAAGTTGATCCAGGGAAAATCCGATTGTCTCTTGGGGAGTCAGGAAGGAATTTTTTCCCCTGTTGTAGCAAATTGGAGCATGCTCTGCTGGGGTTTTTTGCCTTCCTCTGGATCAACTGAGGGTATAAAATTGGGTATATTGGATTGTACAATATTTTTTATTTTGTTTATTTATTTTTTTAAGGTTGAACTGGATGGACTTGTGTCTTTTTTCGGCCTGACTAACTCTGTAACTATGAAAATCCATTGTGGTGGTGTATAGAGACAAAAAGATTAGAATTGTGTCGATGTCCCAATATTTATGAACCTGACTGTACATTTAAGTATAGGCTGCCAAAAGGCAACAACAACCCTGCCCAACTCCTGAAAAACAGAGCAGGCTTAGACCCTAAACTTGTACCATATGCAGGGCGCATGGCCTATTTCAAGAAAACCCCAAAAAACATTTTTTTTGAAAAAAAAAGGGAAAAGATTAAGAGAACTAGAAAAAATCAGTGTTCAACCAAGGGGAAAAACGGGGACCAACATCTTGTCCCTCATTGCAGCTCGAGCCAACCTAGTGTAGGAAGGCCTGGGACTCTCCTGCAAGAAAAACATATTTATGAGTCAAGTCACACAGTAGAGGAGTAGCTAACAGCGCCACAGTTCCTGGTAAGAGATATGTATGCCGATGAGTTAAATTCAACTACCCTGGGGGGGGGGGGGGGCTGAGGGAGCCTTGGCAGCGATTCCCACCACATCAGGGCCTCCTTAGGGGATTGAAATAAGTGGGTTTTTCCCCGGTGGATTACCCGAAGGGTGGACGGAAACAACAAAGCATATTGAACAGAGTTCTCCCGCAGCTTCTGCTTGATTTGCTGGAATTGGGCCCTCTGATTGAGAACAGCCACGGAGTAATCCGGAAATAGTGAGACCGTTGCATTGTCGATTTTGAGGCTCCCCTTCAGGCAGGCAGCACGGAGAATAGAATCCCGGTCCCTGTAGTTCAGCAGACGGATCCCCATGGTGCGGGGAGGATTTCCAGCTGGGAGAGCCCTACCCGGAACCCTGTGGGCCCGTTTAATCACCAAACACGCGGATAGATGGTCACAGCCAAACTCCTGTTCCAGCCAGCTCTCCAGGAAAGCCACCGGGTCAGGCCCCTACACCCGTTCAGGGAGACCCACCAACTGCAGATTGTTCCGGCGGAGGCGGTTCTCAAGGTCAGCCACCTTGTTTTCGAGGGTTGTGATCTTTCCGCCATACGTGCTAATCTTAGGCATTATGGGATTGATAGTGTCCTCCAGGTCACTAATGCAGCGTTCGGTCTCAGTGAACCGACCCCATATCTTTTGCATGTCTTGCCGCATGATAGCAAAGTCATTCTTAATTTCAGCTACCTTCCCCATTAGATCGGTATGGTTTACCTTGATGGTGTGAAGCACCTCAGATAGTGTAGGCCCAGGCCCGCTGTCCGCGTCATCCCCCTCATGTTCGGCAAGGGATAGTTGAGAGGATGCATTTGGAGGGTCCGGGACACCTGGGAAGGACTGCGGAGAGGAATGCAGGCGAGACATAGTGTGCTTCCGTGCTGCGGTGGCCATCTTGGCTGGAGCGGGTTGTGACACTCATCTTTGGCGGCGGTTGCTTCTTTCGTTTGCCCATCCACCAAAGATAAACACCTCACAACGAAGCTGGGACTCTCGGCATCGGGGTGGGCTGTGTCTTTCTTCAATTCAGCCGATTGCGGCCCAGGATGGCAAAGGATTACTTTAGGAGAGACCGGAGCTGCTCTGAGAAGAGTCCGCTCACGTGCCCTGCTAGGCCACACCCCTCTCCAGGTCTATTTACTACCAAATAAATACTCACATGAGAGATTCCTACAGTTTGATTCCTAGCGCACAGACGTCACAGGACAGATATTTAAAAAGTAGACCGGTTCCAGCAAATCTTGGACAGTTGGCAAGTATACCAACAGTAAGATAGGAATGGAATGTTTAAAGACCTGTTCACACTGCCCCGCACACTAAACCGCAGTGGTTTAGTGTGTGGACAGTGCTGCATTCCAGCTTTGGTTAGCCGGCGGTAGGGCGCGTTTCAACATATCAGTCAGCTCTCTTTTTTTTCTTTTATGTACTAACTTTATTTGAAGTGCAGAAAAGTGACACCTCCTTCATGTCACTGTACAGCAGTGCAGTGTGTTTCACAGCTGTATAGTGACATGTGATCCTGTCCAATGCTTGGAGATAAAATGCAGAATGTCTGCATTTTATTGAAGCTCACGGCACCAGACCTCCGGAGTGGGTTGCATTTTAAATGGCATATGTGCGCATAGTTGCCAACTGTCTTGATTTCTCCGGGACACTCACGGAATTTAAAAAGATATCCGACACAACCTAGTCCCAAAATATAAACGAAAAAATAATTTCTCCTGCGCTTGTGAAGGCGTTGCTAGTATAGAGTGGTAGTACTTTCAAAGGGAGGGAATTAAAAGATGATCATGCGTGTCCCGCTGCCTAAGCTGACCAGGGGTGGTTCGAAGAGAGCCAGGTGAAGGAAAGAGGTGGAAGACGCGTGATCTGACGCTTTGATCAAATTGATACAGTTTATTTATATACAGAAACAAATAAATGCATATAAAAAATAACTACATATTCATAAAAAAAGGGTTACAAAATATACACATTCAAATTTTAGAAATTGGACATGCCCATGCAAGGGCAAGTGCTAAAAGATGTCTGACGCGTTTCGAGGGGTTCCCTCTTCATCAGAGCCTTGAAGAGCAACAGGAGAAGTCTGTACAATATGGTAGACCAGCATAAAAGAGAGTGGCTAGTTGGGAGGTATATCACATGGTAAGTGATGGATTCTCCTTAGCTTTAAAGCTGTCCACATCCCAGCGCTCTATATAACATAGAGAAATGTGGTTCGTATGTTTTTTATAGATAGATAGATAGATAGATAGATAGATAGATAGATAGATAGATAGATAGATAGATAGATAGATAGATAGATAGATAGATAGATAGATAGAGCAGCCCAGATCCTTCTTTCTTTTTCTTTTTTTGCCACCTCAGAAAGTTCCTAGAGAGACTAATTCAGCTTTCTCGCTCATATGTGTCTCTTCTCATCTCTTCATCACTGTGGCATATATTTAGTTTTCAACAGAGGGAAACAACAGGGGTTTACAAGGAAATGATACTATAAAAACTAACATTGTAGAACGTCAGTGTAGTGTTAGTGTAGTCTTAGTATAGTATAGTGTCAGTGTAGTGTGTCAGTGCATTGTTAGTTTAGTGTAGAATTAGTGTAAGTGTGAGTATAGTATAGTGTAGAGTGTCAGTGTAGTGTGTCAGTGTCAGTGTAGTGTTGGTGTAGCCTGAGTATAGTGTGAGTATAGTGTAGTGTGTCAGTGCAGTGTCAGTGTAGTGTGAGTATAGTGTGTCAGTATATGTGTAGTGTCTATGTAGTGTTAGTGTAGTGCAGTGTTTAGCACAGCATTACATAACATTTAGTGCTGTATTTTTTTGTGGTTGCTGCCCCCTTTTTTTAAATTGTCAGCCACAGTTTTCTGACTGTGACGCTGTTGTCCCCCCCCCCCCTTTTTTTTTTCACTTTTCATTAATTAAAGTGCATCCAAATACACATTTCCCAGTATCTATTAAATTTGGGTAGTAAGCCCCCCATCATGCCTGGGAGGCCAACAAGGAGAGGCAGACTTTCCCATGCCACTATGAGGGGGCCAGCAGCATCATTTGGTTGTCATATTACAAACAAAAATGTAAATGAGAAGGCTGGCCGCAGGTTAGCCTAAATTTTTAGAAGAAGTCGGGCTGTACTTAAACCCGCCCTCCTCCTCCTTTCTCCTGTTGGCCTTCCCTCTCGTATGATGCTTCGGACCTTTTTACGTAATTTCCGGGCGACAGCCTGACGTTATTTCCAGGTTTCAGAGCTGCAAGCTGTACGTGTGGCTGCAGCCTGAGACCGTGGTCTCCACAGGCTTACGTATCAATCGAGGGGGGGGGTTGTGGCATGTGCTAGGCAGTCCATGGGGGGCTCCATTTACCCGGCAATTGGTGGTGGGGGTCCAATTTTTTCGGTGCCACTCGGGGGGGGGGGGGGGTTTAGGGGCCAGTGCAAGGCTGCCCGCAGGGGAGCTCCAGTCGTTACAGTAGTCGGCGGTGGGCGGGCCCGCTCCTCAGGCCATTCAGAGGGGGGAGAGTACAATAGCACACAGGCACGTTACCATGCGGGGCACACAGGCACGTTACCATCTGTTGTTACTCGCACTATTTCTACCCCACACGTACCCTGTACCCAGCACTATTTCTTTGCCATAAAATGGGGGGTATTTGGGACGGTGGGGGGGGGGGGGTTTGCTCCACAGTTGGCACCAGGAGGGCCCTAGGCTACTGGACATCATAGTCTGTCTCCCTGGTTTTGCTGACTGGTTGTTGTTTTTAATACAGTTGCCTTTCACATAGCTGTTCTATGTTGGCTGTCCATGTCATACACTCGTCATATTTCTGTGATTTTTCTTTAAGATCCTGTTGGGAGTGTGTGTGCGTTCAGCCAAATCTGTTTCAGTGTCAATGTGCTCAGTAAGTCATGCATTTTACTTTCCCAGTCTGGTTGTCACAGGTTCCACTCACATGGGGGGTCCACGGTATGCACATACTTCCATGATAATGGTAGCATAGGGATGTATCTGGGCAGGACATCAGGTGAGGTTGGTTTAGGGTGGGTGGGTTTGTGATGGGGTTGATGTCCGTTAGAACCTTTGGGGTCTTGTAGTACACCGGGCCACCCAGGGTGGGAGTTGGTGTAGCAGCATGTGCCAGCAAACTTTGTGGGGCAGTCATGTTTCTTTATTTGGGGCAGCAGGCTTCCACCAGCAGCACAGCCATATCCCACCATGTCATGTGGGGTTGGCCAGCAGAGGGCACCTACTAGGGGTACCCAAGCATCTCACAGGTCAAGGGCCGGGTCATATTATTTTGTCTGGTCTTGCATCCTCCTTTCAGAGGTCACTCACTATTTTACATGTTTAGTCATGCATTATATTGTTGTGAAATTTTTCATTTCCTACCGGAATTTCATACAGCCATTCAAAGTATTCACGGTCGAAGGTAAGTCATGATTGCTTATGCATTGTTCACTCCTTCCTACTATGCCTTCACGTTTCTGGTCAAGTTTCGCCACTGCAGTATTTACCTATCACGTTTTAGGTTACAGCGGGTTGAGATGATTATTTCTAATTGACTTGTGCAGTGTCAAGTCTTCTCACCCGTTTCTCAGTCAGCTTACGTTAGGCCATTTAATTCGTCATGCCTGAGTGAATGTTTTTTGTAGGCCTGAGTGAACGTTTTTAATTGGCCTGTTGCACCGCAGGTTACTCGGCCTCAAAATTTTGGTATGGTGTACACTTTCTTAGGCACACAAGGGCTTGTTTCAAAGGAAACGGGAGGCAGCTGGAGGGGTTAAAGAGGGTTGTTTAGGGACGGATGGAGTCAGTTGGTATGTGATGTTTGCTTATGATGGTTTGTTTTGGTTATTTAGGTCATGTCTCAAGCAGCAGACATTGAGGACTTTGCCTCCATCCCTCCTTCTCCAGCTAGGGGTTCGGAACATGACAGCATGCCTTCTCTGAAGTCCTGGACAGTCCAGAGACTGATGGCGGAGTTACGTCTTAGGGGTATTTCATACCCAGTGTCAGCCCGCAAGGTGGAACTTTTTAGACTATTATTTCCCAGCACTTTAGGTTCCAGTGCTGAGCAGGTCACCCTGTGTACGGTCGCTACGTCTCTCACGCAGATTCACTCCACCCTAAGCTTTCTGGCAAACTAATTTCCAGAGTTACAGGGTAGGGTGCAGGTTTTGGAGAGCTGTCCGAGTCCGGCTCCATTGGATCTTGTGATTTCTGGGATTTCAGCAGGTTCTGGAGTCCCTGTGGTTTCAAGCCCCATGCCATTGGCTTCAGGTACAAGCGCTGGTGTCCTCTCCATTACCCCAGCTCATTTTATCCCCGGGAGCATTAAGAAAGACATTTTAGAAGGCAAGGATATACATTTGGCATCTTTGTTGATTGCCGCCTATGATGTGGCTGATAATAAGTCTTATGTCTGTGGTGATGTGTCATTGATTGTTAAGACCAGGGACCACAGGCTGAACCGCAAGCTTTCTACCCCGGAATTTGTCTTGGTGTTCAGCATGTTCAGGGATATTGTATGCTCGGTGAGTCCCCATAGGAGGGAGGAGCTGGACCATTATCTTTATGCGGTGGTGGAGTTGGGACATAAGTTTGGGGGCACAGCGTTCTATGATTATCATTGATCGTTTTCCTCACAAAGCCGCTGCCATGTTTGCCCAAAATCAGGTAGTCACAGTTTGGAGTAGGGTGGATACTGAGCTATTTTGTCGACATTTTGTTGGGCTGAGGTCACCGGTTTGTGCAGCATGGCAGTCATCCTCGCATACTGCATACTGGTGCCCTAATACTGAAATTCCTGCTCTTCCAGGCACGTCCAGGGCTTTCCCTAGTTCCCTACCGGCCCCGGCTCAGACGGCTGCTTTTGATAAGTTAGGTCGACCTATTCGGTATCTGGGGAAATCTCAGATTTGCAATCATTTTATTCATGGCGTGTGCAACTACAGTCAGTGCCGTCTTTTGCACGTATGCTCCAGCTGTTTCAGGGCCCATCTGAAGTCGGCCTGTTCTCTTAGACAGGGTAAGAGCAGTTGACTAAGCTGCATCAACGTACAGGCTTGTTTGACCTCTCACCCTTCTTCTAGTTTGTGTCTGTTTCTGGTGGAGGGTTTCATGAGGGGCTTCCACACAGGGTTCATCACTTTGCCTTCAGGCACATTTGAAAGTCCAAATCTAAGGTCATCAGCGGCAGATACGGAGGCAGTAGACGCACTGCTCCAGTCTGAACTGGATAAAGGGTTTGTCATTGGTCCATTTTCATCACCACCTTTCCGGTATTGGAGGGTCAATCCTCTTGGGTTGGTTAAAGGGAAGTTTTCAAATAAACTATGTTTAATTTATGATTTGTCCGCCCCTCATTGCTCTAAGGTACCTAGCTTAAATTCCTTAATTCTGTCGGAAGAATTTTCATTAAAATATGCATCTGTGGATCAGGTAATCCAACAAATCATCAGGGTTGGGAAGGGCACTTGGCTGTCCAAGGCAGATATAGCAGATGCGTTTAAACTCATTTCAATCATGCCATCACTCTGGCAGTGGCATGGGGTGAAGTGGAGGGGGCTGTATTATTTTGCCACCAAGCTCACCTGTCAGGTCCCACACTTACCAGACAGGTGAGTCCGCTTGGGCAGAGGGTAGGCTCCCTTACGTATCCGATTCGGGGCCCCTGGTAGAGTAGACAGGAGGCCCACGAATGCGGAGTGGTATGAGGGCCTGATGTTAGAGTCCTGGAGCAAGGTGGTCTGGCAAGCAACCGGTAGAGCTTCAAGACTGATGGAGCAGATGCTGAGCAGGAGCGAATCAGGCTGGTCACACACAGGCAGAGGTCGGCAACGGGCTGGCAGCAACGGTACAAGGGAGTAGGCAGAAACAAGGTCAAACAAGCTGGGGTCGGGTTCAGGCAGCAATCAAGGGAGGTCCAAAGGCAAGCCGGGTCACAACGGGTCAACACTACGGAGATACAGGAACACAGGATAATCACGGAACAAGACACAGAGCTGTTTGATCAGGCAGCACCGAATCAGGGCAGAGGCAGGTTTAAATAGGCTAATTGGCGCCAAAACGCCGCGCTCGTGCACGCGCCGATTCGCCAAGGCGCCCCGCGCCCCCGCACGCGCCCGAGCGCGCCCCCGACACCGGCGTGCACGCCCACACTACCGGGCACGCCAGCGGTAACGCCCATAGGCAGACGCGCGCCAGCGCGGACGCGCGTTAGCGCGAACGCGCGGACGCACACACGCCCGGACGCCACCCTGCACACCACGGCCGGTCAGCGCAGACACGCCAGTGCCCCCAGGAACACGCGCCCCAGCACGCACAGAGACACGAGCGCCAACGCGCCCCGGCGCGCCCCGGCGCGCCCCGGCGCCCAATCAGGTAACCTCTCTGACATCACCTTTGGTTCCAAAAGCAGCCCCTGGCTGTTTGATACCTTTGCACAGGCGCTCAGTTGGATTCTTACTCATGTGCAGGCCGGTACAAGGCAGGGGCGGGAGGGGCCACTGCCCTGGGCGGAGTGTGGGAGGGGGCGCTAAAACACTGGAGCATCATGCTTTGTCTCAGCCTCTGTGATGCTAATTCTGTTCAAAAGCAGAGCCGAGAATGTGCCCATACCTGCTGCAGGCTTCCTCAGAAAGGACAGAGACACTCTCCTGGGCACAGATCCCTGACAGGCTGGGCGGCTGGATCGGACAGTGAGAGCTCCAGTACAGGTGGGCGGAGCAGGCAGACAGAACTACACTGAAGCCCTGATCACAGCTTGACATCAGAGCTTTCCTCTCTCCTCTGACCAACTGAAGATAAGAAGTGACAGACTGATTTTCTCCTCCTGTAAATACAGACCTGTTCTGCTATCCACACTGTGCATTGCTGTGCTGTAAACCTGTACTGACCCTTGCAGTGCAAGTTTACTAAAGTAAAATGTTTATAAATAGGTTAGAAATATACTGTGACTTTTCAGGCTCTACATAGATGTATTGCACACAGGGCCGTCTTTAATATTGATTGGACCCTGGGCAAAAATTTTCTTGGGGCCCCCCCCCATGCAATTTCGCTCTCCACCTGCTCTGAGACATACAATAAATATCAGCTAGACTTAAAATCAGTTTACTGTATCAGATCAGGCAGTGATTGTGATGGGTTGCCAGAGGTAACAGCATATCATTACCACTTACTGACTGGTTACTAGAGGTTACAGCACACATTAGAGGTTACAGCACATGATTTCTGCTTGTTGATTGGTTGCTAGAGATTACTGTACAGTAATACTGCTCACTGATTGGTTGCTAGAGGTTACAGCACATCATCTGCTCACTGCAGAGGGGCATGATATACATATGAATGCCGCCTTTATTTACATATCAATCCCGCCAGCCTCAGTTATTTACATAAAAATACCTCCGCTATTTACATATGAATGATGGTTATTTACATGTAAACACAGGGTCTACAGGTGAGTCATCTGTACACAATAGGGCAGAGCTGGGCAGCATTAGTAGCAGCACTTCACACTGAGATTTCGGGACACTGCACATGACTAAAACTTCAAAGGACAAGGGAATTTAAACTGGGGAAGTTGGCAAGTATGAGGCAGCTGCTTTGGGCCCCACAACAATAACAGGGCCCAGGGCAGCTGCCCCTTTTGCCCTGCCTTAAAGACGGCCCTGATTGCACACACACACACTGTATCTTTATGAAAATTATGCATTTTAATAAAACATAGTGTGTATGTGGAATATATCTATGTAGCATCTAAAAAGTTCCAGTATATTTCTAACCTATGGAAAGATTTGACCACAAACAGCAGGTGATGTAATGCAGCCCAAAGCAGCCCAAAGTAAAAAAGTCCACCCTTGCAGTGCTGGGAAAAAACTTGTACTTGCTCCAGCCAGCTGCAGTGCTCTCCTCCCTGCACCCAGACCTCAGCATTATCATATACCATCAAGGAACATTAACCCTGTATGGTATGATGAGGCTGGAGTGTGACCACAGCCACTCACAATTCACCCAGGAGCTCCACAAGACCAGTCACAGCACTGGGGGAGCCTAGTGGACCAAGAAATAAGGTAAAGCTGGGTACACACAGATCACAATTCTTTCGGTTTAGCAGAGACCAGCTGAATTTTGATCTATGTGTGGCCTGTTAGAAGCCACCCCATCAGATCAGCTTCTCTAGAATGGGACTGCTGGAAAACCTTGTTCGACCAGCGGCTTGCAGCCAATCAGCTGCAGCGTTGATCAATGTATTCTGACAGAGAGTCCCCACTGCCAGAATATGTCTCGGTAAAGGGGACTTATGCATCTACCTCTCTTGTGTGGATGGATGAATCTGTTAAGCTGGGTTCACACTGCTGTGCGGAGCGGCTCACAGAAGGGGGTCTGGGGCGTCCCTGTTCTCCGTTTCAGATCTGATTTCGGTCTTAAAGTTTGGTTGAATTCAGACCAGAAACCAGGGTTGCCAACCTCCCAGCATTTTTTACTGACAAAACATGGGAAATTTACTGGCGGAACACATTGTTTACTGGCAACCTGAGAAATTACAGAATTCCCTTTTATTTTTTTCTAGATTTTTTTTTTCGTGTGCAAATACCATGCCAATTACACGAAAATCATTCATTCTGTTCTCTTACAAGAATTTTTTTTGTGCTTATTTTGTGATATTTTCACATGAACTAGCGTAATCAGCTCTTGAAAGCTGTGTACTATTGATCAGATTATCAGACAATTGCTCCAAATGCCCTTGTTTTCATCCAATGTTTTTATCATGTGTAAGCATTAATGAGCATTTAACCCATGCACAACCCCGGGGGGAGGGGGGGGGTGCAGTTTGGCATGTTCGCCCTGGGTGCTGAATGACCTTGTCCCGGCACTGCTCATGTGGAAGACTGTCATGAAGTCATTCACTATTTGGATGATTTCCTCCTCATTGAGAGTTCAAAGCAAGCCCCCCGCTGATCTACGGAAGTTATTGTCATTTTTTGCAGCGCTCAATGTCCGTTGGCAGTCAAGAAGATGGAAGGCCCGATGCTGGCGCTTTGGGGATCACTCTGGATACACGGGCCATGCAGGCCAGTCTACCGGCAGATAAGCTTCTTAGAATCAGAGATTGTATTCATACTTTTACTATCTTTCAAGCTTTATAAATGGTAAATACAATAAGTGACAGGATGATGTACTCGCATCCTATGTAAAATTGCATAAGGTGATTATTGCAGGTGATGTTTATAAGCCAAAATAAACATAATAAGTAATTGACTGAAAAAAATGTCCATGGTGATATAAAAATTCGTTGCCATATACAGTGCAGTGTTCTTAAAGTGAAAAAAGGACAAAGGACGAGTGCAGATGATGCTTCCAATTCAGGAAAAGATTCTCATGCATTTGGAATCAATATATAAGTAGCAGAAGTAGATACTCTTACCGGAGGAGATGGACACAATCACCGTACGGTGGAGTGTCATGCGAGCTTTAGGGATCAAACGATCCCAGGGGTACTTTGCTGGAAAACACTGGTGGTGGGTTCCATCTAGGACAACCGTGGCTATAGGGTGGTGTTCAGATCCACAGCAGATGGATGTATGACTTTCAAAGGAAGCAGGCTGCTGGGGAAGACGACTTCCGCACCATGTAAGTTAGGCACTTGAGAAGCAAGGTTCTCCGGGTGCGGCGACTGGGCGGCCTCTGGAGAAGTTCATATCAAGCTTGTTCCAGAGTGGAGTTGCAATCTTTGTTGGGCATGTTAAACTTCGCCATGAGAATCATTCCTCAGGGTAGGTCATTTATTTCAAGGTTATTGACTTTGTTGCCATCAGCCCCTGACTCAGACTCTCGGGTCAAGCTGTATGCTGCAGCTCTGGCTGACCTGTGCATGTGGGACGAGGTCCTCCAGCATTGGAACGGGCTTGCCGTGTTTATCCCCGCAGAGTCCATGTCCTTTCCTCAGGTTGTGACGGATGCAGCAGCCACTGTAGGTTATGCTGCCATTTTTGGCACCCACTGGCTTGCAGGGCCATGGCCGTAGGAGATCTTGGCTATCCCAGGGTTTACAGAGTCTTCAGCTTTGTTCAAGATCTTTCCTATAGTGTCAGTGGCCCAGGTGTTGGGTAGGTTTTGGTCGGGGCAAACTGTTGTTTTCTCAACAGACAATCAAGCTGCCGTGAAGATTATCATCAAAGGCAGATCTAGGTCATTAATCATTATGTCCTTCGTATGCAGGCTGATTTGGCTGTCCCTGCAGTTTCATTTTCACATGCATTGTAGGTTTATCAGTGGGGCAGAGAATGTAATAGCAGATGCTCTGTCGCGGCTTGATTACACGTTGTTTTTTCTACAGATCCCAGAAGCAGATGCCTGCACCACGCCATCCCCGCAGTCCTTGCTACTGATGATGGGTTAGTTTCCTATTGGGTTAACGCAGCAGCTTTGATTAATAAACCTTTATCGGTCAACACTAGGAAGGCTTATGTCACGGCCTGGAAAACCTTCCAGGTTTTCCAGTCCCGTTATCCTTGGTTTAATGGTCATGACGTTCGATACCTGCTGGCTTTTGTTGCTTTCTGCCACTCACAAATGAAGCTGTCATATGGCACAATCTAAACGTATCTAGCAGGGGTTGAGCATTTTTTGTCCTTACAGGATCCGAATAGACTGTCCATCTTTTTCATTCCGTCAAGGCCATTCTGAGGGGTAGGGAATAGTCCTCTTTCTTCTATCAGCAGACTCCCTATCTTGGGGCATATCTTCTGGGGCATGTCTGATTTGCTGACCAGGTCGCCTTTCAGGAGGCTGCTCAGCGTGGTCCTCAAAGCAGCAATATATTTGGCGTTTTATGGGTTCCCGTGTGCTCACAATTAGCCAGTTGGTTAGACATCCAGATCATTTCCGGTTACATTTGGTTGCGTGCAAGACGCAGCAGTTTGGGGCCGGTATGAACGTCAGGTTTTTCAAGACTGGCAGTGCTTGGTGCTCGTTGCAGTTTTGGTGCCCCGGACCAGCTTATGGCACTGGTCATAGACAAACCTAGGGATAATCCCTTGTTACCCTTCCCTCATGCTCCCCTCACAGCGGCACAGTTTACTAAGCATTGCCGCACATTATTGACCAACCTGGGGTTAAACCCTGCAGTTGTTTCTGGTCACTCTTTCAGAATAGGGGCGGCTTCCACAGCTTCTCACCAGGGGATCCCGGGTCACGTTATTAAAAAGTTGGGTAGATGGAACTCAGCATGTTTCTCCAGATATGTCCCAGATCCACAGACAGAACAGGGATCTGCCGAAGTAAACAAGGCAGATCTCCGTTCTGACAGGGGATTTCACTGAGATCCTGCCTTTCTGCTATGCAGGAAGATGGATCTCTGTGTTATCCCAGGCAGGCCATCCCCCATACAGTTAGTAAACATACCCAGGGAACACAATTAACCCCTTGATCGCCCCTGATGTTAACCCCTTCCCTGCCAGTTTTATTAGTACAATGTCAGTGCATATTTTTAGCACTGATCACCATAATAATGTCAATGCTTCCCAAACAAGTGACAAATGTCAGTTAGGCGTCCGATCTGTGTCGCAGTCCCACTAAAAATTACTGATCGCTGCCATTACTAGTAAAAAATAAAATAATAATAAAAATGGCATAAATCTATCCCCTATTTTGTAGACACTATAAGTTTTGCACAAACCAATCAACATACACTTATTTTTTTTTTTGTTTTCTTTTTTTACCAAGAATATGTAGCAGAATACATATTGGCCTAAATTGATAAAGAAATTTGATTTTTTTTTTAATGTATTGGGTATGTTTTATAACAGAAAATAAAAAATATTGTTTTTTCAAAATTTAAGGTCTTTTTTTGTTTATAGCACAAAAAATAAAAACCGTAGAGATGATAAAATACCACCAAAAGAAAGCTCTATTTGTGGGAATAAAAAGACATCAATTTTATTTGGGTACAACATCGCACAAATACACAATTGTCAGTTAAATTAACGCAGTGCCATATCGCAAAAAATGGCTTGGTCATCAAGGGGGTAAAACCTTCAGGGGCTGAAGTGGTTAATTTCTGAACTTGCATGCTCACACATTAGAAGTTCCCCCAAAGAGGTGCCAAAATGTGCACATCACTGAAAACTAAAAGTTAGATCTACAGTTTAGGTCTGAGGATTTATTAATACCTTCACATTGGTGAACCCTGTGAATCCACTGCGGGTTCCCACATCGCACCCGACTCACAGGCAGTTCACATTGCCATATGCGAACTGCTGGGAGTGTCAATAGAAAGTCAATGACACGCCAAAATCAGTTTGCATATCGCAGTGTGAACTGTCAATTCGGACAGAAATTGGATTGCATGGGTGTGAACACCTATGTGATCCGATTCTGGTGCGGACCAAAAAAAGGGTCCTGTGCGAGTTTGGTCTGAATGTGATGCAAATTCAGCCATACAAGTTTGCATCGCACAGACATTGCACGTAATTTGCACTGCAGTGAGGTGCGAATCACATCCGATGTCGGACAGCGCACCAGTGTGAACCGAGCCTAACACTTATGCTTCGTACACACGATCGGACTTTCCGACAACAAAACTGTGGATTTTTGTTCAAAGTTTGTTGGCTCCAACTTGTCTTGCATACACACGGTCACACAAATGTTGGCCAACAATTACGAACATGGGAACGTGGTGACGTACAAGACGTACGATGAGCAGAATAAAAAGGAAGTTCAATAGCCAGTGCACCACCCTTTGGGCACCTTCTGCTAATCTCGTGTTTATCTCGTGTTAGTAGAAGTTTGGTGAGAGACGATTTCGTCCTTTTCAGCCTTGTGCTTTTCAGTTCCTTTCTGGTTTTCAGTTTGTGCTTGTCGGTTCGTATCTGTTCTTCAGTACGTGTTGTCAGTTCATTTCTGTCTTCCAGTGCGTTCTATTTATAGTTCGCTTCTGATTTTCAGTGCGTTCTTGTCTGCTCGTTTCTGATTTTCAGCTTGTTCTTCTCAGGTCCTTTCTGATTTTCGGGGCGTTCTGTCAGTTCGTTCTGAGCAGCTGTTCGTTTTCTAGCCATGTTGCGGTTACGTACTTGTCGCAGAGTTCATGCTGTTGTTGGGCTTGGTGTTGGACTTATTGCTTTGACCCAAGCCCAGTCCATGAACAGGGGGAGGAGGAATTCTTGGACCAAGAATTGGTTGCTTAATCATGACCAATTCTCTCTTATGCCTTTGTTGCGGGAGCCCCAGGAGAATAATCCTGATGATTTCAGGAATTATCTCTGAATGACAGACCCCGTCTTTCACCGTCTGTTGGCTTTGCTGTCCACTTATATTACGAAGCAGGACACCTGCATGCGGCAAGCCATCACTCCCGAACAAAGGCTCATCATCAGCTTGCGGTACTTGGCGACGAGGAGAAGCCTCCAGGACACAAATTTCACGACTGGGATCTCCCCCAGGCTCTGGGAATCATTATTCCAGAGACCTGTTCTGCCATCATTCAGGTCCTGCAGAAGGACTATATTAAGGTAAGTTTTATCCTTTAACATCACATTCTATGTATTTAATGTTTGCTAATGTATTGTATTTATTTCAGCATTCCATAATGACCATGATTGTAATATGCTGTGAATGTCCTCTTTGTCCTCATGCATGCTGTAAGCTTTGAATGCTCCTTTTTTGTCCTTCATGCATACTTGCCTTCACTAACCTCCTCAGCATGCTATCCTGGGCCCATACACACCTAGCCCAGTCACTTAACAATGTATTTTGGCAGCTGCATTGTAGTGCTTACCCTAAACACCCCCTAAAATGTGTCCAAATGTTATTGGTGTCCTTAAATTCAGGAGGAGTGCAAGAGGCTTTTTTTTTGGGGGGGGGGGGCAAAACTCATTTGGAACCCTCCCTCCCCCCCAACCACTAAGTCAACCAATACCAATACTCTGTCTGCTGACTTTGCCAAACCCATACACACTATACCTACCTCTTTTGTGTTCAGATTTATGGATGAATTCACAAGAGCTTATAGTGCAAGTGCCTGCCTGAATACGTTCAAATGGTACTGTTTAAAGCTGTTTAAAGTTTTGTTCTCCTATTATCTTGATAGGTAATTGCAGAATGTAAAAACGTGCTTCAATTTGTACAGTGTGTATTCATATTTTTGGATTAAGACACTTCTTACCTGTCCAGTGGGCAATAGTGTAAGTAAGAAGGGGCTGGCCAAAGTAACACACATTATTTAGGCATTCAGCTCTCAATGAAGTGGAGAGGGTTACCTGTTCAAAAAATCTCCACCCCAACCCTCACATTTTTACAATGGGCCATCAGAGGGGGTGAGGAATCTGATAAGTGGACCTTATAATATTGTCTTTAAATACTCATTTCAAAAAATGTTATACTTATGTTGGCCAAGAATGTTTGTGTCTAATCTGCTTGCAATGTTATGTTGTCTAATCTATGTGTCTAATCTGCTTGCAATGTTGTTTGACTCCACAGTTTCCTTCCAACCCACAGGAATGGCAGACTGTGGCCTCCCAATTCCACCAGCAGTGGGACTTTCCCAACTGCGGTGGTGCGATAGATGGGAAGCATATCCTGATCATCCCACCACCCAACTCGGGGTCATACTACTTTAATTATAAGGGGTACAGTAGTATTGTGTTGTTGGTGGTGGTGACAGCGAAATATGAGCTCTTATATCTGGACATAGGGAAGAATAACCATATGTCTGATGGAGGAGTGATCGCACAGACAGAATTTTACAGGCGTCTCCAGAATGGCAGCTTGGGGTTGCCACCTCCGGCGGATAACGTGGCGGGCCTCTAGTTTGTTTTTGTGGTGGATGAGGCCTTTGCGCTGGGGGACCATCTGATGAGGCCATTCCCCATGAGGACCATGACCCTGGAGCAGAGGGTTTTTAATCACTGGCTGGCCTGTGCCAGAAGAGTGGTCGAGAATGCCTTTGGCATAATGGCCAGCCAGTTCTGGCTTTTCCAAATGGTCATCAACATGGCCAAATACAAACTCAAGCAAATAATTTTAAGCTGCTGCACTCTTCATAATTTCCTGTGGAAGAATGCAGCCAACTATCTGGCCTCAGTTGCGACTGAGGCTGACTTTTCACCAGCACAAAGAATGACGGCGCTTGAAAGTGGCCTTCCTGGCTTGCCCCCCCCAAAGCGCCCGCGAAGTACGGCAAAGCTATGTGGAGTACTTCGTGGGTAGGGGGGCAATTGATTTACCAGAAAATCTGGAAGCTTTTTAAAATACTTTTTTTTTAAAAACTAAACTCATATTTCAATTGATTTACCGCTTGTGTTTCCTATCTGTCTCCTAGGTTCTCCAATGGCCTTTTATTTTTGGCCATTTTCTTCAATAGTGCATACGTAACTTATTTGATACATGAGGTGACAATCTCTTCTTCAGCTAACTATTATGTTGTGCTGTGGATCTGCTACACATACACAATGTTTTTGCTGTTAATGTATGTAATGCATTAATGATAAAAAATAATCATCCTTTTCAACTCCATGAATTAATTGCTTGTAGTCTCTAAAATGGCCTATTTTTGGCAAATTTTACAACACAGTGGGGGTTATTTACTAAAGGCAAATCCACTTTGTACTACAAGATTATGGAGATCACTAAAAAAAAAAAAAGATTATTCTGGAGATCACGAGAAAAAAAACCCATCAAAAACAAATATTATTTAGGAGATCACTAGAAATAATTAAAAAATTTGTTTGTCAGAACTCTGTGAATATCAGCAACAAAGCAACTTTATGATTATAGCATTATAAAGAAGAAGAGAATGTGCTGCATTGAGAGATTTAATAATTTCCCACGTGACCGAGTGTTTCCGGCTCGTACTTGATTCCGAGCATGCGTGAACTTTTGTGCGACGGACTTGTGTACACATGATCGGAAAGTCCGACAACAAAGTTTTGTTGGTGGAAATTTTGAGAACCTGCTAGCCAACAATTGTTGGTGGAAAGTCCGACAACAAATGTTCGATGGAGCATACACACGGTCGGACTTTCAGCCAACAAGTTCACATCCAAGATTTCCTGTCGGGAAATCCGACCGTGTGTTCACACCTGACCTGAGCGTAGCAATTTACTGATTTTTTTTTTAGTGCTGCAGCTTTTTACAAAAAATTTTAAAGCGTTTTAGAATGTATTACAAGTGTTTTACAGCTTCAGGCGTTTTTGTTTAGCAAATAGAAAGCACTAGGGGGAGGAGAGGGAGAGGAAATTAGGGGTGTAGAGCTACTGTTTGAGCAGAAAACAAGCGGCAAAACACTTGTAAAACGCTCGTCAGGTGTTTCTATTGAAGTATATGAGGCCAAAAAGAAGTTCATGTACTTTTTTGAGCTACAGGTATTTTACTTCAGAACAGAACGCTCAGATGTGAACAGGGGGCATTAAAATGAATAGGATTTGGCTTGTTGAGCATTTTGGAGCTAAAAACTTCAAGCAGAAAATCACTCAGGTGTGAACGGGGCCTTAACCTAACCCCAGAATAGTTCCAACGCCTGAGAAAGGCGGGTTTAATCTCTCAGAATCAGGCACAGAAGATTTCCGACAGACTGATGACAATTCATTTCAAATCTGATGACAAATCAGTTATAGGGTGCTAGATCTTGCCACCCAGGGAGGGGCACTCAAGCTTCTTCAAGTAAAGCAAACAAGTAAACATCTGCCCTCTTTTCTAAGGCTCTGTTTACATCTAGGCATCCCAGATCTCGGGTGGAATTGCTGCAATTCTGCCCGCGATCCAGAATCACGGTAAATCGCGGGATGCCTATGCGATCCCCGTCACTTTCAATGGCACACCAGTTGTGGCACCATTTTGCCAAAATTATCTCCCACGATTTGGCTGATTGGCTGCACTTCTATGGCACCTTATTTAAGCATTACAAGATCAGGGCTCTGGGCTAGTGTTCCTGCTTCTGGCTCCACAACTGTATCCCTGCTACTTGTTGGCCTGTCTACCTGTCTTGGATTCCACAATGCTGACTCCTTTCAGCATCCCCTTTCCACTATACTGACTATTCTTTTGAATTGCCAGCTGCCTTGACCTTAAACTGTTTATTGCTTATCTGCTGTCCACTCTGACATCAGAGTCATCTTCTGGATTATGGTTGGCTGCTGTCAGTCCTGGCCCTGAGATTATTTACTGGATTGCATGTGCCAGCAACTCGCTCTGACCTTGGCAGTATCACGGACGTTCTCAGTCGGTGCCATAGACCCTGCCGAGTCTGCCTCTAGACTACAGGTGCTTAGGTCCTGTTATTTTCATCCAGTCCTAGTGTTTTGTGGCCAGCCAGGAACTATAGCATTGTATACTGAGACCTGGGGCCAACCAAGTACCGGTAGGCCTGACTGTCTTAAACGCATAGTTCACCTTTATAAAATAATCCCTAATCACATAAAGGAGGTCTGTAGATAATAACAAGCTGTGCTGCTTTGACTAAAATTAAATAATGCCCTTGCTATAAGTGTAGGCAAAAGTTTTAGGTAAGTGTTTAAATGCAAGTATAAATGCTTTCAAAAATATATATTTTAATTGTTTATTTGTATCGATTTACAAACTGCAAAGTGAGTGAACAGAAGAAAAATCGAAATCAAATCAATATTTGGTGTGACTACCCTTTGGTTTCAAACCAGCATCAATTCTTACACTTGCATACTGTGTACACTTGCACAAAGACAGGGATTTGTAGAATTATAGTTAGGGGTATGATTAAACAATTATACCAAGCAGGTGGCTAATGATCATCAATTTTATATGTAGGTTGAAACACAGTCATTAACTGAAACAGAAACAGCTGTTTAGGAGGCTTAAAACTATGTGAGGAACAGCCAAACTCTGCTACTAAAGTGAGTTTCATGTCACAGATTATACATCATGTGAAGACTGATCACAGCAACAAGACACAAGGTAATTATACTGCATCACCAAGGTCTCTCCCAGGCAAAGATTTCAAAGCAGACTGGGGTTTCAAGATGTGCTGGTCAAGCTCTTTTGAAGAAGCACAAAGAAACAGGCAATGTATGCTGAGGACCGTAGACAAAGTGGTCAGCCAAGGAAAGTTAATGCGGTAGATGAAAGACATATCATGCTTATTTTCCCTTTGACTACGTAAGATGTCAGTGCCATCAGCACAGAACTGCTGGAAACCAGTGGGACCATCTACTGTCAGGAGAAGTCTGGCCAGCAGTGGTCTTCATGGAAGAACTGCAGCAAAAAAGCCATACCTCTGACATGGAAATAACAACAATGGGGGTGCAGAAAAATGACTGCAGGTGCTCTAAACTGATAAGTCAGAATTTGAAATATTTGGTTGTAGCAGGAGGTTGTTTGTTTGCTGAAGGGCTGGAAAGCATTACAATAATGAGTGCCTGCAGGAAACAGTGAAGTAGGAGAAGGTTCCTTGCAAGTTTGGGGCTGCATTTCTGCAAATGGAGTTAGATATTTTATCAGCATCAATGGTGTCCTCAACGCTGAGCAATACAGCAGATACTTCTCCATCATGTCATACCATCAGGGAAGTGTGTGATTGGCCCTAAATGTATTCTGCAGCAGGACAATGACCCCCAAACATCCAATGTTAATGGGAACTATCTTCAGTGTAAAAAAGAAGAAAGAGTTCTGGAAGTGAAAGTTTGTCCCCCACAGAGCCCAGATCTCAACATCATGAAGTCTGTCTGGGATTGAAGCAGCCTACATCCACAGAAGATCTGTGGTTGGTTCTCCAAGATGTTTGGACAACCTACCTGCCAAGTTCCTTCAAAAACTGTGTGCAAATGTACCTAGATGAGTTAAAGAACTAATGCTGTTTTAAAGGCAAAGGGTGAGCACACCAAATATTGATTTGATTTGGATTTCTCTTCTGTTCGTTTAATTTCCATTTTTATATATATATATATATATATATATATATATATATATATAGGAAGGCCGGTTTACCGGCCTGAAATTATGGGAGGAGCCCGGAGGGTATATAGCCAGACCATCCACAATGGTCTGTGTCAGTTCCAGTGCGCGGTAGCTCACATCACAGGGCTGACTCTTCCCAGCTCACCTCATGTTCGGCAGTCTGTGCATTCAATCGCAGGTGCACTCCGGCTTTTCATTCGTGGTCTTCGTTGGCGGTTCCCACTCACGGTCGCAGGTAGTATCCAAACTTTCGTGTCATGTGCAAAATCTTGCGGTTTATTATGCTTCTTATCCTGCACCCCTTTTGTGAAAAAACCTGCCCCGGAGTTGTTGTCGCTCATGTCCCGACATCATTCGGCACAGGCATAGTACATTCGTAAAGTTCCTTCTGCCAAATATACGATTCATTCGTAGACCCAAGCCTCCAGTCACTGTCGGTCGTTCTCAATATCACTCGCAATAGGCTTCACTGGTCAAAAAATTCATGCTCCATGGGGTTGCCATCTCATTCATTAGGAGATCAGCATCAGGGCCGGTACAAGGCAGGGGCGGGAGGGGCACTTGCCCTGGGCGGAGTCTTTTGAGGCTGGAGGTGGGGCGCCAAATTGCAAGCTGCACAATTCACTGATCCATCAAATCACTGCTGTTACAGTGCTCAGACTCCGTGGCTTTGCTTTGAGGGGATGACACTCGTCTGAGAGGTGACAGCATCAAGGAAGCTGGCAGTTGTAGCGGGTGCTGTTAAGCCCCCCCATCAGGGAAGCGGTGACAGCGCCAGCGGGCTGCTGCTCACCTGAACTCAGGCAGCAGCGGTGTGACGCGGTAGAGGCGGGCTGTCTGAATGTTTCCCCCGCTCGCCCCCCCCCCCTCTTTCTCCTATTGGCAGTGCAGGAGAAGAGAGAGCGGCCAGGGGCTTCCATTTTCAAATGCCCATTCAGCATTCCTGCTGCTGTGGCTTTGATTCTCAGCCACAGCGCCGTTGTTAGTAAAAATATGCAGGCTGATGGAATCCACCCCCTTCAGTGTTTGTGGTTAGTTGATAGGACCGCCGGGATCCCAGCAATGAATCAGGTGCTTGCCCCACCCCCAGGCTCGTCTTCAGAGTAAGAGGAGAATGGAACTTTCTCCTGCAAACCTGCCTGATCCCAGTGACACAGCTTCTTCCTGTATGTCCTGTAGCTGCACTGAGAAGAAACTAACCATGATATAAGTAGGATCTCTGAGACCCTGCTCTAAAAGGGATCTCTGGGGACCCTGAGCCAAGGGGGATCTCCGGGGACCCTGAGTTAAGGGGGAGCACTGGGGACCCTGAGCTAAGGGGATCTCCAGGGACCCTGAGTTAAGGGGGAGCACTGGGGACCCTACGCTAGGGGGGATCTCTGGGGACCCTGAGTTAAGGGGGATCTCTGGGGACCCTGAGCTAAAGGGGATCTCTGGGGACCCTGAGCTAAGGGATATCTCTGGGGACCCTGAGCTAAGGGGGGTCTCTGGGGACCCTGAGCTAAGGGGGATCTCTGGGGACCCTGAGCTAAGAGGGATCTCTGGGGACCCTGAGCTAAGAGGGATCTCTGAGGACCCTGAGCTAAGAGGGATCTCTGGGGACCCTGAGCTAAGGGATATCTCTGGGGACCCTGAGTTAAGGGGGACCCTGAGCTAAGGGGGAGCACTGGGGACCCTACGCTAGGGGGGATCTCTGGGGACCTTGAGTTAAAGGGATCTCTGGGGACCCTGAGCTAAGGGATATCTCTGGGGACCCTGAGCTAAGGGGGAGCACTGGGGACCCTACACTAGGGGGGATCTCTGGGGACCCTGAGCTAAGTGGCATCTCTGGGGACCTTGAGCTAAGGGGGATCTCTGGGGACCCTGAGCTAAGAGGAATCTCTGAGGACCCTGAGCTAAGAGGGATCTCTGGGGACCCTGAGCTAAGGGATATCTCTGGGGACCCTGAGTTAAGGGGGACCCTAAGCTAAGGGGGAGCACTGGGGACCCTAAGCTAGGGGGGATCTCTGGGGACCCTGAGTTAACGGGGGATCTCTGCAGACCCTGAGCTAAGAGGGATCTCTGAGGACCCTGAGCTAAGGGGGATCTCTGGGGACTCTGAGCTAAGAGGGATCTCTGGGGACTCTGAGCTAAGAGGGATCTCTGGGGACCCTGAGCTAAGAGATATCTCTGGGGACCCTGAGCTAAGGGGGAGCACTGGGGACCCTGAGCTAAGGGGGAGCACTGGGGACCCTGAGCTAAGGGGGAGCACTGGGGATCCTGAGCTAAGGGGGAGCACTGGGGACCCTGAGTGGGGGGGCACTGGGGATCCTGATCTAAGGGGGAGCACTGGGGACCCTGAGTCAAGGGAGATCTCTGGGGACCTTGAGCTAAGGGGGATCTCTGGGGACCCTGAGCTAAGAGGGATCTCTGGGGACCCTGAGCTAAGGGGGATCTCTGGGGACCCTGAACTAAGGGGGATCACTGGGGAGCCTGAGCTAAGGGGGAGCACTGGGGAGCCTGAGCTAAGGGGGAGCACTGGGGACCCTGAGCTAAGGGGGAGCACTAGGGAGCCTGAGCTAAGGGGGAGCACTGGGGACCCTGAGCTAAGGTGGATCTCTGGGGACCCTGATCTAAAGAGGGGAGAATCTGGTATCCCTGATGTAAGGGGGTAATCTGGGGTCCCTGAGGTAAGAGGGGGAATGTTAGGGACCCTAATGAAAGGAAGAACTCTGATATGAGGGGAACTCTGGGGACCATGATGTAAGGAGAGGACTTTGGGGACCCTAATGAAAGGGGGGGGAACTATGATGTAAGGGGGAACACTAGGGACCTTGATGTGAGAGATGACTTGGGGGACTTTGTGAACTCTGATGTAGAGGGGAACTCTGGGGACCCTGCTATAAGGGGGTAGTACTGCTGTACTACCACGACAAAATCATGTGCATTGCACATGGCTGTGGCGCAGAGCCATAGAACTGCATTCATTACGTCCAGTGGAGGCAACACCCATTAAAAGTGATATGCTGTTTAAGTTTTGCTGTGGCATGTATACAGCCATGACCAGGAGTTAGTGTAAAGGTCTGGGGCAGTAAAGCCATGGCTCAACTGCCTGGTTTTACGAACCCCTGGCTGCACCTGGGAATGAAGCCTTACTCCCTTAGAGCCACAAAAGGCCCCTTAGATAAATGGATCTCATAGAGCCCCCACCCTTCCAGCTCCCTTCCCTCTTCAAACCACCACCAAATCAGTCCATAGACTCACACCACATTTTTCATTTCAGTGACACCACACATGCAGGGAAATTTTTTCCTCACAACTAATGCTGGGGAATTTTTTTCCACACCATTGTGAGCCCCATATTTATTTGCAGGATAGAATGTGTACCACTATTAAACTGCATGCATCGCAATTTATCACATCCCACCTGCTATTCCACCTTGAGGCGGGGGGTTGGGGGGGGGCGCCATTTGGCATCTTCGCCCTGGGCACTGGATGACCTTGTCCCGGCACTGATCAGCATATATATCGTTTGTATAGGTTTCTGTGGCTGATTGAGGTGTAGTTGAGCCCACCTGGTGCCTTCTCTGCACTTGATTAGCCTGGGGGGATGGGTGGTTGATAGGTGTTCAGTTTCACAGTAAGGGATGGCATACACTCTACAACCAATTCGTATCAGATACTCCTTACTACCGATTTATATCGGATTAATTTAATATGTTTTACAAACTGATTCATATCAGATGCATTGCAGAGGCCGACTCTACCAACTCACTGCATGTCCCTCGAGATTGGTCGTAGGTTTTTATCAATTGTCCCACACTCACTGTCGCAGGTAGTGCTTTCCTGCTACCGAACCGTTACTTTATGTTCCCCTTCGTAAACCACCTACAACTTCGTAGGTCTTACTCGGTTATTCGCACACATCCGTACTTACTGCCTTTCTCCGTTCCTCATTCGAGCCCCTTACGTCCACAACCAATCAGAATCTAGTCGCATAATCAGCGCAAAGATTCGGATCCTCTGCAAAACGAACTCCACCAACCGATCCGAGTCCAGTCGCAGCACCGGCTTAAAGATTCGGATCCTTGGCAATACAAACATCACCAACCGATCCAAGTCCAGTCGCACACCGGCTCAATGATTCGGATCCTCAGCATACACAAGCACTCACCAACAGTGTGCTTCTTTCATCCCACCGATCCGAGTCCAGTCGCAAAACAGCGGCTCTGCGATTCAGATCTTCAGCATACAAGCACTCACCAACAGTGTGCTTCTTTCATCCCACCGATCCGAGTCCAGTCGCAAACAGCGGCTCTGCGATTCGGATCTTCAGCATACAAGCACTCACCAGCAGTGTGCTTCTTTCATCCGACCGATCTGAGTCCAGTCGCAAAAGCGACTCAATGCTTCAAAACTTTAGCATACACAAGCACTCACCAACAAGTGTGCTTCTTTCATCCCACCGATCCAAGTCCAGTCGCAAACAGCGGCTCTGCGATCCGGATCTTCAGCATACAAGCACTCACCAACAGTGTGCTTCTTTCATCCCACCGATCCGAGTCCAGTCGCAAACAGCGGCTCTGCGATTCGGATCTTCAGCATACAAACACTCACCAGCAGTGTGCTTCTTTCATCCGACCGATCTGAGTCCAGTCGCAAAAGCGACTCAATGCTTCAAATCTTTAGCATACACAAGCACTCACCAGCAGTGTGCTTCTTTCATCCGACCGATCTGAGTCCAGTCGCAAAAGCGACTCAATGCTTCAAATCTTTAGCATACACAAGCACTCACCAGCAGTGTGCTTCTTTCATCCCACCGATTCGAGTCCAGTCGCAAACAGCGGCTCTGCGATTCGGATCTTCAGCACACAAGCACTCACCAACAGCGTGCTTCTTTCATCCCACCGATCCGAGTCCAGTCGCAAACAGCGGCTCTGCGATTCGGATCTTCAGCATACAAGCACTCACCAGCAGTGTGCTTCTTTCATCCGACCGATCTGAGTCCAGTCGCAAAAGCGACTCAATGCTTCAAAACTTTAGCATACACAAGCACTCACCAACAAGTGTGCTTCTTTCATCCCACCGATCCAAGTCCAGTCGCAAACAGCGGCTCTGCGATTCGGATCTTCAGCATACAAGCACTCACCAACAGTGTGCTTCTTTCATCCCACCGATCCGAGTCCAGTCGCAAACAGCGGCTCTGCGATTCGGATCTCCAGCATACAAACACTCACCAGCAGTGTGCTTCTTTCATCCGACCGATCTGAGTCCAGTCGCAAAAGCGACTCAATGCTTCAAATCTTTAGCATACACAAGCACTCACCAGCAGTGTGCTTCTTTCATCCGACCGATCTGAGTCCAGTCGCAAAAGCGACTCAATGCTTCAAATCTTTAGCATACACAAGCACTCACCAGCAGTGTGCTTCTTTCATCCCACCGATTCGAGTCCAGTCGCAAACAGCGGCTCTGCGATTCGGATCTTCAGCACACAAGCACTCACCAACAGCGTGCTTCTTTCATCCCACCGATCCGAGTCCAGTCGCAAACAGCGGCTCTGCGATTCGGATCTTCAGCATACAAGCACTCACCAGCAGTGTGCTTCTTTCATCCGACCGATCTGAGTCCAGTCGCAAAAGCGACTCAATGCTTCAAAACTTTAGCATACACAAGCACTCACCAACAAGTGTGCTTCTTTCATCCCACCGATCCAAGTCCAGTCGCAAACAGCGGCTCTGCGATTCGGATCTTCAGCATACAAGCACTCACCAACAGTGTGCTTCTTTCATCCCACCGATCCGAGTCCAGTCGCAAACAGCGGCTCTGCGATTCGGATCTCCAGCATACAAACACTCACCAGCAGTGTGCTTCTTTCATCCGACCGATCTGAGTCCAGTCGCAAAAGCGACTCAATGCTTCAAATCTTTAGCATACACAAGCACTCACCAGCAGTGTACTTCTTTCATCCGACTGATCTAAGTCCAGTCGCAAAAGCGACTCAATGCTTCAAATCTTTAGCATACACAAGCACTCACCAGCAGTGTGCTTCTTTCATCCCACCGATTCGAGTCCAGTCGCAAACAGCGGCTCTGCGATTCGGATCTTCAGCATACAAGCACTCACCAACAGCGTGCTTCTTTCATTCAAACCAATCCCAGCCCAGTCGCATACCGACTCAGTGATCCAAGACCCCCGGCACAGCAAAAAACTCCACCGCACATTCCAAAAAAAAAAAAAACTCTTTTACTTTGTAAATCACCGCAAACATTTACGAAATGGCTTCATACAGCCATTCATCTTTCGTAGCAACACGGCCACTCATCGATTTCTCCAACCCTTCCCCCTTTCAGGTCAGTAGAGTTCTTCAGTTGATCCATCCTGCAACAGGTGTGGACAGTATCTTCCTCAGCTTCCCGGTCGACCCAAGTCTCGACCTCAAAAAACTAAAACTCCACTACTAGGACTTCAAGGCAGCGGACACCATGTCGCAGGCCAGCAGCGAGGACCTCGCCTCCACCCCGTCGTCACCTGGGGCAGACTCAGCAAACGACGACTTACAGTCTCTCAGAGCTTGGACCATCCCCAAGCTTACAGCTGAACTACAGCGCAGGGGAATACCTTTCCCTGCGACTGCTAGGAAAGCTGAGCTTTTCAGCTTGCTATTTCCTCCGCCAGCGGCAGCCCAATCGGGCACCCAGGCATCACTACAGTCAATCTCATCAGCAATCACTCAGCTGCACTCCTTGGTGACCACACTATTGGCAGCAGTCACTGATGTCCAGACAAGAGTGGGAACCCTGGAGGTACATCAAGCTGCACCCTCACCATCTACAGTAACCACCGCCACCCCCATGCCTCTCCTTACAGGTACGCCCGACATCTATACCTACGTCCTCCCCGCACATCTCGTCCCAGCAGGCATCAGGAAGGACATCATGGATGGGAAGGACATTAACTTGGCATCCCTCCTCATCGCAGTACACGACCCAGCCGAAAACAAGTCCTATGCGTGGGGAGACGTTTCCGTCGTCCTAAAGGCCAAAGACCATAGGCTTACCCGCAAACTCAATATTGCGGAGTTCGCACTAGCATTTGGCATGTTCAGAGACGTGCTATGCACGGTCAACCCCAACAGGAGAGAGGAGCTGGACCTATACCTACACGCAATAGTAGATCTAGGTTATAAATATGGGGGATGCTCCTTTTATGACTATCACAGGTCATTTTCAGCAAAAGCAGCAGCTAGACTTTCCCAGTTTCAAAAAAAAAACCAACTGGAGTACCATCGATACAGAGCTGTTCTGTCGCCATTTCGCTGGCCTACGTTCCCCACTCTGTACCAACTGCCAGTCGTCCACCCATACGGCCAACTGGTGCTCCGAGTCAGGTGGCAGACGCCCCCCCCAACCCTCCCTTCTTTCCCAGCGTCACTCGTCACTCAACGGCATTTACTCAGCCGGCTCAGGCAGACAGATTAGGACGACCCATCCAGGCACTAGGGGGAGCAGCCATATGCAATAACTTCAACTTTGGGGGTTGTAACTTCCCCCACTGCAAACTACTTCATGTCTGTCTCACATGCCACAAAGCTCACCCCAGGTACGCTTGCGCTATGAAACAGCCTAAACCCGAATGACTAAGCCGAGTGCACGTCGGATGGCTCGCGTTTTACCTCGCCTCACACCCAACACCTTCACTGGCAGCCTTTCTCATCCGGGGATTCACGACAGGCTTTCACACTGGACTTATCACACTCCCAAACACAACTCACGAATGCAAAAACCTGCTTTCAGCCGCTACCGACGAGGAAACCATCACCACCCTGCTGCAAACAGAACTAGACCGGGGATACGTAATCGGCCCCTTTACACAATCACCTTTTTCTGTATGGAGAGTCAGCCCTATCGGCCTTGTGAAGGGCAAGTTTTCAAATAAACTTCGTTTAGTTTATGATTTGTCCGCGCCTCATTGTTCCCATATACCCAGTTTAAATTCCCTAATACCTTCAGAAGAGTTTACACTTAAATATTCAACGGTAGACTCAGCTATTCAATCCATCATTCTCGCAGGAGCAGGCGCCTGGTTGTCTAAAGCAGACATCTCGGACGCATTCAAATTGTTGCCAATTGATCCGTGCCTATGGCGGTGGCACGGAATCAAATGGAAAGGTCTATACTATTTCGCCACCAAGTTAACGTTCGGCTCCAAAAGCAGCCCGTGGCTATTCGACACTTTCGCTCAGTCTCTTTCCTGGATTCTCTCACAACATGCGTCCTGTCAGAAAGTGATCCACTACTTAGACGACTTCCTACTCATAGAGAAACCCAACGAGCCCCCAGTTGATCTAAACAGCCTCAGAACAATCTTTCATAATCTTAACGTACCTTTAGCGGATAAGAAGGTAGAAGGCCCGGCACAGATCATCACCTTCTTGGGTATCATACTCAACACTCACACCATGCAAGCTAGTCTGCCTCCCGACAAATTGACCCGCATCAGGACAGTCATCCACACATTTACTAATACGCAAGGCTGCACAAAAATGCAACTGCAATCCCTCCTTGGCATGCTGAACTTTGCCATAAGGATCATCCCTCAAGGGCGATCCTTCGTCTCACGTCTCCTGGTGTTCCTTTCCCAGGTACAAGACCCCGACCTAATATTTAAACTAGACAAGGCAGCCGTAGCTGACCTAGCCATGTGGGACGATTTTCTAACAAACTGGAACGGCATTTCGATGTTTATCCCATCAGCGTCTCCCACTTCACCCCAAATAATCACGGACGCCGCAGCCTCCACAGGTTTTGCAGCTATTTTTGGCCACCACTGGTTCGCAGCACCATGGCCGCCAGAAATACTCTCGATCCCCGGGTTCAGTCAATCCTCCTCGATGTTCGAGATTTACCCCATTGTTGCAGCAGCCCACATCTGGGGCAACAACTGGGTAGGACAAACAGTGACATTTTCCACAGATAATCTAGCCACAGCCTCTATTATAAACAAGGTCGCTCCAAGTCCTTGGCCATCATGTCCTTCCTACGCAGGCTGGTGCAACTCTCACTACAGCACCAATTTAATGTCCTCTGTGTTCATATCCCCGGTAAATGCAACACTTCGGCCGACGCGCTATCTCGCTTTAACTACACAACCTTCTTTTCGCAGGAACCTGGAGCCGACCCGACCATGTCTGCTATCCCAATTTGGTCACAGCTAACCCTGGATTGAAGCGACATCTTCATGACGCCACTAGTCTGATTAACCAGTCACTATCTCACAATACCCTGAAAGGCTACCATGCTGCCTGGAAAAGCTATCACAGGTTTCTAGAGGCTAACCCCGGGGCTATACCAGGAGATCTCCATCATATCCTGGCCTTCATTTCATACTGCCACACTCAGCTGAAGTTATCCTACAACACTATTAGACTCTACCTAGCTGGCATCCAGCATTTCACCTCTTTTCTAGATCCTAACAAACCATCTTTGTTCGCTACCCATGCGGTCAAGGCCATCCTCCGAGGCATCCACAAGCAGAAACCCCAAGTTAGCGGTAAACGCTTACCAGTCACCAGTGCCATGTTTCGAGACATGTCCACCATACTCTCACGCTCACCTTTCGGTTTTTTGCCCAGCTTGGTCATCCAAGCTGCCATCTACCTGGCATTTTATGGCTTTCTACGACCCAGCCAATTCACAGTCAGCAGCACCAGTCATAGGGCCTTACGCAGACGCCACCTCACGCGTCACCACAGCCACTTCACGATACACCTTGAGGTATCCAAAACACAACAGTCCGGTCCAGGGGTTGACATCAAGCTCTTCAGAACGCACAACGCCTGGTGCCCCGTAGCCATCCTAGATAGTCCATTAGCCCATTTACTTGATCCCTCGCAGGACAGCCCATTGCTGCCGTTCCCGATCAGCCCGCTTAGTACCAACCAGTTCACTACTCACGTCAGGATCCTTCTGCGCAACTTAGGCCTTGACCCCAACCGTTATTCTGGACATTCTTTCCGTATTGGAGCAGCATCAGCAGCCTCACGAAACGGAGTCCCGGACCACGTGATCAGGAAAATGGGAAGGTGGAAATCCACCTGCTTTGCTCGCTATATTCCCAATCCACAAGTAGAAATGTCACGAGCCTTTTGCAAGCTCGCTCTGTAAGAAGACCATAAACTTAAATTAAACATTACCTCCCTAAACCAAGTCTTTTTGCGCCCTTCTCTGGCATACCGCCCAGCAGATCTGGGTTTACCATACAGCAGGCCAGGGCACACTTCAGGTCTATTTATCTTGTTAGTCTTGTGACGTGTTTATGTGTTTCATATCCATCAGGACGGAGGGCTCCGACCATAAATAGGAAGGCCGGTTTACCGGCCTGAAATTATGGGAGGAGCCCGGAGGGTATATAGCCAGACCATCCACAATGGTCTGTGTCAGTTCCAGTGCGCGGTACCCACCCACCCATTCCCCTTCTCAAGGCACTTCTCTTCAAACAATTTCTCTACAGAAATATCCATTACTTTCTTAAGGTATGCGCCCTTCTCTGGCATACCGCCCAGCAGATCTGGGTTTACCATACAGCATACGGCCAGGGCACACTTCAGGTCTATTTATGTTGTTAGTCTTGTGACGTGTTTATGTGTTTCATATCCATCAGGACGGAGGGCTCCGACCATAAATATATATATATATATATATATATATATATATATATATATATATATATATATATATACAGTATCTCACAAAAGTGAGTACACCCCTCACATTTTTGTAAATATTTTATTATATCTTTTCATGTGACAACACTGAAGAAATTACACTTTGCTACAATGTAAAGTAGTGAGTGTACAGCTTGTATAACAGTGTAAATTTGCTGTCCCCTCAAAATAACTCAACACACAGTCATTAATGTCTAAACCGCTGGCAACAAAAGTGAGTACACCCCTAAGTGAAAATGTCCAAATTGGGCCCAAAGTGTCATTATTTTGTGTGGCCACCATTATTTTCCAGCACTGCCTTAACTCTCATAGGCATGGAGTTCACCAGAGCTTCACAGATTGCCACTGGAGTCCTCTTCCACTCCTCTATAACGACATCACGGAGCTGGTGGATGTTAGAGACCTTGCGTTCCTCCATCTTCCATTTGAGGATGCCCCACAGATGCTCAGTGGGGTTTAGGTCTGGAGACATGCTTGGCCAGTCCATCACCTTTACCTTCAGCTTCTTTAGCAAGGTAGTGGTCGTCTTGGAGGTGTATTTGGGGTCGTTATCTTGTTGGAATACTGCCCTGCGGCCCAGTCTCCGAAGGGAGGGGATCATGCTCTGCTTCAGTATGTCACAGTACATGTTGGCATACATGATTCCCTCTGTGAACTGTAGCACCCCAGTGGCGGCAGCACTCATGCAGCCCCAGCCCATGACACTCCTCACCTGGTTGCTGCCACACATGCTTGACACCATCTGAATCAAATAAGTTTATCTTGGTCTCATCAGACCACACGACATGGTTCCAGTAATCCATGTCCTTGGTCTGCTTGTCTTCAGCTTCAGCAAACTGTTTGCGGGCTTTCTTGTGCAACATCTTTAGAAGAGGCTTCCTTCTGGGACGACAGCCATGCAGACCAATTTGATGCAGTGTGCAGCGTATGGTCTGATCACTGACAGGCTGACTCCCCACCCCTTAAACCTCTGCAGCAATGCTGGCAGCACTCATACGTCTATTTCTCAAAGACAACCTCTGGATATGACGCTAAGCACGTGCACTCAACTTCTTTGGTCAACCATGGCGAGGCCTGTTCTGAGTGGAACCTGTCCTGTTAAACCACTGTATGGTCTTGGCCACCGTGCTGCAGCTCAGTTTTAGGGTCTTGCAATCTTCTTATAGCCTAGGCCATCTTTATGTACAGCAACAGATCCTCAGAGAGTTCTTTACCATGAGGTGCCATGTTGAACTTCCAGTGACCAGCATAAGAGAGTGAGAGCGATAACACCAAATTTAACACACCTGCTCTCCATTCACACCTGAGACATTGTAACACTAACAAGTCACATGACACCGAGGAGGCAAAATGGCTAATTGGGCCCAATTTGGATATTTTCACTTAGGGGTGTACTCACTTTTGTTGCCAGCGGTTTAGACATTGATGGCTGTGTATTGAGTTATTTTGAGGGGACAGCAAATTTACACTGTTATACAAGCTGTACACTAACTTCTTTACATTGTAAAGACAAAGTGTCATTTCTTCAGTGTTGTCACATGAAAAGGTATAATAAAATATTTACAAAAATGTGAGGGGTGTACTCACTTTTGTGAGATACTGTATACATGTCTATAAACTGAATATTTCACCGAAAGTTGACCACAGTGTTGCCACCATCCCTTGTACAAAATTGTAAGATGAGGGTCCCCCACAAGAGGTTTGGGATTTTAAGGGCAACTAGGTGTAATAGAAAAGGCAATAAATGTAAAAATAGACATATATATAGTATACATAATATATTTTATCATTGTATCAAATTTAAAAGAGTTAGTGCATATAACTATTGCAACTGACTCATTAGTAACAACAATGACATAAAAAAAAGATATCAATGTACAAACATATATAGTCTCCTCTTTTAAAAGAGAAAAAAGTCTGACGCATTTCAGGAGCTTGTCCTTTCTTCAGGGGCTTGTTACATATGGAGACAGGTGTGCATCTATAAGAAAAACGCATCCATCAGAGTTGAAAAATGTGGGGACAGGAGATAAGAGGAGCATCGATGAGGCAAAAAAGGCAAGTTGACCATAAACAAGCCCCCCCCCCCAAAAAAAATATATGTATTTAATTAACTAATTATTTAATTTAAATTATTTAATTATTTCCTTAATTAATTAATCCCTTAATTATTTTTTTTTTTTGGGCTTGTTTATGGTCGACTTGCCTTTTTTGCCTCATCGATGCTCCTCTTATCTCCTGTCCCCACATTTTTCAACTCTGATGGATGCGTTGTTCTTATAGATGCACACCTGTCACCTGAAACGCGTCGGGCTCTTTTCTCTCTTAAAAGAGGAGACTACGGTATATCTGTTTGTATATTGATATCTTTTTTTATCTGTTATTGTTGTTACTAATGAGTCAGTTGCAATAGTTATATGCACTAACTCTTTTAAATTTGATACAATAATAAAATATGTCTATTTTTACATTTATTGCCTTTTCTATTACACCTAGTTGCCCTTAAAATCCCAACCCTCTTGTGGGAGACCCTCATCTTACAACTGTATACATGTCTAGTGGTAGATTTTTTTCCCTTAGGCCCTTTTTACACATGCAGTTTGTTTGATCAGTTCAGTCACATTTTTTCAAAGAAAAAGCTGATGAAGTTTACATCATTTTTTCATCAGTTTACAATCAGTCTTTCATCTGTTTTTTTATAAGTTTTTACATCAGATTTTTACATCTGCTAGCTAGAGTCCTTAACCACTTGAGTCCAGGAGCCATTTTTTCATGCAAAAAACAGACCATTTATTCGTTAACGGTTGTCTCAGCAGGGAGCATCGATAGTTTCAAGAAACTATTAGATAAGCACCTGAACGACCGCAACATACAGGGATATACAATGTAATACTGACATATAATCACACACATAGGTTGGACTTGATGGACGTGTGTCTTTTTTCAACCTCACCTACTATGTAACTATGTAACATCTGTTTTTCGTCCGATCCATTTCTTTATCGGAAGAAAAATAGGGTCTTGATGCGTTCCTAAAAACGGATGTTGACGGAAGCGGATGTAAATGAATAATCATCCATTTACATCCGTTTTTCCATAGAGATGCATTGATGTCCGTTTTTCATCCGTCAACGGACAAATGGTCCGCATGTGTGAAAGAGGTCTTAGGTGTCATTCACACGAGGCGGATCCGTTTAGCGGAGTCTGCTAGCTCAGCAGGAGATCGCTCCGTTGATCTCCACTGGGCCGGCAGATGACAGGTCCGTCTTTGCTCACTGAGTGGGGAGGGGCCTGTCAGAGCCCCGCTGATTCCTATGGAGAGATTTGAACGAAAAAGGACAGCATGTCCGTTTTCATCAGATCTCATCCGATCCGCAAAGACGGATGGCGAACATATCACCATACGTCTAATTTTATCGGATCGGATGGCACACATCTCCGCTGATATCTGTCTCCCCAATGGGGTCAATGGATGGCCTGCACGGGTCCGCCTGAAAAATGGACAGGAGGATCCGAGCAAGCTTGTCGTGTGAAAGGGGCCTTAGTGAGTACACGCTCCTGAACAAGCTTATGAGAATATAAAACAGTATAGTAGAGACATCTTGTGGTCATTTTGAGCATTACAGTGGATTCTTTTCTTTTTGTAATTTGAACACTCAGAAATCTAGTGGTTTGTTTGGCCTGCAAAACTTATTTATTTTTTAATAATGCGTGCATGATACTGCTTAATGACCCCTGTAAATTGAGTTGCTGTCGGCGAATAAGTATCTGAAATGAATGGCACAGAATGTGCATGTCAGGTACACGTGCAATGCATTGACTGCTACTTTTTAAAACCAATTGGCAATGAACTTGTTAATAAAAAAACAAACCTTTAAAAGAAAAAAAAGAAATACATTATCTTTTGGTAAGAATCTGAAAGGCTTTTGAAACACATCCTAAATGTATGTCTCTGGTTAGTAAATTGCATGGATTTACGATTTTACAGATGAATGCTTTTTTTGTATTCAAGCTTGCTGCATTAATGTACACACAAATTAAAATGCTGCTTAAATACATTAAAGACAAACAAACAAAACAAAACCAAGCAAAATCTAAAGGAAAAACCTTATGTGATTTGTATAGGGGTTTAATATTCTTAGTTTTTTCTGATAATGACATCTTTCAACAATGCGTTTGCCCCCCGCTTTTCTCTCCACTACACCAATCGTCCTGTTTGGACATGTTATTGGGGATATTTGGCTTTGACCTAACAGGTATCACCTGGTGCACCCACATTCCATCTTTGTGGCATGTACATTGTCTCTTCTGTGTTATTGTGTTTTTTCCTCCCCCACAGCTGCACCACTGCATTGCAGGGAAAACGCATGGCCTCCCCTTTCTTCCATTTCCCCACTGTTGTTAATGTGGTAAATCTATTTTCCACCTTGTTGATCGTGTCCTGATGGCAAACAGTTAGATGGAGGTCCATTGGTGATTTTATAATATGTACAATATACAGTGGGGACGGAAAGTATTCAGACCAGCTTAAATTTTTCACTCTTTGTTATATTGCAGCCATTTGCTGAAATCATTTAAGTTAATTTTTTCCTCATTAATGTACACACAGCACCCCATATTGACAGAAAAACACAGAATTGTTGACATTTTTGCAGATTTATTATTTAGCTGTGTGCTTAGGGTCATTGTCTTGTTGGAAGGTAAACCTTCGGCCCAGTCTGAGGTCCTGAGCACTCAGGAGAAGGTTTTCGTCCAGGATATCCCTGAACTTGGCCGCAATCATCTTTCCCTCGATTGCAACCAGTCATCCTGTCCCTGCAGCTGAAAAACACCCCCACAGCATGATGCTGCCACCACCATGCTTCACTGTTGGGACTGTATTGGACAGGTGATGAGCAGTGCCTGGTTTTCTCCACACATACCGCTTTTAATTAAGGCCAAAAAGTTCTATCTTGGTCTCATCAGACCAAAGAATCTTATTTCTCACCATCTTGTAGTCCTTCAGGTGTTTTTTTTAGCAAACTCCATACAGGCGTTCATGTGTCTTGCACTGAGGAGAGGCTTCTGTCGGGCCACTCTGCCATAAAGCCCCGACTTGTGGAGGGCTGCAGTGATGGTTGACTTTCTACAACTTTCTCCCATCTCCCGACTGCATCTCTGGAGCTCAGCCACAGTGATCTTTGGGTTCTTCTTTACCTCTCTCACCAAGGCTCTTCTCCCCCGATAGTTTAGTTTGGCCGGACGGCCAGCTCTAGGAAGGGTTCTGGTCATCCCAAACGTCTTCCAATTAAGGATTATGGAGGCCACTGTACTCTTAGGAACCTTAAGTGCAGCAGAAATGTTTTTGTAACCTTGGCCAGATCTGTGCCTTGCCACAATTCTATCTCTGAACTCTTCATGCAGTTCCTTTGACCTCATGATTCTCATTTGCTCTGACATGCACTGTGAGCTGTAAGGTCTTATATAGACAGGTGTGTGACTTTCCTAAAAAAGTCCAATCAGTATAATCAAACACAGCTGGATTCAAATGAAGGTGTAGAACCATCTCAAGGATGATCAGAATAAATGGACAGCACCTGAGTTAAATATATGAGTGTCACAGCAAAGGGTCTGAATACTTGGGACCATGTGATATTTCAGTTTTTCTTTTTTAATAAATCTGCAAAAATGTCAACAATTCTGTGTTTTTCTGTCAATATGGGGTGCTGTGTGTACTTTAATGAGGAAAAAACTTAACTTAAATGATTTTAGCAAATGGCTGCAATATAACAAAGAGTGAAAAATGTAAGGGGGTCCGAATACTTTCCGTCCCCACTGTATATACATATACAGTACAATTATACATTTATATGTATATATATATATATATATATATATATGTGTATATATGTATATATGTATGTGTATATATGTATGTATGTGTATATATATATATATATATATATATATATATATATATATATGTGTGTGTGTATATAATATATATATGTATGTGTGTGTGTGTGTATATATGTATATATATATATGTATATATATATATATATATATATATATATATATATATATATATACACACAGTATCTCACAAAAGTGAGTACACCCCTCACATTTTTGTAAATATTTTATTATATCTTTTTATTTGATAACACTGAAGAAATTACACTTTGCTACAATGTAAAGTAGTGCGTGTACAGCTTGTATAACAGTGTAAATTTGCTGTCCCCTCAAAATAACTCAACACACAGCCATTAATGTCTAAACTGCTGGTAAAAAAGTGAGTACACCCCTAAGTGAAAATGTCCAAATTGGGCCCAATTAGCCATTTTCCCTCCCTGGTGTCATGTGACTTGTTAGTGTTACAAGGACTCAGGTGTGAATGGGGAGCAGGTGTGTTAGATTTGGTATTATCGCTCTCACTCTTTCATACTGGTCACTGGAAGTTCAACATGGCACCTCATGGCAAAGAACTCCCTGAGGATTTGAAAAAAAGAATTGTTGCTACATAAAGATGGCCTAGGCTATAAGAAGATTGCCAAGACCCTGAAACTGAGATGCAGCACAGTGGCCAAGACCACACAGCGGTTTAACAGGATAGATTCCACTCAGAACAAGCCTCGCCATGGTCGACCATAGAGGTTGAGTGCACGTGCTCAGCGTCATATCCAGAGGTTGTCTTTGGGAAATAGACATATGATGAGTGCTGCCAGCATTGCTGCAGAGGTTGAAGGGGTGGGGGGTCAGCCTGTCAGTGCTTAGACTATACGCTGCACACTGCATCTGTATGGCTATCATCCCAGAAGGAAGCCTCTTCTAAAGATGATGCACAAGCAAGCCCAAAAACAGTTTGCTGAAGACACGCAGACTAAGGACATGGATTACTGGAACCATGTCCTGTGGTCTGATGAGACCAAGATAAACCTATTTAGTTCAGATGGTGTCAAGTGTGTGTGGCAGCAACCAGGTGAGGAGTACAAAGACAAGTGTGTCTTGCCTACAGTCAAGAATGGTGGTGGGAGTGTCATGGTCTGGGGCTGCATGAGTGCTGCCGGCACTGGGGAGCTACAGTTCATTGAGGGAACCATGAATGCCAACATGTACTGTGACATACTGAAGCAGAACATGATCCCCTCCCTATTGAGCATCTGTGGGGCATCCTCAAACGGAAGATGGAGGACCGCAAGGTCTCTAACATCCACCAGCTCCGTGATGTCATCATGGAGGAGTGGAAGAGGACTCCAGTGGCAACCTGTGAAGCTCTAGTGAACTCCATGCACAAGAGGGTTAAGGCAGTGCTGGAAAATAATGGTGGCCACACAAAATATTGACACTTTGGGCCCAATTTGGACATTTTCACTTAGGGGTGTACTCACTTTTGTTGCCAGCGGTTTAGACATTAATTATTCACTTCTGTGAGATACTGTATATATATATGTATATATATATATATATATATATATATAGTATGCCAGGTGCTGTGCAACACAGCCAGGTGCTGTCTCTTCAATGCACTTTGCTTTTTCTGCATTATCACTCTCACTGTTGCAGCTCAGTTGTACAGTTTGGATTGGAGTAGCCAGAGACATTAGCAGATCCTTATTCGCTGTTTGAAGTTTACAGTTTTTTATGTCCTGGGTATCCCATATATCCCGATCCCTATCCAAGTTCTCAAATAAATACAAAGAACCAAAACCCCTAGACTGTTTTTTGAGCCATTTGGAGAATTTGGATAATTCCTGTTGCCTTGCTGATGGTGCTGTGTGGGGGAAAAGGCTCAGATTCCAGTGGCTCTTTCGGGGGAGGGGGTAGCACTTAATGCTATACAATTCATTTTTGCATATATATGTTTATGTATAATAAGAATTTTGAATCGTTGTACAAAAAAAAAAAGATGTAAATTTTTTTTAACAGGTAAAACGTTTATTGAATAAAGTTTATTCTCTCTTTGGGGAGGGCAACATATGAGTGTTTTTAATACTAAATCAGGTCTGTTCCACTCCCTTATATATCCGGTAAATTTATGAACATGTATGCTCTCTATGGCTAAACACTATGAGGATTATTGCCAGTGATGGAGGCTGGGAGACATAAATATCTGGGAGTGATCTTGTGAACTAAAGCAGAAGCCAGCAGCACAAGGGGCACATCATCTTGATAAAAAGCAATGTCCCTTTTTTTTTTTTTTACTAAATTTAGGCAGGGGTGTCCCATTCCTCCCATTGGACAATGCTTAAATTCCACACCTCTGAGGAACATCTGGGCATAAGAACAAGCTTACAACTGAACTCCAGGCAAACAGCTAAACACATAGATGAAATACATATAAGGTAACTGTTTTACCTGCCAACTGGATTTGTGTCTATCCAGTTATGAGATTTACACAGATCTGCAACACAGCACAGCCCTTTCTGGCAGGGCAGGGGACCCGATTTCTCCCTACTGCAATTAAAGCGCTTGTATACCCTGCTTGGTGATTCTTACCTACAGATAAGCCTATAATAAGAATTACCTGTAGATAAAATGAATATCTTCTAAACTTGCACGGTTAAGAAGATATTCACCTTGCATGCAGCCGCTGACATCAATGCCGCATGCGCTCTGAAGGTCCGGTGTATTGTGCTGTCACTGCTACTTTCACAATATAATAACTGTCTTTGCAAAGGCATTTGTTGCACACAAAATGGATTTATATACTTTATGGCTATTAATGAATATGTTTGAAAGAAAAGTTATGTGCCTCGAGTTCAACTTAAAGGCTGAATACCAGATAAACAGCTAAGTACAAAGTTAAAATAAAAATAAAGGGAACCAAAAGAGTAGTATTTTTGTCTATCTGGTGCTGAGAGTAATGCCGCGTACACACGAGCGGACTTTACGGCAGACTTTGCCCGGCAGACTTTTCGACGGACTTTCCGAATGAACGGACTTGCCTACACACAATCAACCAAAGTCCGTCGAATTCGTACGTGATGACGTACTACCGGACTAAAATAAGGAAGTTCATAGCCAGTAGCTGCCCTAGCGTGGCTTTTTGTCCGTCGAACTAGCATACAGATGAGCAGACTTTTCGACCGGACTCGAGTCCGTCGGATAGATTTGAAACATGTTTCAAATCTAAGTCCGTCCAACTTTTGAGAAAACAAAGTCCGCTGGAGCCCACACACGATCGAATTGTCCGACGAAATCCCGTCCGCCGGGCAAAGTCTGCCGTAAAGTCCGCTCGTGTGTATGTGGCATTCAAGCTTTTTCACACTAGCAGTTGAAGGGGGGGGGGGGGTTGGACAGCATTTTTACTGCCCTTAATTGTTCCCCCTTCAGCTGGTGATGCAGCGGCTGCGGAAGTATACATGCCATGGCTGCAGCAGGAATTATACACCATGTAGCTCCACTTTAAGTAACATTTCCAGGTCTTATCCCCCCCAACCAACTCCATCCTTTAACTGGACAGTGAAAGAAGAAGCAGTAGACAGATAAGCTTATCTCTTTGTTACTGTGTTCTCTCCTCCTATCAGCATGCTCTGTGCGCTGTTTCTCCCTCTCTCAGTCTGAACTCTGCTGTAAAGGGACTGTATTAAGCTGTGTGCATTGAAGTAAGAATTTAAATGATGTATTAATATTTTTTGTCTTTCATATCTGCCTGGAGTTCAACTGTAAGTGTAATGTGCGCTTTAGTGTCAGGGACACTTTGGAAAGCTGTAAGATTTTCCCCTGTGAACTGAAATCCACTGCACTAAACTAACATAGTTCTTTTGCGTGGGGGGATGCTTTTTGGATGAAAACATCAGGCAGATTTGGCTAAAGTTCCCAAATATGTATTCTTATTCAATCAATCTAAACCTAGTAGAAGAGGTTGCTGTTCTCTTTTTAACAATCTCAGTAAATCGAGTCCAATAACTTGTTATTTCGGGGGGGCAAAATCTAAACCTGAATGTTTTCGTTTCAGGCATAAGAGTGTATACAAGATATGAGCTACTGTAGACGTACTATATCCTACAGGCACATGTACATTTGCTTTATCCAGTAGAGGGCAGTCTTTCTTATTGAAATGTATCATAGCACCAGCCAACAGTATTTACTATGAGCATCCTATGAATACTTTCAAACACAGAGCTATTTTAAAAATATGTTCACTTCAAATTGCATTATTGTTTTATGTAGAGATGGGGCAATTTATCAAAGAAGAAGCAACGTGGATTAGTCATTTATTAGGTGCAACTGTGGGATACAACTGAATAATCAATTTTTTTGCATCATTTTTTATTAGTTTACTTCCTAAATAGTGTTTTAATTTGATAGCAAACCTTAATACATATATTTTTATTAGACTTGTGCACAACGGAAAATTTTGTTTAGTATCGTTTAGTTTTCATTCGTAAAATACATAATTTCGTTCTGTTATATTCGTTATGTTACGTTAATTCGTTTACGGATAATTTGTTATTTCTGTAGCGTGTCGATATTCGTTATACTGAATCTCGAATCATGTCGAATTCATTCGCTATATCCGCTATAATTTCTTTTGTATTAGTTGAAATGCGATATTTATGTATGTAGATATATTTGTGATAATGACTCGTAGTTTGGAAAGTCGTTTGTTTATTGAATCTATTAATACACACAATGACAATATCTCTTCTCCTCTGCTCAAATACAATACAACACCCTTCTCACTCAGTTCTCAGGAATGCACTTTGCCAGTAATCCAACCTCCAGCACAAAATTAATCAGCTGATTGGACTGTGAGATTTACTTTGAGTTGACCTTTTGTTTCATTAGATCTTTAACAAATTATCGAATCATGACGAATTCATTCATTATGTCCGCTATAATTTCTTTCGTATTTGTTGAAATTCGTTATTTTTTTATTCGGACTTCATAACTCGGACTTATGCATCCGAATATCTGAAAGATGCAAAATTCGGCCGAATTTTGGTTCATTACGAAACTAATTGCACATGTCTAATTTTTATTTTACAGGTTTGATTTTGAAAGCAAAGGGGAAGAATTTGAATAAAAGTATATCTCCAGTAATTTTTTTCTAAACATTTCTTTAATTTGAAGAGACATGAGCAGTGAGAGAAAGTGAGTGGACCGTGCATGGGTAGAGAATGATGCCAAGTGCTCATTCGCATTTTTGGGGAATTGAATGCTTGGTACGTCCTGCTATCTGCAGAATGGAGAGTATAGAGCAGACGTCTCCAAACTGCGGGCAAATGGCCAGATGCAGCCCTTTGCTTGCTTTTATCTGACCCTTGGGGTTAGGGTTACCACCTGTCCGGGATTCACCCACACCATCTGGGTTTCGATTTGTGTGTCCGGGTTTCAGATTGCCTCAAACCCGGACACAATATTCATAATTTACTGTGGCTCCCGTATTAACCAAGTACCACAACCACCGAGTGCATAGAGGTGTGCACGTGCCCTCTCCCCATACATGGACAGGAGAGGAGAAAGTGCTTGATTTGCTCCTCCTCCTCCCACCCCTACCCCTCTGTCTGCCCGCCCACACTCCAATCCTGTGCCTCAGGGATGTGTGGGTTGGAAATTTGAAGCTCAGGAACCAGCAGATACACTGTGAATGAAAGGTTTCAATACCTAATCCTCTATCCTTGGGTAAGTGAGCTCACCATCCAATGTCTGTGACTAAAGTCTCCCCCATCCCTCCCTTCTCTCTTCTGCCTCCAAGCAAGTGAGTACACAAAGGTAAGAGGGACTCAGATGTAAGGGGTACCCTGTGGACTCTGATGTAAGGGGGGCTTTGGGAACCCTAATTTAAGGGGGAATACTGGGAACTCTGATGTACATGGGAGATTCGGTGAGCAGAAACCTTCTTCCATCAGAGTTCTTCTTTACATCAGAGTCCACAGCAATCCCCCTTAAAAAGAATTTTGCTGTGCCCCACTAAAGTGTTTGGGTTTGGCTTGAAGAAAAGGTGGCAACCCTACTTGGGGTGCTATTTTCATCCACGGATACCAACAATGGGATATAACTCCCCCCACTGACACATATGGAAGGGCACAATTCCTCCCAATGACACCAACAATGGGGCCCAATAACACCAATGATGGGGCACAATTCCTCCTAATGACAACCATAATGGGGCGCTCTTCCTCCTACTGACACCAAAGATGGGGCATTGTTTATTCCCACTTACTTAAGGACCTTTTCTACTCCCAATGGCCATAGTCCGGCGCCCTTTAAGTCTGAAGGACAGTAAACTTGCCCTTTGTTTAGTGGAGACCCCTGGTGTAGAGCAATGAAATGAGCAGCTGAAAAGGTAAGTGTTCTTTAACAAAATGGAGCACAGCATGTTAATGTACTTAGGGTGCTGTAATGTTTGGGGTGGCAAAAGTCAGGAAAGCTAAACTATTACACAAAACGGCAGATATTTAACCTAAAATACTATCAACAAACTCTTCTAAGTAAAATAATTTATGATAGCCCATAAGTGTGATTTTCATTAGGACATCATAGTGGTAGGAATGTTTTTTTTTTCCCTTTTAATGTTATATTACAAAGCACAAAGTTTGTGTATAAAAGATTGATTTGGGTGTATATAGACAAACTTTTTTTACAACATCAATGTTTTCACAGGTTTAAAATGGCAAACAAGTGTTAGCATTTGATGCAGATCATTATTGCATTGTTGTAACTACAAGGGAAAGAAGCAAACAATGTTATCACAGATTTGCATTTACATTGTGCTACATGAATCATTTGTTTTCAGCTCTGGGATATCGGTTCTGTTTTTTTTTCTTTTTTTAACAGGGGACTAATATCTTTTAATGATGACAGCTCTGCAACCAGATTAGCTAATTATGCTGTAGTAGGGGTTAAGGTAGTGTTAGAGAATAGGTTAGGGGTTAGTGTTAGGGTTAGGAGTTAAGATTAGGTGTTATAATTAAAGTTTATAAGGGTGTTTGTTGTATTGGATAAAATAAGAAAGGGTTAGACTCTTTGGGGTTGATTTACTAAAGACAAATAGACTGTACACTTTGCAAAGTGCAGTTGCTCCAGAGCTTAGTAAATGAGCAGAACTCTGTTGACTTTCATCATTCAATCATGTGCAAGCAAAAATGCTTTTTTTTTTTTTTTTTTTTTAATTTTCCTTGCATGTGATTGGGTATTCTTTGCAAAGTGAAGCTTTTCCTCATTTACTAAGCTCTGGAGCAACTGCACTTGCAGAGTGCACAGTCTATTTTCCTTTAGTAAATCAAGCCCTATGTCATGTTTTCATTTCTGTCTGTGTCTCGGTTGGGGAAGTTCACACCTATGTTTGTTTTGGTGACCATTGTCACTAAGACAGAAAGCAGCGGAAATCCAAAACTTCTCATAAAAGCAAGAGGTGAGGGGAAATCCTCCAATGGAGACACCTGTTCCTATGACGACACTCTAAGGTGGAAATTTTGTTCACTTTGGAGAGATTTCCTCTCATTTCATGTGGCATCTCTGGGACAGGAAGTGAGGGAAATCTTACCAGCAGGACAAAGACAGAAAGAAATAACCTGATAGGAGTTCTAAGGTTTTGGCTATACATACACTTTAACCACTTCAGCCCCGGAAGGATTTACCCACTTCCTGCCCAGGCCATTTTTTGCGATACGGCATTGCGTTACTTTAACTGACAATTGCGCGGTCATGCGAAGCTGTACCCAAACAAAATTGACGTCCTTTTTCCCACAAATAGAACTTTCTTTTGGTTGTATTTGATCACCTCTGCGGTTTTTATTTTTTTGCGCTATAAACAAAAAAGAGCAACAATTTTGAAAAAAAAAAAAGACAACATTTTTTACTTTCTGCTATAAAACATTTTCAAAAAAAAAAATAAAAATGTAAAAAAACTAATTTATTCATCAGTTTAGGCCAATAAGTATTCTGCTACCTATTTTTGGTAATAAGCGTATATTGATTGGTTTGCGCAAAAGTTATCGCGTCTACAAAATAGGGGATAGAAATATGGCGTTTTTATTATTATTTTTTTACTACTAATGGCGGTGATCAGTGATTTTTAGCGGGACTGCGACATTGTGGCGGACAGATCGGACACCTTACTGACATTTTTGACACTTTTTGGGAACCAGTGACTTTATTACAGTAATCAATGCTAAAAATATGCACTGCTATTGTACTAATGACACTGGCAGGGAAGGGGTTAACATCAGGGGCAATCAAGGGGTTAACTGTGTTCCCTCACTGTGTGTTCTAACTGTATGGGGGACTGTGTCACTAGGACAACACACAGATCCGTCTTCCTGCATAGCAGAAAGACGGGATCTGTGTGATCTCCCCTGTCAGAATGGAGATTTGCCTTGTTTACACAGGCAGATCCCGTTCTGCCACTGCAGGGAACGATCACGGGTGTCCGGCGGACATTGTGTCCACCGGACCCGCTGATTGGCTCCCTCGCTGGCCAATGGGAGCGCGTGCGCCCACAAAAGCGAGTTCCCGTGCTGACGTACAGCTATGGCGATTTGCGGGATTGTGCACGTCGGGAAGCGCTTAAAGTGGTGTTAAATTCAAAATGTAATATATTTGTAGCTTACCAATTCTTAGATGTGATGGCTACATTTGTTTTATTTTTTTTATTTTTTTACCCCTTTATTTTTACCTGGTGATTGGTCCAGTAACACCCTTTTGAGGTTGATTTACTAAAACTGGAACGTGCAAAATCTGGTGCAGCTGTACATGGTAGCCAATCAGCTTCTAACTTCAGCTTGTTCAATTAAGCTTTGACAAAAAAAATCTGGAATATGATCCGTTTCTATGCAGATCTACACCAGATTTTGCACTCTCCAGTTTTAGTAAATCCACCCCTTTCTGTCTTATGACCCGTACACACGATCTGAATATCGTACGAAAACTGTCGTCCGAGGAAGAATCATACGATATTCGGATCGTGTGTACACTACTTTCGACAGCCGATCACGACAGTTCATCCGATATTATTCGATCGGACATGCACAAAAATTTTCCTCGTACGATTCCAGATCGTACGATTTTCGTTAAGTCAGTTTAGTTGGTCTGAAAATACAATACAAATACATTACATCACATGACATCGCTTCTGATTTTTTTTTCTGTCGTACGAGAATTTTCGTGACTTTATTTACATATTTAATTTCTACTTGCGACTATTAAGCGAAAAAGGTTGTACGATCTGTTGTACGATATTCTGATCGTGTGTACGGGCCATTAGGGTGTCTCCACTCTGGATGGAGGAGCAATAGAGACTCCTTTGGACAGCAACACCATCAGTCTGGGGTGAGGGTAATGTTATATGTACTAGCAGATTTAGACTTTACTAACAAATTAAAGCCAAACTCCAGCTAACACTTTTTAAGCATTTGTGGCAACAGTTTATTTTTCTCTTTTGGGATAAAGGTTTTACCCAAATGACCATTGTAAGCACCACTGTCAGTAGTAAATGGCTTATATCAACCTCTAACTGACACTTTTTGCTGGACATCTTGGTCTGGTAAAAAAAAAGCGGAAAACTAATAGACTTGCTGGCCAGATCACCGGGTGAAATTAAAGTAGAAAAAGCTTAAAAAAGAATGAAGCCGCCAGATCTAAGAACTGGAAGGCTGCAATATATAACATTTTTGTTTTTGGGTTTAATGCAACTTTAACTAGCAGCCTGGGTTCACACTAGTGCGTGCGGAACACCGCATGTGATTCACACAGGAAACGCAACGCATTCCTGTGCACATCACATGCGATGTCTGTGCAGTACAATTTGAGCCATACATTTTGTATGGCTCGAATCACATCCGCACCAAAATGGGACAGGACCCTTTTTTCCGCACCTGCATCGCATGGGGTTTCACACCCATACGATGCAATTCTGGCAATCACGCTGCATTTTGGGATCTGTTTCAGGGTGTTTCTTTTCTAACATTGACTTCTTCAACAGAGAGCATGGATGCCATGCGATTGCTATGCAGTGCAATGCAATACGGGCAAATGCAGCAAATCTTGTGCGTTTCCCACAGTTGTGCAGTTATGCCATACTCTTTCCATTTTCGGATCTTGGATTGAACAGTGCTCTGTGAGATGTCCAAAGCTTGGGATATTGTTTTGTAACCTAATCCTGCTTTAAACATCTCCACAACTTTATCCCTGACCTGTCTGGTGTGTTTCTTGGCCTTCACGATGCTGTTTGTTCACTAAATAAGGTTCTCTAACAAACCTCTGAGGGCTTCACAGAACAGCTGTATTTATACAGAGATTAAATTACACACAGGTGGACCCTATTTACTAATTAGGTAACTTCTGAAGACAATTGGTTCCACTAGATTTTAGTTAGGGGTATCAGAGTAAAGGGGGCTGAATACAAATGCACGCCACACTTTTCAGATATTTGTTTGTAAAAATGATTGAAAACCATTTATCATTTTCCCTCCACTTCACAATTATGTGCCACTTTGTGTTGGTCTATCACATAAAATCCCAATAAAGTACATTTACTTTACAGTGTTTGGTTGTGACATGACACATGACAAAATGTGGAAAATTTCAAGGGGTATGAATACTTTTCAAGGCACTGTACAAGTGTTTTTAATTATGGATTTCAACACAGCTGCATTGATTTCAGTAGAGCCATTCACAGAGGTGCACAAACATTCACTGCATTCAGAATCCAAAAATCTGTGTCTAAGATTATGCGCTTACACATATAAATGCATGTATATGAGTTTGTAAGCGCCTAAATTAAGTCTAAACAAAGGGGGAAAATAATCATCATCAATATTTTTATGTGTTTAACCACTTAAGCCCCGGACCATTTGGCTGCCCAAAGACCAGAGCACTTTTTGCGAATCGGCACTGCGTCGCTTTAACTGACAATTGCACGGTCGTACGACATGGCTCCCAAACAAAATTGATGTCCTTTTTTCCCCACAAATAGAGATTTCTTTTGGCGGTATTTGATCACCTGCGGTTTTTATTTTTTGCACTATAAACAAAAAAATAGCGACAATTTTGAAAAAAACGCATTATTTTTTACTTTTTGCTATAATAAATATCCATAAAAAATATATATAAAAAAAAAAAAAATTTTCCTCAGTTTAGGCCGATACGTATTCTACATATTTTTGGTAAAAAAATCGCAATAAGCGTTTATTGATTGGTTTGCGCAAAAGTTATAGCGTCTACAAAATAGAGGATAGTTTTATGGTATTTTTGTTAATAATTTTTTTTTTTACTGGTAATGGCGGCGATCAGCGATTTTTATCGTGACTGCGACATTATGGCGGACACATCAGATACTTTTGGCGCGATTTTGGGACAATTCACATTTATACAGCGATCAGTGCAATTAAAAATGCATTGATTACTGTGTAAATGTGACTGGCAGTGAAGGGGTTAACCACTAGGGGGCAGTGAAGGGGTTAAGTGTGTTCTAGGGAGTAATTCTAACTGTGGGGGGGCGTGGCTATGTGTGACACGACACTGATCACCGCTCCCAATTACAGGGAGCGGTGATCAGTGTCCTGTCACTAGGCAGAATGGGGAAATGCTTGTTTACATAAGCGTTTCCCCATTCTTCCTCTCCGTAAGACGATCGTGGGTATCCCCGTGGACATAGGGTCTGCGGTACCCACGATCACGCTCACGGAGGTCACGGCGTGCCCGCAAACTGCTTCTTAAAGGGCAACGTACAGGTACGTTAATCTGCCTGTACGTGCCCTTCTGCCCACGTATATCTGCGTAAAACCGGTTGGCAAGTGGTTAAACACATCTATACGTAAGTATTTTACTGATCATTATGCAGGAACTTTTCTCCTAAAAAACGTGTATTAACACCAGTAAAAAAATTTCCAGCTGTGCGAATGAAGCCTAATTGTTAACAAGAGGTTTAAGATTTAAGGGCTTATTATAGGGGTTAGGGTAGAAGAAGGTCAAGTGTTAGGATAAACAGTTAAGCTTGGTTCACGGTTACTGTGTCAAAATCAAATGCAAGGTAAGCTACAGTGGACTGCTGTAGAGTCTGATCAGGAAACCAGAAGCAGGTCTATGCCTTCCTCGGTCACCCACAGCAAGCAGCTTTTAAAACAACACTGTGGCTAACAAATATTTCCTTAGTGACATTTTAGAATGAATTGTACAACTGACAATCGGGGGAATTCATAAAGGGTGTCCCATCCCAGATAGCAAGCAAGTGCAGCAAGTTTGAAAAAGACTTGCTAAGCTATTGCTAGACTTGCCAGGATTCACAAGTTTGTTGCCCAATTGCAGCAAGTCCGCATTGCATGACTCCAGATCAACTTTCTTTGAAAACATTCTGCAAGTCTGCTGCAAGTTCTGGTTCAGTTATATTGTGCAATAGTCATCCCACCACAGGGGGCACTGTGGCTGAATTTTCATGCTATAGACTTGCAGAGCTCTTGCTGTAGACTCACCACTGCAACTTTGCTCATGCTAGAGACTTGCCGTGAAAATTTGCTACAAATTGGAAAAATGTCAACTTGAACTTGTTCTCTAAGTGCTCTGCAAGTGTACAACTTGCCAGTGAAAATGTGCAGCAAGTTAACAGACTTACAATTCAACACTGCCACAAATTTGTGGCAAGTTATCCTTGCTATCTGGGATGAGGTCTGCTTTTTTTTTTTTGATTAACAGCACATGGCAGTGGGTGGATCCATAGCCGCTATCCAGTTCAATAGTAGCTTTTGAATCCGCCCACTGCAGTGCGCTGTCAATCAGAAGTAAAGCGGACCTGACGAGGAACTCATTTCCACATCAGGCTCCACCTTCCCAGTGACAAGTAATTTCCCATATACGGGCATTGCCCATATTTGTGTAATGACATCACCTGTATTCCCATTTACATTTAGCTTTCAGTCAAGGAGTCTCCCAACTGACAGCTGAATGGATCCGGGCATACGGCTGTGTGCTGGAAACTGTCACATACATGACAGCATCCCAGCACAGGCATGGTCCACTCTGAGTACTGGGGTACTTCTGTATACCAGCTCAGAGTTGGTCTGAATCACTGATAGTTTCCTAATCTAAGCACTTAAAGTAATTCTTTAGGAATTTGTCACTGCTATAGCGACAGATTCTTACAGTGGCGGTAGTAAAAATCTACCTGAATTGGCCACACATTACGGCAAAGTTACAGACGCTTGCACAAATGCTTGCCTGGTAGTTTTTAACTACTTGCCCACCGTCAAATGATGTGAGGCTCTCGTTCTGGGTGGACGTCATATGACGGCCTCCCAGAGCGACCGCTCTCACCCGCCCCCCGGAGGCGCGCAGCGCGGCGATCATGGCCGCGCCGTGTTGCTAGGACACGACGCGCCCCCGATCTGTGTAAAGAGCTGCGGCTCTTTAACCATGTGATCGACTGTGTGCAATCACAGACGGTCACATGTAAACACGGAGATGCCGGTAGTCGGTGCTCCTCGCCTCGCGCTGACAGAGTGCGAGGAGAGGAGAGCCGATCAGTGGCATCTCCTCACAGGGGACAGCTAGGTATGTAATCAGGGCACTGATCATCAGTGCCCCATTACAATTAGTGCCCACCAGTGCCAGCAATGATTGCCCACCACTGCCAGCAATCAGTGCCAACCAGTACCCACAATTGCCACCAATCTGTGTCCACAAGTGCCAGCAATCAGTGCCCACAAGTGCCAGCAATCAGTGGCCATTAGTAATGCCAGTCAGTGCTGCCCATCACTGCTGCCCATCAATGCTCATCACTGCTACTCATCAATGCCACCCATCAATGCACATCAGTGCCGCCCATCAGTGCGGCCTATCTGTGCCACCTATCTGTGCCCACCAGTGCTGCCTATCTGTGCCCACCAGTGCCGCCTACCTGTGCCCAGTGCCCACCAGTGCCAGCCATCAGTGCCACCTATCAGTGCTCATCAGTGCCACCTATCAGTGCCCATAAGTGCGGCATATTCGTGCCTCCTCATCATTGCCACCTAATAAGTGCTCATAAGTGCCGCCTCATCAGTGCCCATAAGTGCCACCTCATCAGTGCCCATCAGCGCAGGCTCATCATCGCTTATCAGTGAAGGAGAAAAATTACTTATTTACAAAATTTACTTACAGAAACTAAGAAAAAATTTTTTTTTCAAAATTCTTGGTCTTTTTTTTTTTTTTTAGGAAAAAGTAAAAAACCCAGGAGTGATTAAATACCACCAAAAGAAAGCTCTATTTGTGTGAAGAAAATGATAACAATTTCACATGGTTACAGTGTAGCATGACTGCGCAATTGTCATTCAAAGTGTGACAGCGCTGAAATCTGAAAAATGGCCTGGGCAGGAAGGGGGTTAAGTGCCCTATATAGAGGTGGTTAACCACTTCACATCCGCGCTATGGCCGAATGACGGCCACAGCGCGGACCTGAATTCCCGGGAGGCCGTCATATGACGGCCTCCCCTGTGCACGCGCCCTGCACGGTGCGCGCCGAGCTTGCTGTGATCACCGAGTCACTGAGACTCGGGTGATCACCGATCCAAGTAAGGGGCCGGTCCCGGCCCCTTACCATGTGATCAGCTGTCAGCCAATGACAGCTGATCACATGATGTAAACAAAAGATCGGTAATCGTTTTTTTTTTCTACTCACGCTGACAGCGTGAGTAGAAAAAAGAGCCGATCACCGGCTCGCATGTGAGGGACATCGGTCCCGAAGAGGAAGAGGCACATCTGCCTCATCAGTGCCACCTAATAGTGGCACCTAACAGTGCCCACAGTGCCACCTAACAGTGCCCACAGTGCCACCTAACAGTGCCCACAGTGCCACCTAACAGTGCCCACAGTGCTACCTAACAGTGCCCATAGTGCCACCTAACAGTGCCCACAAGTGCCACCTATCAATGCCCACAAGTGCCAAGTGTATCAATGCTCACCTGTAGTGCCAATCAGTGCCACCAAGGAGTGTTGCCCATCACTGCCACCCATCAGTGCCCATCACTGCCACCCATCAGTGCCCATCACTGCCGCCTATCAGTGCCGATCACTGCCGCCTCATCAGCGTACATCAATGAAGGAGAAAAATTACCCGTTTTAAATTTTTTATAACAAAATATTAAAAAAAAATATTTTTTTTAAAAAAAAATTTCAGTTTTTACATTTTCTTAACAAAAAGTAAAAACTGCAGAGGTGACCAAATACCACCAAAAGAAAGCTCTATTTGTGGTGAAAAAATGCTAAAAATTTCATTTGGGTACAGTGTTGTATGACCGCACAATTGTCCTTCAATGTGCGACAGCGCTGAAAGCTGAAAATTGGTCTGGATAGGAGGGGGGTTTAAGTGCCCAGTAAGCAAGTGGTTAAAGTGGTATTAAACACAAAATCAAAAATATAATGTAGCGCTTACCCCGATTTTCTGGGAGTCTGATGGTGTAGGGAGGGCTGACATAATTCCTCAGGGTGCAGGGTATTGGCCATGGTGGGTGATGAACAAGAAAGAAAGTTGGGCGCCAGTCACTTTTATGCTTTAAAGAAGAGAGAAGTTTATTTCTTAAACAGGAAAAATGTAGGAGAGAGGGGATAGGGCACAGGACACCCTTAATAACGATCAGCAACAGGCAGATTGCCAGACTCCTTAGACAAAAATAGGTGAGATAAGGTAGACAGCAGTACAGGAAAAAGAGCCTTTAAGCTGAACCCGCATATCAGAACTTTGTAGGATAGGCTGTCTCTTCTAGTAACTGAACTTTACTCACAGCTTCATACACAGATTCCCTTGGATGAGTTCTCTCTTGAAGTCCTCCCAACCACTTCATAGCCTCCAATTCATGAAGGGTCACCCCTGGTGCTTCCTTAGAACTCCATCCCTCTCAGAATCGTTTCCGAATCATTAGCAGGTTTTCTTCAAGAGGAACTTGAACACCTGGAAAGGCCTAGCAGCAAGGGGACCACCTGGATACGCCTCAGGCTTCAGGCCTAGCAGCAAGGAGCTGTTCCACACTCTCCATCCAGGTCGCAGCCCTGGACGGGAAGACGATCACCTAGCTCCTTCCGAATAAATACCTTTTCCCAGCATGCATAGCAGCAAATATGATTGGCTGAGAAAGGTATGTTTATCTATAACCTGAACTCACTGTAGCTCATCACTCTAATGTCAAAGGCAACAGCACCACCTACTGACAAAAGGGAGAAACCACAGCTAAACAGAATTAGGAGAGAAGCCATTTGACCTCTAAACACTACAAATTAGCCAGGCTGGCTACCACCCTGCATAACAAAATTTACCTGTAGCCCTACTTTTAGAACGGGGGTGCTACATAATATATTATAGCTTACAATCCTTTTATGTGGTGACGTCATTTGTTTTCTTTTTTGAGGCTTGATTTCCTCTGTTTTCCCCTTTTGATCCTGCCGCTAACACACCTTGTGTAATAGAATGCCTACACTCCAAACGAAAAGGCAACAGAGACAGACACCTTTGGACAGCAGCATTGTAAGTCTGGGGGGAGGGAAATGTTAGATGCACTAGCAGATTTAGATACACTAACAATCTGAAGCCAAACTCCAGCTAACACTTTATAAGCAGTTACAACAAACAGTTTTTTTTTCCTTTTGGGATAAACGTTTTACATAAATGAATAAGAGATGATCATTGTAAGTACCCATAAGTGAGAAATGATTTGTCTCAACCCCGTAATTCTGGGTTCTCCAAACTGCGGCCCATGGGCCTGATGTAGCCCTTTGCTTGTTTTATATGGCCCCTGGGGCACTAGTCCTCCCTTTGACACCAAAAATGGGGTGCTATTCCTCCCACTGATATCAGAGATGGGGAACCCAGATAGCAAGAATAACTTGCCACAAATCTGTGGCAGTGTTGAATTGTAAGTCTGTTAACTTGCTGCACATTTTCACTGGCAAGTTGTACACTTGCAGACCACTTGAAGCACAAGATCTAGTTGACACTTTTCCAATTTGTTGCAAATTTACGTGCCAAGTCTCTGGCAAGAGCAAAGTTGCAGTGGTGAGTCTACAGCAGGAGCTCTGCAAGTCTGTATCATGACAATTCAGCCACAGTGACCCCTGTGGTGGGATGACTATTGCACAACATAACTGAATGAGAGCTTGCAGCAGACTTGCAGCATGTTTGCAAAGAAAGTTGATCTGGAGTCATGCAATTCGGACTTGCTACAATTGTGCAACAAACTTGTGAAGCCTGGCAAGTCTAGCAATAGCTTAGCAAGTCATTTTCAATCTTGCCGCACAATTGCTTGCTATCTGGGAACTTACTCTCCCACTGATACCGATGATGGGGCATTATTCCTACCACTGACACTAACAATGGGGTGCTATTCCTCCCACTGATATCAGAGATGGGGAACTTATTCTCCCATTGACACCAATGATGGGGCACCATTCCTCCCACTGACACCAATGATGGGGCACCATTCCTCCCACTGACACCAATGATGGGACACTATTCCTCCCACTGACACCAATGATGGGGCACTATTCCTCCCACTGACACCAATGACGGGGCGCCATTCCTCCCACTGACACCAATGATGGGGCACCATTCCTCCCACTGACACCAATGATGGGGCACTATTCTTACCACTGACACCAATTATGTTATTTTTATTTACTCCCACTGACCACCAAGCCTATGGCATTGTATACTCCCCTATATGCCAGGGCATTTTCTACTCCCGCTGTCCATAGTCCCCCCCCCCAAAAAAATTTGAAAGGCAATAAACTCCTGTGTTTCAAAAATATGGAGTCCCCTGCTCTATCTGCTACATCTGCAGGACAGCTTGTTTTGTTGAAGAAAAAAAAAAACAGATTTACTGGCAGGATCACCAGGTGAAAATAAAAAAAAGAAAGCATAGAAAAAAATAAGGAATGCAGCCACCACATCTAAGAGTTGGCAAGCTGCAGTATAATAAATGTGTTAATTTGGGTTTAATACTGCTCTAGCCCTCGTTCACACTGAACATGACTTTAAAATCACGCAACTTCATCTGAACTCTGAGGTGACTTGAAAGACATCTGTGCGGGTTCATGCACAGATGTCTATTGAAGTCGCCCCCCCAAAGTCGCCAAAAGTAGTACAGCAACTACTTTTGGAAATCAAAGTTGATGTCACACCGATTGGGACGCTCCCATTGCCGGCAATAGGCTGCGATTTGACCTGTCAGATCGTATGTCAAATCATGCCAATGTGAACAGGGGTGGGGGGGGGGGAGAGAGAATGACTGCCATTAGGGCTATATTGAATTCCCCTGAATATTTTCCCAGGCTGTAGAAGAAGTGGACGTGTTTTGCATATATCAGATGGTGATTCAGAAAAATGACAGCTGAAATCTGATAAGTTCTTGTGGACAACACACATTTCCATATTTTATACATGGGGCTCACAGTCACTTACTCATAATTGTATCTATTTTGTGTTTCCTTCTAAGCACCTGTCAAGCCAAAAGATCACAAGGTAATTTAATAAGATGACTTTAAAAGATAACTTTATTAGTTTAGTCATCTGTGTATACAAATCCACATCCTCTCATAAATCTGAAGAAATGTCTAGGCTTTTTAAGCTCTTGAGCGTGCTCCTCCCTGTTATTTGGGTAGCTGTCTATGTGATGTAAGGCCTCTGTGTTGTTGGAGGTGCTTTTACCTGGGACATTGAGCTGTGCGTGCAGATAGCAGCTAGCAGTATAAGTTGTATAAGCCTGAGGATACTTAAGTGATTTACAGTTCAATTACATGCACAGTTAGAGGAAAAGGAATGGTACGGAGAGGGGACAGGCACAACTCTACCTGATTTGGCCTAAAGCTCTTCTCAGAGGTTTGCGTGCAGGAGGTTTGATCAGTCTGTGAACATGAATGTTTTCTAATATCCCGAGGACAGACTCCACACAGATGTACTAACTTGTGCTTTCCCCTGTTAGGAAAGTTTTAACATTGATTGTCCTTCCATCTCAATGTTCTCTTAATTAGCGCCGCTTGTTTGTGATCATTTACATCACTGTTGTTTTAGCTGAACTCTAGGAATTATCTTTTTTTTTTTTTTTTAACTTCCATTGGCCCAGCTTGGTTACATCTAATTCTTCATATCTCACATCTTGAGGGCTGCTGGGGATGCAGAAATTCTTTGTAGTAGTCTGTGCTATATACATAAATGCAAAGTCACCAGCATTCTAATTAAAGTGTTACTAAACCCAGTAATATGAAAATAGTTAATCTCCCCCACCCACAGTGCCTACAGCTTATAAATCTTTTTACATTAAAATACTGCCACTATAAACCTTTTTGGCTGATCTGTATACCACGGTCAGTGAGAAACTGCACAGTTTCTCCAGTGCTGAGAGTTCAGGTAGGAGGAGATTTCCACTTCAGCCTGTATACATGCCCACATGTGTGATGCCAATATCATGTGACCTGGCTAGCTCTGAGAACAAGTAATTATTCTCTCCAGCATAAAAGACACAACTGAGCATGTGCAGGTCGGCTACTCTGCCTGTGTTAACTGGCTTTTCCCAGATAGACAGTGCAAGAAGGGAAGGATCTGTGCATACAGGAGAAAACAGCCTTTTTGCACAATGCAGAGGATTAACTCCTTAAGTTCCACAATGAGTAGAACAATCATGCTATGTTGCATATACAGACAGATTTTACTGTTGTGGGTTTAGTAACACTTTAAGTGTGTTTCACAAGTTTATTGTGAAGACAGCATCACATAAGCCATATAGCCATATAGCAAACTGATCAGCCAGAGACGGGCACCAAAAATGGTGAAAGGTCTGAGGGACAAAACTATCACGAGAGACTTCAGGAACTTAATATGTACGCAACGCGTCCAGAATGAGTATACGCCATGACGTCACCCGCGGCCACTGCGCATCCGCACTGCTGTTCGAAGTTTTTCTCCGCTCGAGCTTGTTTTACTTGCACTAGTCGAGTGCCTTTCATGTGAGTGTTACATTTTAGTATTTAATAAACAGTTGTACATACAGAGAGCACTATCTTTCTGCCATCTTTATTTCATATTACGGCCATATCGGAGTGTCCTGTTCCAGGTTCCTGACGGATGCCTGTGTATGCTGCACCCTACATGGTTTTATAAGAAAGCGTTTTGTGACTCTCTGTAACTAAAGGGTCCATTCCATCAGGTGAGAGGCCAATTTATACCTTTATGGTGGGCTACCTGAATCACTTTTCTACAAGCATGCTGTCTGCTCGCACATAAGTATGATACATGGACTACTCTTATGGACTAATTGATTTTATACTGTGGTGGATTTTATTGTGGTGTATTTGTTTGGTTTTAGCGCTGCACTATCTGCTTTTTTGATTTTTGTTAAGGGATTTGAATTTTGACCCTAGTGTTCAGCTGCAGTATTACATATTTACCATTTCGCGCTAATTTTATTCTACTTTTTTAATATGTACAGTCTGGAGAAAAGAAAGGAAAGGGGAGACATGACTGAAACCTTTAAATAAATCAAGGGGGTGAATAAGGTTCAGCAGAGCAGAATTTTTGAAGCTAAGATCAAGAACATGTGGACATGACCTCAGAAAAGCAGGAACAATGTTCAAAACTAACCTTAGAAAGTATTATTTTAACAAAAGTGTAGTTGCTTGGAATAGTCTTCCAGCAGAGGTGGTGAGTCGGTCAACAGTAAGGTCCCTTTCACACGGGCTGTCCGATCAGGTCCACCTGTCAGTTTTTTAGGCGGACCTGATCAGAATCTGCATTGTCCTCTATGGAGCAGGGGATGTTAGTGGACACATGTCCACTGACAGCCACCACCATCCGCTCCAATCTTGTCTACTAAAAACAGAGGGATGGTGGCTCTATTTTCCATCTGTCCGGTGGATCAGATCAGATGGCATCGGATGGAAACAGAGAGGCAGTCTGTTTGCAACCAATTGCCCCATAGAAAAGAGCGGGACTGTGTCCGTGGGGTTGATTTACTAAAGGCAAATAGGCTGTGCACTTTGCAAAGTGCAGTTGCACTCTCCATGTGCAGTTGCTTCAGAGCTTAATAAATTAGGTAAAGCTTCACTTCGCAAAGAGTACCCAATCAGGTGCAAGTAAAATTTAAAAAAACAACATTTTTACTTGCAAATGATTGGATGATGGAAGTTAGCAGAGCTTCTGCCCATTTACTATTCTCTGGAGCAACTGCACTTGCAGAGTGCAATTGTATTGTGCACAGTGTACAGCCTATTTGACTCATAGACATGCAGAGGTGGCTCGGGAGCGGGCACACACGAGTGCCCCCAGAGCAAGTAGCTTGCTATGAGGGCATTCAGCAGGGGGGAGGGGCCAGGAGCACCATTGGGGGACCCAAGAAGAGGAGGGTCGTAGCTGCTGTGTGCAAAACCTCTGCAAAGAGCAGGTAAGTATAACAAAGAGTGCAGCATCTTTAGGAGTTTATAATGTGCTACATGCAGTCAACGCTGGTCTCTTCTGGGTGCTGCTCGAGCCTCTCGCAGACTGTACAGTATACTGAACATAGAAGGTCGCTTGTTTGGCACCTCTGCTTTTTAGAGACCATCTTGTAGTTTTTTCAGTAAATTCAAGTCATTTTCTGATTGGATGAGGCAGAGAGGGGGAAGATGGTGTCACAATTCTCACCCAATTCAAACAGAGAACACTTTGTATTTATTGGAAAAAATACAAAACCGTCTCTGAATGGCCGAGGTACTGAGTGAGCAGCCCCTTGTGTTCAGTATACAGACTGCAAATCACTCAAGCACCTGGAAGAGACCAGTGCTGACTGTATGTAGTACAGGCTACTACAGGGAATTTCTGCACCCCCAGTTGGGAGATATGAAAAGGTAAGCAAGCTGGACCAATGGAAGTTTAAAAAAAGATCATTCCTGGAGTTCAGCTTTAATGGTTTAGATATACTGCAAGGGTGTCAGCATCTTAAAACAACCTTTGTTGGCACAGAAACCAGGAGTCATTGAATGTACTTTTAGCACAGTTCCAATATAAACATCACTTGAGGCATGACAGCACCAGACAGACAGAATTCAACAGCCATTGTGTGAGCAAGACCACAGCTTGCAAAGACATGATTCAGGATGGTCTGGTTAACTGAGTCGACTGAATCTTGGATGGTGAGTGTAGTGGACAGTGGTGGCTTGGTGCAATAATGCTTTGCACTGTAAGCTATTGTATGAGATAGGCCAGCCATAGACGGGCAGATAGCATTCTGAGGATTAAAAGCAGGGACAGATTTGCATGTCATTTTTGGCACTGGATCCCATTGTTGTTTCTTGTGTGACTCTCTTGACAGACAAGTGGTTTTTGTTTGATTAACAGGAAGGCCTCATGCACCCTGGTTTATTCAAAATCCTGTTTCTCCAGACAGGAGAAAAAGCATTAAAAACGCAACTAAGCTCTGTTTTTTCGTTTAGGCAAGTTTAGCAGCGTTTTGTATTTGGGCATTTATTTCATTGGCCGCAATTTTAATTTATTCTGGCCATTGTAATGAATATACACTGAAGTGCTAAATGCACCTAGCTCTTAGGCATGTTTAGGCACTTTTATTTTTTTTTATATGCCCAAAAGCTCCTCTCTTGAATGCGATTCTTATGTGTTCAGTAGAAGAAGCTTTGACTGCCTCCAAACTCTGCTGTTCCTAAACTCCTCTAAAAGCCCATGTGTGCATGGACACATTGGGATTGATTTACTAAAACTGGAGAGTGCAAAAACAAATGCAGCTCGCATTGGAAACCGATCAGCTTCCAGTTTTTTTTGTCAAAGCTTAATTGAACAAGCTGAAGTTAGAAGCTGATTGGCTACCATGTACAGCTGCGCCAGATTTTGCACTCTTCAGTTTTAGTAAATCAAGCTCATAGACTTTTATTGAGGTGTGTTCAATAGACTAGGCAAAAAACGCTAAAAGTCACAAAAACTTTAGTTTAGGAGCAGCAGAGTGCATGAGGCCAAAGAGAAGAGGATGACAAAGGTTGCATGGATGGTTTCCTAAAAGTTAAATCTCCATGTTAAGGTGCTCGAGGAGCTCTCTATTGCTTTACAGGGGTACTCCTAAATGTCTCATACTTCACCCAAGTATCACATTGCGCCTCTGGATCAGGCCTTTTGTGACCAACCTAGCTGTACCAACATACTTCCCTATTGCACAGCATAAGACATTTCATTGAGTACATCTTTCTTACCTTGTTTTTGTTTCAATAGTTTTTATTGATGTAGTACCCCCTAGCTGTGTTGCTAGAGTGCTAGTATTTATGTTATTGTAGGTAAATTGTCAGGCTTGGCAATCTGGGTCAGGGGAGTGACTCAGGGAGGCTGGTATGACTCACAGGCAGCATCTCTAATACCTCCCCCTTCTAGAAATTTACAGAGGATTCTAGAAGAATGGAAGTGGAGGGGAGGAGCTGCCTGGAGGGCCCTGACTGATTCCCAACAGATTAGTTGGCAGGGGGTAGGCCCCCTCAAATACTCAGGGTCAGCCCAGCTAGGGGTAGTAGAGTTCGAGTGGAAGATGGAGATGGAGTGTTAGGCTGTCAGTGGCCCTTGAGGGTAGCCCCCTAGTCTAGGGGGGGTGACCTCAGGCCTGGGCTCGGGTGCAGAAAGGACCTTCTTCGCGACACACAGAATTATCCTGACCAGAGGCACAGGAGCAAGTGGGGGACAGCAGAACAACACTGCTGGTCAAGTCTTCAGGGAGGAATACAGCCAGGTGGGCTGGTAAGTGTACAGTCAGAGTACTTAGAGGCATGCCTGAGAGGACTGAGTGCAAGCAGTCTGGGATGGATGCAGAGTCAGTCTGGGAAGACCTAGGGCTAGTGAAAAGTGCAGCTGCAGCCAGGTGGCTGGCAGTGCCTGAAGAGGTGGTGCTGGGAGCAGTAGCCACAAGAGGAGGACAGCTAGGCACTAGAACTTTCTTTAGTGCTACACTATGAAAGGGGCCTGCGGTCCCTGCCTGCAAAGGTAATTTTCTACCGGTCTAAATTGCTCTTGTCAGACCATCCAAATAGTGCCAGCTGGTCCTGGGAGTTGTAGTTCTACAAGCAAGATTGTGCTGGAGGTAGAGGGAGAAGTGTATATACGGAGTGTATATAGTTTTGTCCCTGAAGAATTCTACTGTTCTGATCAAGTGGGCATCCTATAATACCCTCCACCCTTTCCAAGTTCAATCCCCCTAATAAAAAACAAAAACAAAGCTGCAAGAACTGATTCTTGACTACAGCATGTGGTGGAAAATGCTGTGTGCCTGGCTGTGTAGGGTGGGAGATATCTTCATTCACCAGCAGCTCCTGCGGTGGTAGCTTTACACTGAGTACAACAACAACATTTTACAAACATATGTCTGGTGGTCTTTCATTCAAGACACATTATCAAGATAAAAGAGAAATACAAATAAATATAACAAGGCATAATGCAAGACCACCAGATCAAACCAAGGTTCAGAGGGCAGACTCTGGGTCCAGGCTTAGCAGCCTGTAGTCTCTTGAGAAAAGACTGGATCTAGCAGCCTTGTTGTAGACCTGGAATCCCATCCAGAACATTCATGTTTCCAGTGGCAACAGAGTGGCAATCATGAAATTTCCCGAATAGTAGTGAACTCAAGAAGCGCCAAAAAATACTGGGATTCTTAGGAAAAGTAGGAGCAAGAAGAAGGAAAGAGAAATAGAAAAACTCTCCTCTTGGCCAAGAACCAATCCCATGCCCATCCATGTTCTCAAGCTCAAATACAGGACTGAAAACTGCATATCCATTGATCCCAAACCCTCTCAAACCTTTCTTGTTTGTTCTGAAAATGCTCACTAGTTTTTCATGGAGCATAATCCAGGAAATCCTTTTTGTTGCAGGAATTTTTCAAACACAAATGATTTTCTTGTTTTAACAATGGACATTTTCATTGCCAAAAATATCTAGAAGATAAGAGTCTGAGAGTGTCTGGAAATGTCTGCAACCGATTCATTGAAGAAGGCTGTATGAGAAGCTTTGAGAGAGTTAATATTGGTAACAGAGGGCCATTGTATATTTTCTCATCTAATAGATTTAATTTTAGGACAGGTCCACCATGTATGAAACATTGTTCCCTATGATTGCAGCTCCTGAAAAAAGCCAGGGAAGCATTAGGGTAGATCTGAGCAATCCTAGAGGATACCAAATACCAGCAAGAGAGGACTTTAAAGTAAGTGTAGCCAGGTTCTGGGCCTCTCCAGGCCTAATGGTGACCTCCAGAGTTATGGACAGCTAACATCCTTCTATGTAGATTGTGTTACCAGGCATGGTGAGTGCAATGCAAGGTAGATTAATGGGCGCCAGACACTTATAGAATGCAAAGAGATTTATTGTCTCTTAAACAGAACTGTGGGAGAGAGGGTTAGGGCCAGGACACTCTTTAGCAGTTGCAATGTTAATTGGCAGACTCCGAGATCTCTACAGGTAGACAACCATGCAGGGAAAGGCATCCAGCAAGACACCACGTCTGCACTAGTAGGATCGCTGTCTCCTATGGCAACAGTCTTGTAACAGTTTCAAACACAAATTGTAACAAACTCCTTTACTTCCTCTACAATCTCCTCTTGTAGATCTTCACTCAACTGAACTCCCAGTCTCTCTCACTAGACTTGCTGATCCTCTGCCAGTGGATCCCTTGAGCTCTTCCAATCTTCTCACACAATATTTTCCTCAATTCTCTCCCCTGCATCCCTGCTGGGTCCCTAGATTGGCACTCACAGATACTCCTCAAGCGTCACCCCGCTGGCCTGCTCGGTCCCTGACTTGACACACAATACTTCTCTGCAAGCATCACCTCCACCGACTGGGTCCCTGGCTTGGCGCCTGCTGAAGTTTCCCAATTCTTCACCGTCCCCGATTGGTGAGAACACTGCTCTGGTACTTGCTTCAGCTACTCACAGTTTCCCCTCTACCTCCGACCATGACAGGTTCTCTGGCTGGCAGAATCGGCACTTCTGGTTGGACAGCAAGCTGCAGTCCCAACCCTACGCTGCTCTCTTGCTTCCGGATAGGCCCCTGAGACAGCCTAGCAGCCAGATGCCCACGGGATAGGCCTCAGGTCTCTGGCCTAGCAGCCCAGGGCAGTACAACACACGTCCACCCAGACAGCTGTCCAGGTGGCACAGAACCCTGATCACCTGACTCCATCCAAATAAACAGGCTCTCCCAGCAGGCCAAGGGAATCAAGAAAATCCCTGCCCATTGGCTGAGATACCCCATATACTCCTAATCTGCCCTTGCAATGCCCTTGTCTTATCTAATGCCACCAGGCACTCAGCCACCTAGCGACAGAAGAGAGAAGTGCAACAATTCCAGAATTAGGGTGAAGTCAGTTGACCGCCTAACAATTGGCCAAGGCAACTATCACTTGGCAGGGTGCTACTTTAGTTTTAATTATATTAAAGTGATACTAAACACAGACTGTTTCATTTACATTGTCCTTTCTATTTCTGTATGTCGATGATGGCACTATAATTATTATTAGTACATTTTTCCTATGTGTTATACAGCTATACTGTATATTTGAAATCAAATCTTTATTATCTTTATTATAATCTTTTTTGGCAATAACATGGTGTGGGTGGATTTCTGCCAGTCACAGGCTGTATCACACCCCTCCAGCATGTTTCCTAGAATAGCAGGGAGGTGAAGCCTCCATTAATCTACATGTAATATCCCACCCCCATTGTGTTTAGCTGGTTAGTGGGCATGGATGAGCAGGGAGGGAGTGGGCTGTCATTTACCACTGTGTATACACCCACATGTGTGACTCTATAGTCACATGGGTTGCTCGGATGTGATAGGGAGAAGATGCATAAAAATTCACTGAAAGCTGAGCAAAATCCCTAGCTGAATTGGGAACATGAAAAGAAGGTAGAGAGCAGCAGGATCATTCGGGTTTTTTTCAGAATACAGAAAACTAACCTCATAGTGACTGAGTATGAACAGCATGTAATACACCATTTATTGAAAGGTTTTTTATGGTGTCAGTTTAGTGACACTTTAAGTATCCCCTTGTGTACTCTGGTAGTCCAAGAGGTCCAGTTCGCTTTCAATGAGTCTAAGTTTGCCTTCCATTCCAAGCTATGGGGTAACTAGTATAATATTCCTTCTCTTTTTTGATGGAATGTAAAAAACGTGCAATCTAGTGCATGTTAAAGGTTTCAAACGCAGGCATGTCAAGCGTTCAGCTGAAGTATTTTGAGGCCCAAACACCTTTGGGATTCAAAAAGTGTTCTATCTGTTTGGCTGCAGATCTGGTGAAAAGGCTGGATTCCTAAAAAGTGGAGCTACTGAGTTGTGCTGAGACTAGACTGTAGATAATTTTGCAAGGCATGTCCAACGAGTGAGAAAGTATGGGACATAAAATGGCTCTGTGATGTTTTGGTGACCATCACATGATGAGTAGGGATGGACAACCAGTTCGGCCCAAGCATAAGTTCGGGCCGAATTTTCGCTGTTCGGGCGTTCGGGGAACAGCTGAACAAATGGGTCATTCGAGCAGTTGTTTGACCCCCCAACCGACCACAATGCATTGGGAGCGCTGAATGGTGCATTGCAAGCCCTGATTGGCTGAAGCAGTGAAAGCTTCAGCCAATCAGGGCACAGAGCACTGTCAGAGTCACGATTGGACACTGTCATCATGATTTATCCAATCATGGCTCATTCCCGCCCCACAGTATAAAAGTATTCTTTCAATGGCAGCCATTTTCAGTGTGATTTTGGTGTGGAGAGAGATAGAACAGGGCTCTGTCAAGTGCTATCAGTTAGTGTGCTATACTGTGCTATTTTGCTTCAATTGTCAGTGTAGAATATTAGTTTAGTGTCAGTCTAGGGAGTGTATTGAGGAGGACCATCGTTCAGCTTTGCATAGTGTGCAGCTAGAGTAGGGAGAGCTCAGATAGTTTCACTGTAGTGTAGTGAGACCGTGTCATTCATACATATATTAGTGTGGAGTAGGGACAGCTCATATAGTTTCAGTGTAGTGTAGTGAGACTGTGTCAGTAATCTTGACATTAGTGTATAGCTAGAGTAGGATAGTTCAGATAGCGTCAGTGTAGTGATGGTTGAACACCATCTATTTGATTGCGTTACTGCCAGTTTAGTGCCATTTACTTCTGCGTGCGTTACTGCCAGTTTAACGCTATTTACTTCTGTGTGCGTTACTGCCAGTTTAACGCAATATCGTTTTGTGTGCGTTACTGCCAGTTTAACGCCATATAGTTTTGCATGCGTTACTGCCAGTTTAACGCCATATAGTTCTGTGTGCGTTACTGCCAGTTTAACGCCATATCGTTTTGTGTGCATTGCTGCCAGTTTATCGCCATATAGTTTTACGTGCGTTACTGCCAGTTTAATGCCATATAGTTCTGTGTGCGTTACTGCCAGTTTAACGCCATATCGTTTTGTGTGTGTTACTGCCAGTTTAACGCCATATCGTTTTGCGTGCCTTACTGCCAGTTTAACACCATATATTTCTGTGTGCGTTACTGCCAGTTTAACTCCATATAGTTCTGTGTGCGTTACTGCCAGTTTAACACCATATAGTTTTGCGTGCGTTACTGCCAGTTTAACGCCATATAGTTCTGTGTGCGTTACTGCCAGTTTAACGCCATATAGTTTTGTATGTTACTGCCAGTTTAACACCATTTACTTCTGTGTGCGTTACTGCCAGTTTAACGCCATATAGTTTTGCGTGTTTTACTGCCAGTTTAACACCATATAGTTCTGTGTGCGTTACTGCCAGTTTAACGCCATATAGTTTTGTGTGTGTTACTGCCAGTTTAACGCCATATAGTTCTGTGTGTGTTACTGCCAGTTTAATAGTTTTGTGTGTGTTACTGCCAGTTTAACGCCATATAGTTCTGTGCATCACTGTACGTTTGGCGCATTATATTGCAGTATATTATAGTGTATCCGTGGAGTGTTTCTGTGTAGTGTGAGTACTCAAATTAAAATGCACCAAACACATTCATTAAAGTGCATCTACGTACAGATTTCTTCTTTACATTTTCTTATAAGCACCACCCCCTCCCTCCCAATAACGTCTGGTAGGACAACAAGGAGAGGCAGACGTTCCCTTGGCACTGTAAGGGGGCCAGCAACAAATGTGTCCACAGGCAAAGGTGGACGTGGTGGTCAGTCCTCAGGCAGGGCATCATTTCCTCTGTTTAGTGAGTTTGCCCATGCTATCCAGCCACAGCATGCAGAGGAGGTGGTGGACTGGCTTACTAAACCTTCCTCATCCTCCTAACCCTCTGTCACGCAAGCAGAGACAAGTGTGCAGTCCCCTGCAATTGCAAGAGTGGATAAACCTGCCTCCTTGTCCACATCTATTCCTGCCATAGCCCCAACATCAGCCATTGAGGAGTCAGCTGAGTTATTTGACCACAGCATCAGCCACTTGCTCCTTGATGATGCCCAGACATTACTGGATTCAGATGTTGGTTCTGAGGTTGAGGATGACAGGAACATGAGCCTAGAGAGAGGGAGGAACACTAATAGACAAATTGGCATTCATGTTCCCCAAGCCGCAGCGTATTACCAAGTTGTCTCCAGTGGTAATGATGAAGATGGAGGAGTTGGAGATGATGATGATGATGATGAGGTCAGTGATGCGACTTGGGTGCCAGATGTCCCTCCTCCTCCTTACCCACTTCAGTCTGCCCCTATGAAACTGAGTCATTACCTTTCAGCAGCCTCCACTGACAGGGATGATGGTATAGCACAGGGTGTCCCAGGTCCTAGCAGCACATCTGCTAGCAGCACACCACCAGCTGTAGACTGTAGCTGGCAAATTTCTCTGCCCCATCTACTGCAGCGGATAAAAAAATACAGTCCTTGCCACCCACATGCCCAGCGTCTGAATGCAAGCTTGCCAAAGCAGTTGGCTCTCCAACTTCCGCCTTTCAGCCTGGTGGATTCTGCCCTCTTCCGTGAATTCGCACAATGTGCTGTACCTGAATGGCAGGTTCCCAGTCGCTACTACTTTTCACGCAAGACCATTCCATCTCTCTACCATCACGTGAAAGGCATGAAAGGCATCAGGTTCTGGCATCATTGGGCAAGGCAGTCAGCCATAAAATCCACCTTACTGATGACACGTGGTCCAGCAAGCATGGGCAGGGGCGATATATTTCTTTCATAGCACACTGGGTAACGCTGCTTTCAACTCGAAAGGATGCAGGACAGGGCTCGGTGCTGCAGCTTGTTGTGTCCCCATGTCTCCATACAACTGGAGGTGATGATGCCAGCTCTACCCCCTCCTCCTCCATCACCTCCATGCCCTCCTCTGCAGAATTGTCCTATGAACATCAGGTACCCCCTAAGTGTTCAAAGGGCTATTCCCAGAGTCAGGCTAAAAGGTGCCATGCAGTGTTTCAGCTGGTGTGTTTAGGGGACAGGAACCACACCGGAGCAGAGATTCTTGCAGCTCTGCAGGGACAGGCCCAGGCCATGTCAGCTGGAGCCAGGAATGGTGGTGTCTCATAATGGCTCAAACCTCCTGTTCGCCCTTAGACAGGGAAAGTTGACACATGTGCCATGCCTGGCACTTGTCCTCAATTTGGTGGTGCAGCGTTTCCTAAGTACTTACCAAGGGTTTTCAAGATGTACTAAAGCAGGCCACAAGAGTCTGTAGCCATTTCAGGCATTCATACACTTCCAGTGCTCGTTGGCTGAAATTCAGTGGGAATTCCCCCTGCCCGTAAACCGCCTGATTTGTGACATGCCCACCAGGTGGAACTCAACTTTGGGAATGCTGCAGCGGCTATACATGCAGCAGAGGACTGTCAACGAGTACCTGTGCCAGTACGGCACGACGACAGGCTCAGGTCACCTCGGCTTTTTTTCCCCACGCCAATGGCTGATCATTAAGGATGCATGCACTGTATTGTCACCATTTGAGAAGTCCACAAGGATGGTTAGCAGTGACAGTGCATGCATCACTGACACAATCCCTGTTGTTTTTCTGCTGAAGCAGACTCTGCGTGGCATTATGGACAGGACACTGGAGGCAGAGCAGCAGGAGGAAGAGGAGGACTTCCTTTCCTCTTAAGGCCCACTTTATCCAGACACCATCATTCCTATGTCACAGAACACACAGGAGGAAAGAGGGCAGAAGGATGAGGATTCTGGCACTTTCATAGGCTTCGAAGAAGAGGAAGACATGCGTCAATCTGTAAGCGATGGCTTTCCAACCCCAGGACCCTTGGGAGTAGTACGTGGGTAGGAGGAGGAAGTTCCAGATGCTGTCATCCTGAGTGAAATCTCTGCAGGACTTTGAGGCTGCCTAGCTTTGAGGGTGTTCAATCATTTCATCTGGAAGAATGTTTTTGGTACAGGTTTCACGGGCACAATTAACACCCAAAGACCAATTTTTCTGCACCTGTTTGACAGGTGCATATCATTGCAATTTTTTACAGTAAGGCCAATTCTTGCTTTCATCAAGAGTACCTCTATGAGGGTTACGGTAGGAAGGCGCCACCGACACCCGAAGACCAATTTTTCTGCACCTGTTTGACAGGTGCATATCATTGCAATTTTTTACAGCAAGGCCAATTCTTGCTTTCATCAAGAGTACCTCTATAAGGTTACAGTGGGTAGGCGCCCCTGACACACAGAGTAATTTTTCTGCACCTGTTTGACAGGTGCATATCATTGCAATTTTTTTACAGCAAGGCCAATTCTTGCTTTCATCAAGAGTACCTCTATAGGGTTACGATGGGAAGGCGCCGCCCACACCAAAAGACCAATTTTTCTGCACCTGTTTGACAGGTGCATATCATTGCAGTTTTTTACAGCAAAGCCAATTCTTGCTTTCATCAAGAGTACCTCTATGAGGGTTACGGTGGGAAAGCGCCACCGATACCAAAAGACCAATTTTTCTGCACCTGTTTGACAGGTGTATATCATTGCAGTTTTTTACAGCAAGGCCAATTCTTGCTTTCATCAAGAGTACCTCTATGAGGGTTACAGTGGGAAGGCGCCACCGACACCCAAAGACCAATTTTTCTACACCTGTTTGACAGGTGCATATCATTGCATTTTTTTACAGCAAGGCCAATTCTTGCTTTCATCAAGAGTACCTCTATGAGGGTTATGGTGGGAAGGCGCCACCGACACCCAAAGACCAATTTTTCTGCACCTGTTTGACAGGTGCATATCATTGCAATTTTTTACAGCAAGGCCAATTCTTGCTTTTATCAAGAGTACCTATATGAGGGTTATGGTGGGAAGGCGCCACCGACACCCAAAGACCAATTTTTCTGCACCTGTCTGACAGGTGCATATCATTGCTATTTTTTACAGCAAGGCCAATTCTTGCTTTCATCAAGAGTACCTCTATGAGGGTTATGGTGGGAAGGTGCCACCAACACCCAAAGAGTAATTTTTCTGCACCTGTTTGACAGGTGCATATCATTGCAATTTTTTACAGCAAGGCCAATTCTTGCTTTTATCAAGAGTACCTCTATGAGGGTTATGGTGGTAAGGTGCCACCAACACCCAAAGACCGATTTTTCTGCACCTGTTTGACAGGTGCATATCGTTGCAGTTTTTTACAGCAAGGCCAATTCTTGCTTTCCTCAAGAGTACCTATATGAGGGTTATGGTGGAAAGGCGCCACCGACACCAAAAGACCAATTTTTCTGCACCTGTTTGACAGGTGCATATCATTGCAGTTTTTTACACCAAGGCCAATTCTTGCTTTCATCAAGTGTACCTCTACAGGGTTATGGTGGGAAGGCCCCCAGGACACCCAAAGAGTCATTTTTCTGCACCTGTTTGACAGGTGCATATCTTTGCAATTTTTTACAGCAAGGCCAATTCTTGCTTCCATCAAGTGTACCTCTATAGGGTTACGGTGGAAAGGCACCACCAACACCCAAAGACCAATTTTTCTGCACCTGTTCGACAGGTGCATATCATTGCAATTTGTTTACAGCAAGGCCAATTCTTGCTTTCATCAAAAGTACCTCTATAGGGTTACGGTGGGAAGGCGCCACCGACACCCAAAGACCAATTTTTTTTCTGCACCTGATTGACAGGTGCATATCATTGAAATTTTTTAAAAGCAAGGCCAATTTTTGCTTTCATCAAGAGTACCTCTATAGGGTTACGGTGGGAAGGCGCCACCGACACCCAAAGACCAATTTTTCTGCACCTGTTTGACAGGTGCATATCATTGCAATTTTTTTACAGCAAGGCCAATTCTTGCTTTCATCAAGAGTACCTCTATAGGGTCACAGTGGGAAGGCACCCCCAACACCCAAAGAGTAACTTTTCTGCACCTGTTTGACAGGTGCATATCATTGTAATTTTTTACAGCAAGGCCAATTCTTGCTTTCATCAAGAGTACCTCTATAGGGTTACGGTGGGAAGGCACCACCGACGCCAAAAGACCAATTTTTACATACCCGTTACTTCTATTCAAAGTCAAAGTGCCACCAGAATGTATGCAAAAAATCTCTAATTTTGTTCCCAGTGCACTACATTATTCACACTGGCTCCAAAGCTGTTGCTGAGCAAAATAAAGACAGCTTGCAGGGAAAATGTAATTTTTTTGGCTTTATAAATGCAATCATTGTTGCAGCAGATTCTAGACATGGTACAGATCTGCCACTTTACAAGTAGGCTAAGGGGACCCCCCAGGCACTATATTGAACAGAAATGTTTCATTCTTATGCTTTCACTTTGAAAATCAAAAAATCACTGCTCATTTAAAAATGAAGTTTTTCACAAACTTTTTTTATTGATACATGTCCTCCAGGGCAAGACCCGGACCCCTATAACCATTGTATGCCCAATTACTTGCACATAAGCCTTCAAAATGGGCACTTTTGATTTTTGACATTCGGGTCCCATTGACTTTAATGGGGTTCATTATTTGGGTTCGAACTCGCGGTGTTCGAAAGTTCTGGTGCGAACCCGAACAGGGGTCCGTTCGGCCCATCCCTAATGATGAGATCTATGGGTAGAGGTGATTTGAGATCCAATGTTTATCTGGTTTGTAGGTGGTAGAATAGATCTGTGTCATTTTGGTCAGTTGTGCTGCCCTGTAATACAGTGGGGCAAAAAAGTATTTAATCAGCCACCAATTGTGCAAGTTGTCCCACTTAAAAAGATGATAAAGGCCTGTAATTGTCATCATAGGTATACCTCAACTGTGAGAGACAAAATGTGGAAACAAATCCAAACAATCACATTGTCTGATTTTTGAAAGAATTTATTTGCAGATTATGGTGGAAATAAGTATTTGGTCAATATCAAAAGTTCATCTCAATACTTTGTTATATATCCTTTGTTGGTAATGACAGAGGTCAAACGTTTTCTGTAAGTCTTCACAAGGTTGTCACACACTGTTGCTGGTATTTTGGCCCGTTCCTCCTCCTTTGTGCCTGCCACTCACCGACACCTGGTGAATCCCTCCTGGAGACTTGCCCGGCAGTGTTCGCCGATGTCCTCTCCTGCTCCTGTTCAGGACACCCTATGGGTTGTGTGGGGTTACTTCACAGCTCCGAGCCCCTGGCCCAAGGTCACCCCCCCAAGACTGGGGGGCTCCCTCCAAGGCCCTGACAGCCTAACACCCCATCTTCAGTTCTTCCACCCGAACAACTCCTCCCCAGCTGGGCTGACTTTAGGTATTTAGGAAGCCTGCCCCCTGCCAATCCAGGTTGGGGATTGGTCAGGGCTCCTTAGAACACCCCAGCCAGCTCCACCTCTCTTCTCCACCTTCCTTCTAGAAGCCTCTAGAAGCAGAAGGGAGGTAACTGAAAGATGAAACTAGCTGTGAGTCACCAGCCTACTCTAAACCACTCCCAGCCACAGATCAAAACAAACAGGCCTAGCTTTTTACCTGCACTGACAAAAGTCTCAACTCTAGCACCTACCTAAGTAGAGGGTGCTACATGGGCATATCCATACCCCCAAATTTTATAATGTGAGTAGAATTTTCTAGGTCAAGGGAAGGAATTTTAATGGGTAAGGTTTGAAAATATTACAGCAAAAGTAATTTTTATTGTAGTGATTCTGGCAATATACAAAAAAAATTAGGTCCATCCCCTCCATAGCCAATTTTGCTAAGAGATAGAACTCACTTTATAAAGAGTTGTTATGTCTGTTGTGAGTTTAACTTCAAGTAGGGCAGGAAGTACTTGCTTGCCTTGTTTGAGAGAGACCACCGACAATTAGGATTGAGTACTGTATATACATTTTTACATCTTTAATTGTTCTTTTACAATAAAAACCCAGAAAATACTGAAATATAAACTGAATTTAAAGCAGTTGTATACCCTGCTTTCACATTTTTACCTACAGGCAAGCCTATAATAAGGCTTACCTGTAGGTAAAATAAATATCTCCTAAACCTCTATGGTTTAGAAGATATTCACCTTGCATGCAGCCGTTGACATCAGCGGTACATGCACTCTGAAGGTCCGGCAGATGCTGCTGAACAATCAGAGCTCCTTGCCGGAAAGAGGACTCCCACACGCTTGCGCGGGAGTGACGTCTTGGCGGCTCTGGCCACTCACAGCGCCAGAGCCGCGAACCCGGAAGAAACGTTGAGGGAACATGTTAGCTCCCTCAGTGGTGATCGGGAGGCGATGCCGGCACTTCGTTCTAAGGTAAGTGTGCGGTGCATACTAGCTCATTATGCCTTTGCCTTACTTTTTTTTTTTTTTTTTGCGGGCATACAACTGCTTTAATATGTGAGATTTGAAAAGAGGAAAGTTGTGAGTTTTTTTTTTTTTTGTTCCAAGCACAGAGGGTAGGAAAAGTGAAATCTTTGTGAAACTGTAAATTTCACATTATTAGACCAATCTACAGTATCTGCAACAGGCAGTGTATTTCCACAAATGTATGTGATTAGGCTTACTCAGGAAAGCACTGCTAGCAGTAATGGGTATATGCAGAGTATGGTAACAGTTCAATAAATGATGAGTTATAAATGGCTGCTGTGGATTGTTTATTTTGTACATTCTCTGCCTTTTTCAGCATGCCTGGATATGTTTGAGAATGCCATGCATGCTCTAAAAATACATTGTTATATTTTACAATGAAAAAACATGGAGACCAAAGAACAATGAATATGGTGGTGCAGTATATATTCTTTCACACCTGTATTTCCCAGACAATAGATTTAGATAAGATTTTATTTTAAGCTGTCCTCATACTTCCACTTTGCCCATATAAATTCAAGATATGCATGTTTAAAGAACAAAAGTCGTTATCTTTTATTGAACATTTTTTTGTTGCTTTGATGCGGGAATATCTCAAAAATGTATGATTGAGTAAAACAGTGCTCCAGTATTTATGTTACATAGTTAGGTTAAAAAAAGACATAAGTCCACAAGTTCAACAAATAGAAAAAAACAAACACATATAAATAGGTTAAAAAGTAAAGGTAATAGGACATAGCTGAAATTTTTTTTAACAAATATGCCAACTCAGAGAAAATATCTTTCCTCTTACTGTGAGTTTATTCTAAGAAGTTATCCAGCATGCTGGTACTCCCCCTCCCTCTCCAACTAATTCTAAAGAATGTTGAATAGAATTGCTCAGTTCATCCCTACGTGATTTGCATCAATCACACACTGCTAACAATAATCACATAGTATAGGACCAGGATATAGATAACGATTACTATTTCCATATCTCCTGTGTATTTCCTTTAAAAGTGAACTCAAATTATTTTGCACTCCATCGACTCCATCTATTGCTTTTGGTATCCCCTTTTTGCCCTGTGCGTGTATGCTGTTCTAGGACAACAAGCTTGTTTAGTTAATAAGTTAATGAACTACTCAGTGTCCTTGCAGATACACATGATGATTAGGGGATTTCAGGAATATAGCGTGCGAGTCAGGATTAAGGGTAGTGTAAACGTGGCAAACCTTCACCCATTGAATATACAAATAAAAAAAAAACATTGCTTTGGCCAAATGCACAGATATTGTTTATTTGATTCAGGCATAATTAAAGTGGTTGTAAAGGCTCAAGGTTTTTACCTTAATGCAGTCTTTGCATAAAGGTAAAGAACCTTCTCTGTGCAGCAGCCCCCCTAATACTTACCCGAACCCAGAACCCCATCGTGATCCAGCGATGTGCATGACAGCCTCGGCTTTCCTGGGGACTCTTCCTCCTCATTGGCTGAGGCAGCAGTGGGATCTATGGGTTCCCACTGCTGTCAATCTCAACCAGTGAGCTAATGAGGAGAGAGAGGGGGCCAAACTGCGGCTCTGTGTGTGAATGGACACGCAGAGCAGCGGCTCAGGAGCAAGCCTGCTTGGGTGCCTCCACAGCAAGCTGCTTGCTGTGGAGGCACTCTGCAGGAGGGAGGGGCCTGGAGTTCCGGGGGCAGATCTGAGAAGAGGAGGAGCGGGGGTGCTTTGTACAAAACTACTGCACAGAGCGGGTAAGTATTACATTTTTTTTTTTTTTAAACAAGCCTTTAATATAATTTTAAGTGAATAATGGCATACACATTAAGAAGATCAAAGATGTTTCATACAGTTGTCAAGAGGTCCAGAATTCCTGTGTTTTAATTGTAGCATTTGAAAATGAGACAAGCTCTAAAAAATTCACACAAACAATTGAATGACTCACCCACTTAATTGCCTTTTTCTGCCTGAAGGGAAAGTATAGTTTGTAAACTTAAAAAAAAAAGCAAAAATAGACCCCAAACCATTATAGTTTAATGTTTTTCATCTATTTTAGCAATACTAGTAGGTTGGAAATAAAAGTTTTAAACCATAAGATATCCATAAAGGGTTTGTCCATTTTAGTTCATTTGTAACTATAGGTATGTCTACCGAGCTCACCATCTTTGTAGATATTTAATAGGTTTTCCTGGTGGGAACATGGCCGCATACTACCACATGTATGTTGGATTGGTGCTGGGAAATAAAAATTATGGTAAGTATTTGATACAAGTTTCCATTTTACTGCCACCATTATGGTAGCTTGCATGTGTTAGTATGCTAAATTTGATTGGCTTTTTTTTTTTTTCCCCCTTTTTTTCCACTTCAGAAACCATTAAGCAGAGGGCTAAATCAGCTTGAAGTTCATTGACTGGTCGCCTTCTCCGGTTTACATCATAGTGGATAATGCGTTAACTCTAATTCCCTTTATAACGTCCCTCCGACTGCTTTAATGTGGCAACTAGGAAGGGGCTCGTATAAGGAAGTAGGAGTATAGAAAGGGTAAAGAGAAAACAGGAAAAGGATATGGGATAGAAGGCTTATGGGCTCCCCATGCCCGTTCTTTGCTAAGCTGCCCGAAGTTTCCCAAAAGATTTACTTATTCCCAGATCAACCCCCCCCCCCCTCAGAGTTTAACCTACATACCATCAAAACCGTCATAAAACGAGGAATGGGTCACCCACACAAAAAGAAAGAAAAAAAAAAAAGATGTGCACATCCAAATCACTTCGCTATAACACTCCTTGGTCTCAAGGATCTCGGTTATCTATGTAGTCACCTAAAGCCCCACTCCTGGGCTAATCCTACGCCTTGCCTATTAGGAGACACCTGCTTTCTCTAGCCATGGCTTCCACATACCTTCAAATTCCTGAAGGTTGCCTCTCTTTATATACTCCACCCTCTCCCTACTCAGAGTATCATTGACAGTGGAGATCCAGTCTCTCACCGAGGGGGGGTCTCTTGATTGCCATCTTAGTGTTATCATCTTCCTAGCCTGGAACAAGGCCCGCGTGATGGCCAATGTAGTGCCCAGTCTCTCCCCCTGTGCTCTTCTATACCCCAGGATACAGGTTATGGCCTCTTTTACTACTATAGTGCCGAAGATACTTCCCAGGTTTCTGGTCACTTCCTCCCAGTATCTAAATAGCTTGGGGCACCTCCACAACATGTGGATGAGGTCTCCCGACCTCTGCCATCTGGGGCAGTTGTCATTAGGCCTTCCCCCAAATTTGAAAAGTCTTTTAGGTGTATAGTAAGATCTATTCAACAAAAATAGATGAGAGAGCCGCTGTGAAGGGGACACCGAGACCTGTACACTCAGTTCCAAGGTTTTCGCCCATTGTTCCTGGGTCATTCCCCCTATGTCCTCTTCCCATTTGGCTTTTAGTCCTTGGAGTATCCCCCCGCTGTTATCTGGTTTACTTAGTTGGTCATAAATTCTAGAGATTAAACCTCTAGTAGGGTTTACCTGCATTATGCACTGAAATAGAGGCATCTCTTCCCAGCATAGAGTCTGATCTTTAAATTGTGCTTTAAGAGTGTGTTCTAGCTGGAGATATGGGAAGAAGGAGCTCTGAGGTAGCTTAAGTTCCCTTACTAATTCTGGGAAACTCTTTAGTTTGGTATCATTATAAAGCTGGCTTAACCTTCTGATGCCGAAATTCGCCCATTCCCCAGGGGTACCTATTTTAAGAACTTCCTGTAGATTACGGTTGTTCCAAATAGGGGAATAAACTGTTGGATCTTCATATCCCATCATTTTCTTGACAGTTTTCCAGAGTTTAGTTAGCAACTTGATAGTTGGATAGTTATCGTGGAACATATCCGCCTCTAGTGTTTCGACTAGAGTATTATGTGGAGTACTCAGCAATAGCAGTTTGCCATTGGGGGTGCCGCCTTTCGGTATCCCACATCCCAGCAGCTGCTGCAGCTGCGTTGCTAGAAAGTAGCGCTCGGGGTGTGGGAGGGCAAAGCCCCCCTCCCGTGTAGGCAGCTGAAGCACTCGAAGTCGAATTCTGGCTTGCTTCCCCTTCCAAATCAACTCCCTAAAGAGACTATCAATTCTTTTAAACCACTTCTTGCCTATCCAGACTGGCGAGTTGTGCAGGATATATAGCAGTTGTGGCATCCAGACCATTTTTATTAGGCTACATCTTCCTGCGGCGGACAGAGGCAGGCGCCTCCAGATTACTATTTTTTGTTTTAATTTTGTTAAGAGGGGAGCGAGGTTTGTGCTGATATACCGGGTCGGATCCTTCGTCAGGACTATTCCCAGGTATTTCAGGGCGTCCACCATTACCATCTGGGGAATATCGCCCGCTATTAACTCGCTGACGGGATCTATCGGCATAAACTCGGACTTCTCCCAGTTTATCTCTAAGCCAGAGAAGTTGCCGAAATCCTTCACTATCCTCATCACACTCGGCAACGAGTGTCTCAAGTCCCCCAGGAATAACAAAATGTCATCCGCATATAGCGCGATTTTTTCCTCGCCCGATTTTCGCAGAAAACCAGTTATCGCTCTGCTTTCCCTTATAGAAATGGCCATGGGTTCCATTGCCAATGCGAACAGCAGAGGAGATAGAGGGCACCCCTGCCTAGTCCCCCTTTCCAGCTCAAACCAATCTGAAAGTTCGTTGTTGATTTTTAGTCTTGCCTTGGGGCGGGTATATAACATTCTGATCCACCTTATAAAAGACGTGCCAAATCCGAATTTCTCCAACACGCTCTCGAGCCTGCGTTTTCCACTGGTAGTTGTAGATTCAGAAACGCTCTTCTAATGTTCAGACACGTAGATCAGTTGGCTATAAAGCCCGCCTGGTCTTCGTGTATCAATTTGTGAATAACTCCGTTCAGTCTTACTGCTAGTACCTTGGCGAGAATTTTTACATCAGTACAAAGTAGAGAAATTGGTCTATAGGCAGCTACATCCAGTGGATCTTTCCCTTCCTTCTGTAGTACCGTAATTGTTGCTTCTAGCATTGAGGCAGGCAGCTGGCCCCCCTCAAATGACCCCTCCAGGGTTTTTAGTAGTTCAGGGATCAACACTTCACCATACTGCTTATATGTCTCGCTTGGAAGGCCATCGGGCCCGGGTGACTTAAGACATGCCATGCCCGCTACTGCTTGTTGCAGTTCTGCTACCGTTATTGGGGCGTCTAATATGGCGCTTTCTTCCTGTGAAATAGTAGGGATGGTTAGCCCTTCCAGAATGTCCTCCATCAACGCCTCCTTGCCCCTTTTCTGCGAAGAGTAGAGTTTTTTATAATATCCCCTGAAAGCTTGCACAATTTCTGGGGTGCTTGAAGTTATATCTCCACTCTGTGATCTAATAGCGAGGACCGTGGATGGGGCCGCATTTGATTTTACAAGCATAGCCAATGTTCTTCCTATTCTTTCCCCCTCCACCATGAATTCCTGTCTCTGAAGTAGGCGCCTAGTCTCTGCTTTCTGCATGACCACTAATTTATACTTTTGTTGTTTCTCCTGCCAGGTGCTTTCCAGCTCCGGCGTTGGGTTTCTGATAAAGTTATTTTCGGCCTCAAGAGCCTCCCTCAGAGTGCCCTCTTCTTCGCTCCTAGCCTCTTTATTAAATTTAGCCATCTGCTGTATTAGAACCCCTCTAAGAAATGCCTTGAGTGTGTCCCATAGCACAAGGGGATCCGCCGAGCCCTGATTGAACTCCACAAATTCCCTTAGGGTGGAGAGAATCCCATCCGATTTTTTAATTACTTCGAACCAGTGTGGACTCACACTCCAACTCTTCCTGGGCTTGGACTCTCCTATATTTAGTGTAGCCACCGTAAGGGAGTGGTCTGAGATGCCTCTTGGCCAATATGCAATTTTTTCAAGCAGCTGAAGTGCCCTGTCATTCCCCAGGATTAGATCAATCCTTGAGAGCGTGGAGTGTGACATAGAACAACAGGTGTATTGCAGCGCACCTGGGTTTCGCACCCTCCACAAATCTACTAACCCTACTTCTTCCAGGAATAAGCTCAAGCGAGTCTTCCCTGATTCCTCTGAGGGTTGTCGTATCGGGAATCTATCCAATTTTCTATCTAGGACCTCGTTAAAGTCCCCGACAACTACTATCGGGCATTCCTTTTTATCCAACAGAAATTTGTGCAGTTTAAGCAGTATGTCCAAATTAAAAGGGGGAGGGATGTATATGTTTGCCACCACTAACATGACTCCGTCAATGGAACAGAGTAAAAAAATATATCTACCTAGATCGTCTATACTGGTCTGTCTGCAGGAGAATTTTACCCCAGCTTTCACAAAGATACTCACCCCCCTACTAAAAGAGGAGTGGTATGCGTGAAATTGGTATTGAAATTTTTTCATCTGTAACTGCTGGCTCGTATCCCTAGTTAAGTGGGTTTCCTGCAGACAGACCAGATCTACCCCAGAGCTTTCCAGCACAGAGAACACTGCCAACCTTTTAAGAGAAGAACCCAGTCCCCTAATATTCCAGGATCCTATTTTCAAGGGCCCGACTACCATCTAGGTTCCAAAAACCTGTCGTGTCATGACAAGAATTACCCCATATGTCCTTATTATTTTTATAAAGTGAAATTTATGCAGCTTTTTACACGAAAAGAGATAAAAGAATAAAAAGGATATGGAGGAGTGTATAGAGAAAGGGAAATCTCTCCCAGCGACTACCGTATCAATTCCAAACGTGTGCATAATGTGGATTCTAAAATACACGCTTAGTTTAATCAAATCTACCCTGCTTTATTAAAATATACTACAAAAAGTGCCTGCATGTGTAACAATAATCTGTAAGTGGGAGTCCGAAGGCCTCCAGTGTGATTTCTAATGGTGTATGTGTTTATATCAAGTGATTTTCCCACCCTGTTTCCCTTCCCTTCCAAATTCCCCCCCCCTCCCTTCCCACCCCGCCTAGTCTCCCCTTCCCTCCTACCCCATCCCCCCCCTTACCTACCCACCTCTCTAGGTGTATCCCCTGGGGGTTTACCATGACCGTTACCTCTTTCACTCACACCACCCTTTTACACCAGTTCTTCCACTCGCAACCCAACACCACCCTTCCCCCAAACAGCTGTGTGCACCCATCCCATCCCATCCTTCCTAACATAAACCGTTAACGAGCGCCGGAAAAGGGTAAAGTCTTTAAGATGCACCCCCCTCCGGAGCAAAAAAAAAAAAAAAAAAAAAACAAAGAAAAAGAAGAGAAAATAAGGCAAAGCAAAGTAACAGAGACAAAAAAATGCAGCCCCTCTACCTCCTACCTCCCAGCGCCCCGTCGTGTCATCCTATCCTCACCCTGGCCTACTATGTACCCCCCCACTCTCTACGTGGGATTCGTAATTTTTTCTCTGTTATCTTCTAGCCACTTCTCCACTTCAGCAGGGGAGTTGAAAAACAGAGTCTCCCCCAGGGCCCCGATCCGCAGCCTCGCTGGGTATAAAAGAGCGTAAGGCAGCTTAAGTTTTTGTAGGTTGCGTTTTACCTGGGTGAACTCTGCTCTACGCCTTTGTAGGTCCGGGGAGAAGTCAGAATAGAATGATATCTTTGCCCCTTTAAAAACGACCTCCCCTGCTTCCCTAACCTTCCGCAGTAGAGTCACTTTATCCTGGTAGTTAAGAAATCTCAGGAGGAGAGGTCTCGGATGACCCCCCTCCTGTGATGCCCTGAATGGGATCCTGTGGGCTCTTATGATAGAAAACGAAGCCGAGAACAGATCTTTCCCAATTAGCTCCCCTAACCATTTTTCTAGAAATGCGATTGGGTTGACGCCCTCACTCCTTTCAGGTAGGCCTATCAATCTCACATTATCTCTTCTACTCCTGTTCTCCATCTCATCCATTTTAGCGGTCTGTTTAGCTAACTGTTCCTTCAGCCATTTTATTTCTTTAGTTATTGGATGCACCTTATCTTCTAGCCCACTAACTCTTTCTTCCAGGGCGGTTGTTCTCTCCGCCGTCTTCTGTAGATCTTGTCTGACCATTAAGATGTCTGCTTTAAGACCTTTCATCTGTTCGAAGAGATCTTTTAGCGAGCTATTACACACTCCTACAGCCATGAATACGTCCATTAAGGTTGGTTCTTTATTCAGGGGTAGGTTCGGATCATTTATTAACTCTAGGCTCACATTTGAGTTTTGTTCACTTTGCTCTGGCCTTTTATTACATGTTGATTTGGAGGACTGGATAGCCAGCCCGCCCCCTGAAGGCTGTGAATGTGGTTGGCCCTGGCTTTTCCTATCCGATGTCCCCCCCTGTTGACTCTTTTGCTGCGTTCCCTTTTTTGGAGGGGTCAGAGCGGGAGCATGAGCATATTGCTCCAGTTTTACTGCTGCTGCTGCTGCTGCCGCAGCGTGCTGCGTACTTTTCTCTTTAGAGGAGCGTAGATTCTGCATTGTTCACTCCTATAGGCATACAAGTGGATTAACAGCAGGGAGTTAGCAGCACCTCTCCACCTTCACCAGCCCACTAGGTAGGGTAACTGCCTTGTTGCTCCTAAAGCGGAGTGTATGACGGGTGTGGGGGGGGAGCTCCCTCCACCCCAACACGCCCCGGCACGGGGAGAGGAGAGTTTCAAACACGGATAAATTACCGTACCTTAGGTGGCTAGGGTTGGGTAGCTCCCCTCGCCCAGGAACACCCAAGCTACGGTAGCACTTAATGCCACCTCCCTTCCTCACCGCAGTTTTTTGCGCAGCTGGTTAAATGCCGCTAGGGCAGTCGCCAGCAGTCTACGGTTAGTGAGGTATATACCCAAGTATGCACGCAGTCACCGAGGGGTCAAGAGCTTTTAGCTAGCTTATAGCTAATAGGGGGACAACCTAAAAAAAAAAAAAAAAATTTGATTGGCTTCAGGAAAGGACAAATTACTGTAAGATACAGTTTTATATTTTGTTGCCAGAACCCAGAACGGCTGTCTGAAGTAAGAATGCCCTGATACTGGGTTTTTACCAGCGAGTACGAGTACCGATACCTTTGTGGTGCGATTTGAGCCCATACAAAATGGATGGGCTCAAGTCGCACTGCAAAGTATACAGACTCTGAACTCAAACTCTGGTTTCCCACACCACTCCTGTGTGAACCCAGGTGGTGTGGGAAACTGCATGTGATTCAGACAGGAATCATACTACATTGAAGTCTAAATCACATGCAATTCTTTGAGTGCGGCTTGAGCCCATTTATTTCGTATGGGCTCAAATTGAACCGCAAAGGTATCACTTTTAGGTATCGGAGCATTTGCACGAGTTCAAATACTCGTGCAAATGCTTAGTATTGGCAAAGCACTAGTCCATACAACTAAGTTACATGAATTTGATCTCTCAAATAATCTAGTTAAAAAGTGATTTACAAATAATTGTCCCACAATATAACCACTATGTGACTTGAATCCTGGGATGCCATTTTAGCTATTGTTCTACAACAGTGGTCTCCCAACTGTGGCCAAATGTGGACCTTTGCCTGCCTTTATCCAGACATTGGGGCACAATTCCTCCCAGTGATAACAATGATGAGGAACTATTTCTTCCACAGATACCAACAGTGGGACATACTCTTCCTACTGACACAAATGATGGGACACTGTTCCTTTCGCTGACACCAACAGTGAGGAACTATTCCTCCCACTGAAAGTGACAAAGGGGCACTATTCCTCTCACTAACACCAACGATGGAGAATTTTGTTTACTCCCACTGTATACCAAGCTTGAGGCATTGTTACTCCCACTGACACTGGGGTATTTTCTACTCCCACTGGTCAGAGACTGGCACCCCTAAAGTTGGAAGGACAATAAACTGGCCTTTGTTTAGAAAGTTTGTAGACCCCGATCTATCTAATACGAGCCTCCATATGCTACCTAACTATCTAGCATGGTTGCTGCCAAACAAGCTGCTGATTAGGTCTGTGCTTTGAATTCACACTGTAGGTCCAGTTCACTCCTGGTTTGTGCACTTTGTTGCCAGTCAAGCCTTGATGAAGGGGGCACTTAGACCCCCGAAACAGGTTGGCTACTTTTAGAATTGTACTCCTGACCTTTAATGGAATAAAGTTGTATCTGGAACTCGTAGCAGTGGTGTGGCGCCAAAATTTCAGCCCTTCTTACATTACATCACAAACCAAGGAGACTGTGGAGATCCTCTGGGGTGTAGAAGCCACCCACCCAGGAACCAGATAATTTACACCAACATTAATACCTTAAGATAACAATACCAGTAAAATAAACCCACGGGTCCAGTGCTATCTTTCCACTTTCCTCAACGTATTTTTTTGTGAGACATACAGCTGAAAAGTAGCTTTTACAAAAGGGCATCATAGTCAGTAGTGCCCAAGGCAGCCTGATGTTTACATGTAGCCCTGGTGTCAGATTAGTTTGACACAGTGCTTAAAATAAATGTGTCAAAAACACTAAATGTTGTCTGTTGATATTAACCTGAAGAAAAAGCTGGATTTCTGGTTGTCACACTGATCTCATGACATTAGTTCTTAAACCAGTATAGTGGTTCTTAGTCAGTGACTCAAAATATTAAAGTGGTTAAAGGCTGAAGGTTTTCTTACCTTCATGCATTCTATGCATGAAGGTAAAAAAGCTTCTGTGTTGTTCAGTGTTGTTATTTTTTTTTTATTATTATTCATTTGTGCATTTAATATCACTTTAAATTCAGAGAGAATCCTACAACTAGCATTTTCAGGAAGTCAGCTGTACCAGCTGTCTCATATTTCTGCAGGTACAGGTTTCTTTAAAATTTTAACACATTGTAGTGTTAAGTGATCCCTGGGTGGAGCATGGAACCAATACCATGACATGCTTTTACATTTAAATATATATAAATTTATAAACACCCTGTGGGAGGGCCAAAACGCGTAGACGGAATTTCTGGTTTTCTAACCATGATACGTCACTTGTTTGTCCCTTCTTATAATTTCGGACGAAAGCTGCGTACTAACGATCAAATTATCGTACGATTATTCGAAAAGCCATTTTTTTGTACGATTTTCTGATCGCGTGTACTAAGCTTAACTACTTAAGGACTGCAAGGATTTGCCCCCTTAATGACCAGGCCATTTTTTGCGATATGGCACTGCATCGCTTTAACTGACAATTGCGCAGCTGTGCCACATTGTACCCAAACTAAATTTTTTTCCCCACAAATAGAGCTTTCTTTTGGTGGTATTTGATCACCTCTGTGGTTTAAATTTTTTGCGCTATAAACAAAGAGCGAAAAAAATTTTTTTAAATGTTTTTATTTTACTTTTTGCTATAATACATATCCAAAAAAAATATATATATAAAAAAAATGTATTCATCAGTTTAGGCCGATATATATTCTTCTACATATTTTTGTTAAAAAAAAATGCAATAGGCGTATATTGATTGGTTTGCGCAAAAGTTACCACGTCTACAAACTACGGGATAGATTTAGGGACTTTTCTTTTTTTTATTGTTTTTACTAGTAATGGCGGTGATCTGCGATTTTTATCAGGACTGCAATATTGCGGCGGACGAATCTGACCCCAAATGACACTTTTTGGGGACCAGTGACATTATTACATTGATCAGTGCTATAAAAATGCAGTGATCAATGTAAAAATGGCACTGGCAGGGAAGGTTAACACTAGGGGGCGTTTAAGGGGTTAAGTGTGTTCCCTTAGCGTGTTCTAACTGAAGGGGGGGTGGGCTGCCAGGACCATGACAGAGATTGCCATTCCCAATCACTGGGAACAGTAGATCTCTGTCATGTCTCCTGTCAGAACGGAGATCTGCTTGTTTACACTGGCAGATCCCTGTTCTGCCTCTGTACTAGGTGATCGCGGGTCGCCAGCGGACATCGAGTCCGCCCCACCTGTGGGCACGCTCCCACATGCAAGCAGCGGAAGCGAGAGTGCGCCTGCCACCAGAATAGTAGGTGAAGGGAAATCTTCCAATGGGGACCCTTGCTCCAGTGTCAACTGTCTAATAGAGAATTTTTTTTAATACCGTATGTGAAAGATTTCCTCTCACTTGCTGAGTCTACAGGCTAAGGAGTGAAGGGGAATACCCCTAACGCTAGGTTCATATCGCTGTGGCTGTGGAACATGCGCAAAATCACCTGTGTGCCCAACCCACAGAAATGCATTGTGCTTTAGCAGACGCGCAGGCGTGCCAATAATTTTGCATGGCACCCTCACACATCGGCACCTACAATGCTTTCTCGCAAACGCGCTCGCACAAATCTGGACAGAGCTTAATGAGACTCGGATGGCAAAACTATAAATAGTTAGATATTTTTCTCAGAGAATAGGTGCTGGAACTACCCACTTCTGAGTTACCCCTCGTTTCTGCCCCTACTTACCTCAGAGCACCGTCTCTTGGGTCCACCCCCTACCCACCTCCCAGCACCACCTCATTTAGAGAATACAGAACCAGGTATCATTTTGTTGTGCTAAGTAATTTGTATGGAATTTGTTAACCACTTACGGACCGCCCGCCGTCGTTATACGGCTGTTTGAAGGAACATATCGTTGTTATGGCAGCAGCTAGCTGCCATAACCCCGATATCCCTGGCTTCAGCGGGCGACCCGCTACAAGATAAAAGTGGTCTCTGCAGCGGATTCGCCGCAAGATCACTTTTATCGGTGGCGGAAGAGGGGCCCCCTCCCGCCGCTTACCGAAGCCGTCGGCAGCGGCGGAGGCGATCCCATCCTTTCGGTAGCTGGGTATGGAGACGAGTGAGGGGAAGATGGCCCCCACCTGTCTCCATACAATTGATGGGCGGAAGCGACGTCAAAACGTCACTTCTGCCCACAGCTCTTAAAGGGACATTTTTTTTTAATAATTTTTTTAAATTACAATTTTTCTTTTTTTTTTTTTTTATTGCATTTTAGTGTAAATATGAGATCTGAGGTCTTTTTGACCCCAGATCTCATATTTAAGAGGTCCTGTCATGCTTTTTTCTATTACAAGGGATGGAATAAAAGTGCCAATTTTTTTTTAAAAAAAACAGTGTAAAAATAAAAAATCAAAAGTAAAATAAATAATAATAATAAAAAAAACGCATATAACGCATATAACACATATAAAAACGGTGTTTAAACGACACATGTGAGGTATCGCTGCAGTTGGTAGAGTGAGTGCAATAATTCTAGCCCTAGACCTCCTTTGTAACTGTAACTTAAAACATGCAACCTGTAGAATTTTTTAAACGTCGCCTATGGAGAATTTTAAGGGTAAAAGTTTGTCGTCATTCCACAAGCAGGCGCAATTTTGAAGCATGACATGATGGGTATCAATTTACTCGGCGTAACATTATCTTTCACAATATAAAAACAAAACCCTCCCTCAACAGTAGATCCCTTCCAGCAACCTTTGACACCCCCCAGCAACAATAGATCACCCACCAGCAACATAAGACCTCCCCAGCAACAATAGACCACAATGCAAACATAGATCCCCTCCAGCAAGAATAGATCCCCCAGCAGACAGCATCAATAGACCCTCCAGCACACTCAAGCACCCGTTGCTTTTGCATACATTCAGTGCTGGAGGCGACGGAACTGCGTTCCCCCACGTTTCTGCTGAAAAAAAGCCCTGCTTCTGTCTAATTAGATACATTATGTATTAGCTGGATTAGTAAAAATCTGATTATTTATTAACCACTTCAATACCAGGCACTTAAACCCCCTTCCTGCCCAGGCCAATTTTCAGCTTTCAGCGCTGTTGCACTTTAAATGACAATTTCGCGGTCATGCTACACTGTACCCAAACAAATTTTTTTATCATTTTGTTCCCACAAATAGAGCTTTCTTTTGGTGGTATTTGATCAATGCTGGGGTTTTTCTTTTTTGCGCAACAAATAAAAAAAAGACCAAAAATTTAGGAGAAAAAAGTTTTTGTTTCTGTTATAAAATTTTGTAAATAAGTAAGTTTTCTCCTTCACTGACAGGCACTGATGAGGCTGCACTAATGGGCACTGATAAGGCGGCACTGATGAGATGGCACCAATGAGGTGGCACTGATGAGGTGGCACTGAAAAGCACTGATGATGGGCACTGATAGGCTGCACTGATGGGCACTGATAGGCGGCACTGATGGGCACTGATAGGTGGCACTGGTATGCAGCACTGATAGGCATTGATAGGCGGCACTAATGGGCCCTTTTAGGGGGCACTGATGGGCACTGATAGGCGGCACTGATAGGCTGCACTGATGGGTACTTATGGGTGGCACTGATAGGTGGCACGGATGGGCACTGATAGGTGGGCATGGATGGACACTGATAGGTGGCACTGATGGACACTAATGGGTGGCACTGATGGACACTGATAGATGGCACTGCTGGGCATCACCGATGAGACTTCTGCCAGGCATTAGTAGTGGGCACTAACTGGCACCATTTGTGGGCACTGATTGGCATATTTTGGGAATTGTGTGAGATCCCTGGTGGCCATGAGGGGCATACCTGGTCATCCATGTGTGGTGGGTATCCCTGGTGGTCCTGGTGGCATTCCTGGTGGTCCAGTGTGGGCTAATAAACAATAAGCACAGACCCCCCCTGTCAGGAGAGCCGCCGATTAGCTCTCCTCTACTTGCGTCTGTCAGACGCGAGTGAGGAAAAGCCGATAAACGTCTCTTCCTGTTTACACTGTGATCAACCGTGATTGGACACAGCTGATCACGTGGAGGCTCTTTATCGAGATCGGTGTAGTGGTGTGTCAGACTGACACACCACACCACCGATCACCGCGCTGCACGCCCCCACGGGCACGCACCGGCAGTTATCCTGCTGGACGTCATGTGACCCCCAGTCAGGATAACTGAACCACCGCCTGGCCGTCATTTTGCTATAGGCCGGGCAGGGAGTGGTTAAAAAAGGAAACACCATATTAGTTGTACAGGTACCACCGGTTATAAAACTATGGGTTAATTTACTAAAAGCAAAAAGCTGTAAACTTTGCAAGGGAAGTTGCACTTTGAAAGGGAATTTGTCCCAGAAGTTAATGAATGTGGTGATATTGCACTTTGCAAAGAATACCCAGTCACATGCAAGGAAAAAAAAAAAACAGATTGGTTGATGGAAGTCAGCAGAACTTTACCTCATTCACTAAGCTCTGGTGAAAATTCTCTTGCAAATTGCAACTTCCAATGCAAAGTGAACAGCCTATTTGCCTTCAGTAAATCGACCATTATACGTTACACAGGGGTTGATTTACTAAAAGTGATGCAGCTCTGCATTGAAACTAATCAGCTCCCAGGTTGTTTTTTGTCAAAGATTAAAGCGTAACTCCACTTGTGTTGAGAAAAAAAAACATTCCCCTCTGGGTGATCTATGTACATTGCAAGAATTATAACAAACGTTGTTGCAGATTCCTATCTTTTGTTCTAACGTAATCCATGTGTGCTTGTCTGTGCCTCTGCACAGAGGGGGTCTAATGGGAGTGGTTTCATAATTAACTGTCAGGTGTGCAGATGCAGGGCACTAATGAGGAAATCTGCTGGGCCTGCATCCTTTTAGACGCGTTCCTATTAATAGTATCTCTCCAAAAATGACATTTTTGTTGCAGGGAATTCCAGAAATCTGACTTGTATCTTAGGCAGACTTCGGGGAAAATTGGTGAGCCAATCACACAAGCAGGAAATGATGTTTCTGGGGAGTGGTCAGTAGACACTATGTGTACAGAACAACTTCGGGTAGCCATATTGCAATGCATTCTCAAAAAAATACAGTGGCTGCAGATTGAAAAGGAAAAGTAATTTTTATTAACATTCAATTACAATATGAATAGTGTCGCAAATTATATGTGCAATTATTATTTTTCCTTTATTTGCTAATTATTTTCCCCACAAAAGTGGAGTTACCCTTTAAGGTTAAACCAGGAATTCCACTTTAATTAAATATGGTAATAAGCAATATGTGATAAAATGAAGCTCCATTTACTTTGAATACCCAATTATGTGCAATGGGAGGTAAAAAGAAAAAAAAATGCTAGCACACGATTGCTATTTATTTTTCCCCACGAAAGTGGAGTTACCCTTTAATTAAAGAAGCTGACGTTAGAAGCTGATTGGTACGTTCAGCTGAACTCGCACGATTTCATTCCCGCTGTCAGTATGAACCTGGGCTAAGTAAACCGACCCCACAGCTACAAGCCAAGAAACAGGTAAATGTTACTGTGAAGTCGTTTGTGGAGGAAAGAGTCATCTTTCCTATCTTTAGAGAAGCTTCCGGCCACAGGTGGCCTTCTTCTGCCCTGAGATAAGGCTCCTGGGATCGATCAGCCCTCATATATCTTTCAGTAAAGTGTTATTAAACAGAAAAGAGTTAACACTGAACTTGATTAATATATGCACCTAACGCCCTTAGCGTGCCGCTGATACTTCAATGTGGCGTGCACGTGACTTCCAACACCTTTGCAGGTCTGTGTTCATCTGCATATATATGTGTGTGTGTGTGTGTGTGTGTACTTGTGTGTGACAGGCATAGCGTGCGAGTGTGTGGATATCACAAAATCTGCAACCAGAAAAAGGGTGGAGCAAGGTTTAGGGAAATAACATTGTGCTACACCCTGCAAAGCAGCTTTCTGTCATTCACGGCTCCTTGCATGCGAAGAGGGACACGAAGATAAACAGCCGAGAAATCACACACTTCCGACACACGGGGCCTGATTTTCTAAGTTCAGAAGCTCCATTGTTGTGTTGTCCATCCTGGGAGATGAAGCAGAGATGCCTTGGTCTGATTAACAAAATGTAAACAGAATAAACACATGTACGTGCAGGAAATGCACAACCATACCTGGCTGAGGACTACGCGAGTAGAGACTGTTTACTTAGCAAAGGGAAAGATCGCTGAGCTTAATAAATACTGTGATACTATATTCAGTCAATCAATCGTGTGCTAGCATTTTTTCTTCTTTTTACCTCCCTTTGCACATGATTGGGTATTCAAAGTAAATGGACCTTCATATTATTACACATTGCTTATTACCATATTAAATTAAAGTGGAATTCCTGGTTTAACGTTAAAGGGTAACTCCACTTTTGTGGGGAAAAAATGAGCAAATAAAGAAAAAATAATATAGCACATATAATTGCAACACTAATCATATTGTAATTGAAAGTTATTAAAAATTACCTTTCCTTTTCAACCTGCAGCCGATGTAATTTTTTGAGAATGCATTTCAATATGGCTACCTGGAGTTGTTCTGTACACAGAATGTATACTGATCACTCCCCAGAAACATCATTTTCTGCTTGTGTGATTGGCTCACCAATTTTCCCAGATGTCTGCCTAAGATACAAGTCAGATTTCAGGCATCCCCTGCAACTGCAACAAAAATGTCATTTTTGGAGAGATACTTTCAGTAGAAATGTGTCTAAAGGGATGCAGGCCCAGCAGATTTCCTCATTAGTGCTCTGCAGCTGCACACCTGACAGTTAATTAGGAAACCACTCCCATTAGGCCCACTCAGTACAGAGGCACAGAGAAACAGAGGGATTTCTTCAGAATAACAAAAGGTAGGAATCTGCAACAAAGTTTGTTATAATATTTGCAATGTACATTACATATATCACCCAGAGGGGAATGTTTTTCTTGCGACAAAAGTGGAGTTACACTTTAACTACTCTTAAAACCAGTGGCGGTGCGTGCATAAGGGCGCACGGACGCCACCCCCTCTCTCCAGACACCCACTCTATGACCAATTGATAGATTCATGCACAGCATGAATCTATCCACAGCCGCCGCTGCCACCCCCTATTCAGGCGCCCGGCCCCTTTTCGGGCGCCTGAATTACAGCGGTGGGTGGTGTTTTTGAAGCACCCGATTAGAGCTATAGGCTCTAATAGGCGTCAAAAAAGGTGACCTGCGAGGGCAATGCTTGGCGCTCGCAGTTCACCCAGGTGTGTAAGAACAGTGAATGAATATTCGCGTTCCTAACACTGAACCGTCTCTCCGCCAATTAGATGCTCGGGTCTGTTACACATCACCTGATAGGTTGAAACGACAGGCGCTGTGATTGGGCACCTATCGGGAGGACAGGACAGGAAGAGACGCATGGAGGACACCACTCGTCGCCGTCCCCCACTGCCCCCCCGAGACAGGGTAAGTGCCAGGCGGGGGGGAGGGGTCACAGTGGCAGCATTCGATGGCGCAGTGGCAGCATTTGATGGCACAGTGGGAGCATTTGATGGGCACAGTGGCCGCATTTGATGGGCAAAGTGGCAGCATTTGATGGGCACAGTGGCAGCATTTAATGGCACAATGGCAGCATTTGATGGGCACAGTGGTAGCATTTAATGACACAGTGGCAGCATTTGATGGGCACTGTGTCCACATTTGATGAGCACAGTGGCAGCATTTGATGGCACAGTAGCAGCATTCAATGGCACAGTGGCAGCATTCGATGGGCACAGTGGCAGCATTTGTTGGCACAGTGGCAGCATTTGATGGGCACAGTGGCAGCATTTGATGGGCACAGTGGCAGCATTTGATGAGCACAGTGGCTGAAATTGATGGGCACAGTGGAAGCATTTGATGGGCACAGTGGCTGCAATTGTTGGGCACAGTGGCTGTAATTGATGGGCACAGTGGCGGCATTTGATGGGCACAGTGGCGGCATTTGATGGGCACAGTGGCTGGAATTGATGAGCACAGTGGCTGCGTTTGATGGCACAGTGGCTGCGTTTGATGGCACAGTGGCTGCAATTGATGGGCACAGTGTCTGCGTTTGATGGCACAGTGGCTGCGTTTGATGGCACAGTGGCTGCAATTGATGGGCACAGTGTCTGCATTTGATGGGCACAGTGGCAACATTTGATGGGCACAGTGGCAGCATTTAATGGCACAGTGGCAGCATTTGATGGGCACAGTGTCCACATTTGATGGGCACAGTGGCAGCATTTGATGGCACAGTAGCAGCATTCAATGGCACAGTGGCAGCATTCGATGGGCACAGTGGCACCATTTGTTGGCACAGTGGCAGCTTTTGATGGGCACAGTGGCAGCTTTTGATGGGCACAGTGGCAGCATTTGATGGGCACAGTGGCAGCATTTTATAGGCACAGTGGCTGCAATTGATGGGCACAGTGGAGGCATTTGATGGGCACAGTGGCTGCAATTGTTGGGCACAGTGTCTGTGTTTGATGGCACAGTGGCTGCGTTTGATGGCACAGTGGCTGCAATTGATGGGCACAGTGTCTGCATTTGATGGCACAGTGGCTGCGTTTGATGGCACAGTGGCTGCAATTGATGGGCACAGTGGCTGTGTTTGATGGGCACAGTGAGGTTGCAATTGATTTTTATCACCTGTGCTTACTAACCTGTGTAACAAAGATCTGTGAACTTACCTATTTGCAGCCCGCTTCAGTCCAGTCATCTAACTCCCCTGTGTCAGCGAGCGTGGCTGCAGGGGAGAGGAGGGAGTGTTGACAATAGATGGGCCATTAAAGCCCATGGGTGAGTCAACACTTCAGGTTTTATTATTATTATTATTATTATTATTATTATTATTATTATTATTATACAGGATTTATATAGCGCCGACAGTTTACGCAGCGCTTTACAACATTGGGGCAGACAGTACAATTACAATACAATTCAATACAGGAGGAATCAGAGAGCCCTGCTAGTTAGAGCTTACAATCTAGGAGGGAGGGTCAAGTTATACAAAAGGGTAATAGCTGTGGGGGATGAGCTAATGGAGAAAATAGTGCAGTTGTTAGATGGAGGCAGGATAGGCTTCTCTGAAGAGGAAAGTTTTCAGGGATTGCCTAAAGGTGGATAAATTTGGAGACAGTCTGACAGATTGGGGTAGCGAATTCCAGAGGAAGGGCGAGGCTCGGGAGAAGTCCTGGAGGCGGATATGGGAGGAGGTGATGAGGGAGCTAGAGAGCAGAAGGTCTTGGGAGGAACCGAGATGGCGATTAGGTTGGTATTTTGAGACTAGGTTAGTAATGTAGCTGGGGACAGAGTTGTGGATGACTTTATAACTTATTGTTAGTATTTTGAATTTAATTTGTTGGGTGAGTGGCAGCCAGTGGAGGGATTGGCAGAGAGGGGTAGCAGACACTGAGCGGTTTGTAAGGTGGATGAGTCTGGCAGCAGCATTCATGATGGACTGAAGGGGGGATAGTCTATTTAAAGGTAAGCCAATGAGGAGGGAGTTGCAGTAGTCGAGGCGAGAGATAACCAGGGAGTGAATCAGGAGCTTTGTGGTTTCATTGGTTAGAAAGGGACGTAGTTTAGAGATGTTGCGGAGGTTGAGGCGGCAAGCTTTGGAAAGTGATTGGATGTGGGGCCGAAAGGAGAGTTCAGAGTCCAGGATAACCTGTGGGGATGGGTGGATGGTTTTGCCATTGCTCTTGACAGAGAAGTCAGGGGAAGAGGCACATGGGGGAGGAAATATTATAAGTTCGGTTTTGGACAAGCTGAGTTTGAGGAAGTGGTGTGACATCCATACAGATATGTCGGTTAGTAAGTTAGTGATGCGGGAGGAGACTGATGGAGTGAGTTTTACCAGGCGTTGTTAGCACAATCTCCTCTCCCCTGCAGCGCTGCTGGCTGACACAGGGGAGATCATGTGGCTGGACCATAGAGGGCTGAAAATAGATAAGTATACAGATTTATCTTACACAGGTTAGTTAGCATAGGAGGTGTTAGAATGGGGTAGGGGAAATTTTTAAGAGTAGTCAGAGTTAAAGTGATTGTAAACAATCACCTTGTAAAACAACCCATTTAGTTTAAAATAGAAATGAAAGGCAAACATTTTTGTATAGTTATAAAAAAAAGAACGTCATAAATACCATTTTTCCCCTTTTTTTATAATCAATCACATTCCCTCTATTCTCAGCTGCATAAGAGCTGGGGGGAGGAAAATCAGCAACACACTGAGCTTGCCAGTGAAAGGCTGTGCAGCGGGGGGCGTGTCAGGGCAAGTCTGATCATTGGAGGAGAGTACACTAAGTTCCCAGGATAGCTACAGAACTGACCACAGTGTGCTATCCTGCGTAATGTGGTCAGTTTTTAATAGGAAAGCAGAGAGACTGGCAGGAACACCAGGGATTTCCCATAAAGGAAGCAATACAAACAAAAACAGGATACTTTTTCATACAAGTACATGGTACAGCAGGCACATATCAGGAATATGAAGTGTTGGGGTAACAAACCCTTTAAGTCCAGCATTCCACTTTAAGGATTTACCAGTCCTGGCCTTAAAATTAGGTATAAAAACCATAATAATATTACTCCTGTCTTTACAGAAGGATAGTTGGATCATAAAAATATATTATCATCAATATTCATGTCACAAACCTGAGCAATTTCAGTTGAGTAAATGATCACTATTACTGGGGTTGATTTACCAAAGGCAAAAAGACTGTTGACGTTGCAAGGGAAGTTGCACTTTGCATGGGAACTTTCCCCAGAACTTAGTGAATGAGGCAAAGCTCTGCTGACTTTCATCATTCAATCATGTACAAGCAAAAATGCTGTTTTTCTTTTCTTTTCCTTGCACATGATTCTGTATTCTTTGCAAAGTTAAATTCCACCACATTCACAAAACTTTGAGGAAAAGCCCGTGCAAAGTGCAACTTCACTTGCAAAGTGAACAGCTTATTCGTCTAACATCAACACCATTGAGTAGGTGCTGGACAGTTGTCCCAGGCAGCCTCTTTTACCTATAGAGGGGCAGAGAAGGGTTATAAAAAAATGAATTGCATTTATGCCAATTGCATGGCTTCATTTATTTTTCAGTATGCTTGCGTTGTTGTTGTTTTGTATAAACTTTATTAAAGAGGTTTGTATAAATAGAGTAATATAACACACATTTCACATTTACCATGCAGGCTGATCTGTCATCAGTGGTGCACATAGGAAGGAACAATAATCAATACAAAAACAAATCTGCACATCACTCTAAAGACTGCCAAAATTTTTTATATAATAATAACATTGATGCCAACTGTTCTGGATTTGCTGAAACAGTCTTGTATCTACGTGTTCTGTCCTGATACTCATGTATCCGGGGCTGTGTTCTCAAGTCACAGCATCATTTTTATTTGAATTACTGAGCATGGGTATTAATTGAAGAGATGGTATTAACTGAGAGGATTGCGGCTTCCACACAATTCTTAGATGTGGCAGCTGCATTTGTTCTCTTTTTTTTTTTTGCCTTTTTTTTTATTTTTACCTGGTGAACCAGCCATTAAGTCTGTTATGTCTTAACTTACATTAACAGACCAAACTGTCCAGCAAAAGTGGCAGCTAGAGGGATGAGACAAACCATTAACAATGATAGGGGTGCTTACAATTGCCAGCTTTTATTCATTTATGTAAAACTTTTATCCAAAATGGAAATAAAAATGGTTGCTGTAACTGCCTAAAAAGTGTTAGCTGGAGTTTAGCTTTAATTTGTTAGTAAAATCCAGGTAATTCACTATTGCATCTCTCCCCAGATTGACAATGCTGCTGTCCAAAGGTGCCTAAATTGCATCCAAAGTGGAGACATCCTAAGACATGAAGTGTGTTACTGGCCAGATCACCAGGTGAAAATAAAGGAAACAAAGCCCAAATGAAGAAAACAAATGCAGCCATCACATCTTATGCCGCGTACACACGATCGGACTTTCCAACAACAAAACCGTGTATTTTTTCCCGAAGGATGTTGGCTCAAACTTGTCTTGCATACACACAGTCACACAAATGTTGGCCCTAAATTCCGAACGTGAGAACACGGTGACTTACAAGACGTACAACGAGCCGAGAAAAAAGTAATTCAATAGCCAGTGCGGCTCCTTCTGCTTGATTCCCAGCATGCGTGAACTTTTGTGCGACAGATTTGTGTGCAAACGATCAGAATTTCCGACAACTAAGTGAAGTTGGCGGAAAATGTGAGAACCTGCTCTCAAACATTTGTGGCCAGAAATTCCGACAGCAAATGTTCGATGGAGCATACGCACGGACGGACCTTCCGACAACAAGCTCACATTCAACATTTCCTGTGGGAAAATCTGACTGTGTGTACGCGGCATAAGGATTGACAAGCTGCAATATAAAGGAAAATTTATTATCAAATACTTACCGTAATTTTCCTTTCCTGATGGACTCCATGGCAGCCTACGTGTGGGTTAACCCCGCCTCCTCTCCAATGCTATAGGACCCCCTACCCTATAAGATTGAGCTCACCTGTATAGACTGTGTTCCGTAACTAGCCTACTCTTTGACCGATGGGTGGGAACTCCGTCTGCCATGGAGTCCATCATGAAAGGAAAATTATGTTAAGTATTTGATAATAAATTTTCCTTTTTCCTGACAGACTCCATGGCAGCCTACGTGTGGGAAATAACTAGCCATTCCACACGGGTGGGTATGCTGAACAGCAATATAATTTGACCTGTCAACCGACAGGATTTATAAACCAAAGCTCACAGAAGAAAGCGAAGCAGGCTCAGTAAAGTAATCTGACATTAAGGTTTTAATAGGGGCCCTTGAGGCCGCTTGCAGATAACGCCTGGACACACGTACCGGGCTGCTGCCCATGAAGCCGCTATACCCTTGGTGGAACGTGCCGTCACCGCCTCCGGAGGAGTCAGGATTCTATCTCTATAAGGCTGATGAACGAACTGTACAGTTCTGGACGAGGCTTGATTCAGTTTGTTACTGCTGAAGTGCAGGATGGACAGGTAGACAGAATGACCAAAAGGAAGGAAGTAGCTTGCAGGTATACCTTCAGAATTTCGTCTATGACCCGAGGATAGGGCGATTTCCTGGATCCTATGGAACCTTGAGGTAATTCTTGGATTTGAGCTGGGCATGGGAATAAGGACCATCTGGTCCGGGAAGAAGGACAGAAAAAGGTTCTTCGTAACCTAGGGACGTGACCTCCGAGACCCTCTAGCCAAGGTAATGGCTACTATGACATTGATTTTAGTTAAAAAGGCCTCTAATGGAAAGCAGGGAGGACCCCGTATTACTGAGTTCAGACAGTGAGCCAATGACAAGGGGAAGGTCTTCAATTGGGAAATCTTGGTCTCCTTTCTGAGGGCTAATGCTTTAGCTGCTCATGGAATGATTGGTGGACTAAAGGGTAAACAGCCCACGAAGTTCTGGAGAAGGCCGACAAGTCTGAGACTTGGACCCTAAGAGAGCTGATGGATAGAGATAAATCTAGGCCAAAAAAGCTGAAGATATCCTGAGCTTTTGGATTTCTACATGACCTGCTCAAAGAATGAGAACTCAACCGACTTGTCCTGAATTCTCCTGTCGACCTAATTCATGCTCGTCCCAGTAGAGTTCATGAGAGTGGCAATCACCCTTGAAGCGCATCTGAGCCGGACAAGGGTGCAGAACTGTCCCTTGAGAAAGAAGGTCCAGCCTAGGAGGGAGAGGCACAAGATCCCGGAAGCTGAGCTGGCTCAGAAGGGGGAGTCAAGGCCGATTGGCCAGTAAGGGGCTACTGCCACCACTTTGACTGCTTCCTCATGAGATCTTCGTAAGAACCTGAGGATTATTGGGAGTGATAGAAAAGGCGTATGCCCTCTTGAAGCTCAAATGATCTGTCAGGTCACCCGCTCCAGAGGCCTAGCTGTAATGGCCCCGGGATGTAACACCTCACCAGCTCGAGGTTGCCTGTGAAGAAAAAAGAAAAAGATCCACGTCGGGATTGACTCCTAGGAACAGAATCCCCTTGAATGTCTGCACACGAGAAGACCATTCTTTACTGTCTGCGCGCAGGAATCCGATCAGACGATCTGGATTCGGGGAATATAGGCCATTGAAAAGCTGGTCAGGCTCTTCTGGGCCCAAAATATGATGGGCTCGATCTCCCGGCATAGTGTGGAGCATCGAGTGCCCCTATGACTCTTCACATAGAAGATCGCCATTGTGTCGTTCATTCTTTATAATACTGACTCTCCCTTTCGGAGATGGGAGAAGAACTGAAGGGCACACTAGGCTGTCCGAAGATCCAGGACATTCTAGCCCGGGTTGAGAAGACGCGTACCCAACTTGCCTTAAGCCAGATCCTAACTGCAGAGGGTTCCCCAACCGGTACCGCTGGCATCAGTCGTGACCTTGACCATGAGATGGGGCAACGAAGTGGCAATTGAGTAGATTTTGCGCTGAAGATACCAGAAGAGGCTGCTCCACGTCGTTGATATGTAAAATAGGTTGACTGTTGCCCCTTGATCTCCCTCGCTGCAGAAACCCTGACTGGAGCGGGTATAACCTCTGCCGGGACCACTTGACCATAGGGGTCGTGTAGACCGTTGAGGCGGTAGTTTTTTTTTTTTTGTTTTTTTTTTTTAAATTTAGGAGCCACCTGAAGCTGTTCAGGGTGGAGATAACCAGTTCCCTGAGAACCAGGAACTGGTTCTCAGGGTTGTGATAGTAAGACGAGGTCATCGAAATAGTGATAAAGACGTACCCCTCTCGTTTAAATGAGGGCCGCTATGGCCGGAAAAAATGTTCTCTCTTTTTTTTTTTTTTTTAAAAAGGACACGTGTGAGGTCATCAGCCCGATAAGGAAGAAGAAGAACTGTAGATGGTCTTGCCCAACTTGGAACTAGAGGTAAACATCTTTTAAGTCGATTGGAATTAGCCAATGTCCTGGCCGTATAGAAGGTCGACGGAGCCTTCCTTACGTATCTACAAATTTTTATATACTTGTATAGGTAAGATAGATCTATTACTAGACACCAAAACTGTTACTTTTGTGTTCAGAAGAGGGGGAAGTATACCCCCTGGAATTCTTCGTCCCTCGGGGCGTGTACAGTAACGCCTGCTCCTGCTCTTCCAACTGAGATAGCAGAGTAGAATAAATCTGGGGAAAGGGGTATTAGTGAAGGACCATGTGTGGCTCGATAAAACCATCTTGACAGCCCAGTAACCAGTGATGGAGGCCACCCAGACGTGCCGGAAGAGGAGCAGACGAGCCTCCCCGCCCGAACTGCCTGGGCGGGCGTAACCCAAAAGATTCGGCTGGTTCCCGACCATCAGATGCCTTACTCTTAGCGGGTTTTACGGAAGGATGCTTGCACTCTACTCCAGTTCTTTGTGAAGACCCAGCCAGGTCTTAAAACACAAGCTTCTCATGAGCGTTCAATACCTCCCGTACTGGGGACTCTCCTGACCAAGCAGACGCCTAATCTGGGGAAGGCGTAACTATAAGGCCCGTTGAACCATGACCGAGGATCATTTAGTCCAGGCCAACAGGTGAAGCAGATTGACGCCAGCTTCAGCTCCTTAACTGCTGAACTTCTGGAGAACTCTTCCGAAGCTCCCCTGAGTACGAAGACTGCAATCTCTGTCCAGGCTTCCCTAACCTTTGGACATAGCTGCTAGGGCAGGGTTACAAGCCATACCGCCAAACCTGTAAGCTTCCTTGAGATCTTGATCTGACTTCTCTCGAGCCTGTCCTGCAGGACACGGCATCTTCTAAGGTAGAGCAACCTGTAATGTCAGACGCAACAACGCTGCATTTATAAGGGGAGTGTTTCCCAGACACTTCACTTCTTCTGTCTTGAAGGGATACACTCTGGAGGCATTGTTTGATGTGGAAGTTTTCTTGTCCACTTAGTTGCACTCCTCATCCTTTAATCCGTGAGGAGCAGAAAGAGAGAGAGAGCGCCCTTTCCCCAGGTGCTTAAAGAACTACTATGCTCAGGGGGGGAGGAAGGGTCTACTCACTTAAGGGCTTCCCTAATCGCTTTGACTGGGGGAGGAACCAGAGAGACATCAGAGCTTCCGACATATTCATCCCCTTCCAACTTGATATCAGAAGAATCCGGAGAAGCAGCGTAGGGCTGGGAAGGACCCGAAACCTTTGGGCTATGCCAGCCAAGGAGCCGGGTGGGATGGACAACTGGCTCCATTTGAGGGATGTATCCCATCTCCTAGGGATTGCTACCTCGTCCATTTCACAAGAGACTCCATAATCTTGTTTTCCGTCTCTTATCCCCAACCGCCCAGGCATAACAGTGGTCACATACAGACTTGCCTTCCGAGACTCGTGTCCCACATCTCCAGCCGGCTCTGCCATCCGAGTGGCTGATAGGGCGGTGGGTACGGTGACTGCAGGAGGAATGGCAACATCTCCTCTAGATGGAGCAGGAATGGCAACATCTCCTCTGGATGAAGGAGGAATGGCAACATCTCCTCTGGATGGAGGAGGAATGGCAACATCTCCTCTGGATGGAGGAGGAATGGCAACATCTCCTCTGGATGGAAATGGCAACATCTCCTCTGGATGGAGGAGGAATGGCAACATCTCCTCTGGATGGAGGAGGAATGGCAACATCTCCTCTGGATGGAGGAGTAATGGCAACATCTCCTCTGGATGGAGGAGGAATGGCAACATCTCCTCTGGATGGAGGAGGAATGGCAACATCTCCTCTGGATGGAGGAGGAATGGCAACATCTCCTCTGGATGGAGGAGGAATGGCAACATCTCCTCTAGTTGTAGGAGGAATGGTGACATCTCCTCTTGTAAATGTTGTGGCCTGGCAAGGTCTCTGTCATCTGAAAAGGGCTGAAAAAGAATGGGGGGGGGGACAAAACGCAGTCTCAAACCCTTGAGACTTCAACCTCGGCCCCTCCCCTCGCCTGCACGTACCTTGTGCATGAGGGCTGGCTGTATGAAGGCAGTGACCTGTCCATAACTGCTGGACAGAACGTCACCATGACACTGATGGTCTACAGATGACCCGGAAATGCTACACATACCAAGCCAATCGGAAATATTATATATATATATATATATATATATATATATATATATATATATATATATATATATATATATATATTTATTTATTTATATACACATATATATTTTATTATATATATATATATATATATATATATATATATATATATATTTAACTCACAATCCAAACAGGAGTGTAGATACATGCTGTGTAAGGTAAGAATGAGTATGTATAAAGTCCTTTTTAATTTATTTATTTATTTTCTTCAATCTATGTATATATATTTATAAATTATTTATTTATTTTATCTTCAATTCTCCCCTTTAAGGGGAGAAAGCTCAGTTAGACCAACACCGACCAGGCTGGGGGAAGTTGCTGCTCACTGTCTGCGGGAAATCCCGTTTTTGACAGGAGATGACAGACAATCAAACCCCCCGCCTGAGTGACGTCACCGCTCCTCCACCAAGCGCCTGCGCCGTGGGAGACAGCCGTACGGCGCCTGTGCAGCCGCCAGAAGATTCGCCACTCCGCGCACGCGCGAGCCAAGCCTCGTTCTCACGAAGGCCCCGCGCATGCGCAGAACGACCGCGTCGGCCGCTACCCGGAAGCACTGCAGCGGCCTGGAATGCAGAAGCGTTCCAAATGCCATGAGGGGACACAGAGGTACCGGGGAGCCATGGAAGAAGTGAGAAATTTGCAGACCTTGCCAGCCGATGATGCGTCCACCTTCAGGCATAACGAGGCATCCACCCTCCACATGTGGGGTATCTTAGTGCCATGAAAGCTACTCACCCGCTCATAGCTGGGCCCTGAGCCACACTGTACGATGGTATGCCAGATTCTGGAACAATCCGACCGGACGCCAACAGGAACAATCGTGATGTAGGTCCATGGAGGAGGACAAAAAAGAACACAGTCTATACAGGTGAGCTCAATCTTATAGGGTAGGGGGTCCTATAGCATTGGAGAGGAGGCGGGGTTAACCCACACGTAGGCTGCCATGGAGTCTGTCAGGAAACTACATTTTGTTTTTTTTGGGTTTAATAACATTTTAAGTGTGGGCAGTGAGCAGGGGTGGAAGTGTCCCAGGGGCTGGGACAAACATATTGGCAGGTAAGTAATATCAGCTTTAATGAAATTGTATGTTGTATGCAAAAAATGTTTCTATAGAGCAGTGGTCTCCAAACTGCAGCCCTTTGCTTACCTTATTCTGGCCCTTGAGGCACTATTCTCCGACTGATACGAGACACTATTCTCTGACTGATACGAGACAGTATTCTCTGACTGATACGAGACACTATTCTGCAAACTTACATTAACAATGGGGCACCATTTCTCCCATTGGCACCAACAATGGGGAACTATTCCTCCCAATGATACCAACGATGGGGCACTACTCTTCCACCTTATAGCAAATGTTTACTCCCACTTATGTGATGTTTACTCCCACTTTTGCCAGGAAAATTTCCACTCCTGGTGGCCACAGTCTGCCCCCCCCCCCCCCCCTAAAGCCTGAAGGACAATAAACTGGCCCTTTGTTTAGAAAGTTTGGAGACCCCCTGCTATAGAGTGCCTTGTATATTTGTGTCATTATGTTCATAAATGTATTAATTGATTTAGCCCATAAAGAGGAACTAAACTCTGGAAGCTGTGCCCAAAAAGACATGCAGATGGAAAAGGACTGGATACCAGAAAGTCTGAGGGCTCCTCACAGCTGATGTTTCCCCTTTATTGACTTACCATATCTTGTTCTGCACTGTGTCTTTGTGTGGGGGAAGGCATTCTTTGTAGAGACAGGATTTTGCCTCCTCATGTTAGAGCCTCCAGCTAGGAGAACAATTAGCAGCACAGTGGTGACATCACCAAATCTTACTTTGAATCTCTTGATACTAGAAGTGCCAGGCAGCAGTGCCTCACGTAGCGGTGCCCCCATGGGGTCGCTGAGTGTAGTAGTTCCACCTGTCACCCTGCTCAGCCTGGCATTCACTTCCAGTCACTCTCCAGACAATGAACAGTTCATCAGCTTTGTTTTTGATGTTTTATTGAGGGATTAAACTTGGATGGGGTAAAGGGAATATGGAATGCCCAGATCAATAGCATTTAATTGATGAAAATGTAGATTGAAACCTCTATTCACAGTTTCTAAAGCCCCAGACTCCTCCAGCACAACGCTTCTTGCATGAACTGAACCTCTACTGTGCAATACTTGGTTCCTATTGCAGCTAGCACATGGTTAGGCCCAACTCTGAATTAGTCCTAACTTTGTAGATACACCATTTGCTGGCAGGGGATCGCGAGCCTCTTTGGTGTAGCAACCAATAGCAATAGAAAATGTCCCTTTGTGCTAGCTGTATCTAGGTGGACTACTGGTCCTAGTCAGTCTTATGCAAACTCTGCCAGCCCTCCTGGCTGCAGCAGCCTGACTCCAACTCCAATAACATCAAAGTATCTCCCTCTGGCATGCCTCTCCCAGATCTCCCGACTGTGCCTGTCACTCACCGAACAACAGGTAAATCCTTCCTGAAGATTTGCCTGGCAGTACTCCCCGCTGTCCTCTCCTGCTCCTGTTCAGGACACCCCTTGGGTTGTGTGGGGTTACCTCACAGCTCCAAGCCCCGGCCCATGGACACCCCCCCCCAGGCAGGGGGCTCCCTTCAAGGCCCCGACAGCCTAATACTCCATTTCTCAGTTCTTCCACATAAACAACACCTCCCCAGCTGGGCTGACCCAAGGTATTTAAGGAGGCCTGCCCCCTGCCAATCCTAGTTGGGGATTGGTCAGGGCTCCTTACCGCACCCCAGACATCTCCACCTCTCTTCCTATCCTCTGCTTCCAGAATCTTCTGAGAGCCAGAGGGAGGTAACCAAGAAGTGACACTGCCTGTGAGTCACCAGCCTACACTAAACCCCTCCCCAGCTCCCAGATCAAAACAAACAGGCCTACTTTTTAGCTAGACCTGCCTAATTTACCTGCACTGGCCAAAAACCTAACTCTAGCACCTACCTAAGGTAGAGGGTGCTACACTTAGATTTCACGCTGCAAGCTGTGTGCACAAGAGTATCTAGGCACACTTATATTCCAGGAAGTGCATTGCTATTTTTAGGAAGAATTTAAGGCTTATGCCCCATACACACGATCAGAAATTCTGCCAGCAAAAGTCGGATGTGAGTTTTTGGTCAAAAATTCCGACTGTGTGTATGCTCCATCGGACTTATGCTGGCCGAATTTTAGCCAGCAAAAGATTGAGAGTAGGTTCTCTATTTTTCGGTCGGAAAAAGTTCCTATCCGAAAATGCGTTCGTCTGTATGCAATTCGGTCGTGCAAAAAATCATGCATGCTCGGAAGCAATTCGATGCATGCATGGAAGCCTTGAACTTCATTTTCTCGGCTCGTCGTGGTGTTGTACGTCACCGCGTACTTGGCGGTCGGTTGAAAGTTCAGAGAACTTTTGTGTGACCGTGTGTATGCAAGGCAAGTTTGAGCGGAATTTCTAATCGTGTGTATGGGGTATTAGGCACAATTAACATTATATGTTCAGTTCCACTTTAAGCTCATAAATCCGAATAATCAGTTCCAGTGGCATACTGTACATTACATGTTTGTGGGTGGGTGCAGTATGGTGCGGTGGCAGTAAAACACACACAGTCCAAATGCAATAGAAAGAACTTTTGTTTTAGTCAGAATATAACAGTTCAAAACAAGCCTGGCGGGAAGGCAGCCCAACCAGGAACACTGACAGATGAACAGCATATTGTAGCAGAGCAGATCTCAGCTAAACTGACAGTGTCTTTCTTGAGGGGCAGAATGTGCCCAAAGTGGGGAGGTTTCCAAGAAGAGTGGTGGATCCCTAGGCTTTACCTACTCATCTGGAACCTTTCTCTGCCGCTATTGCTGTCCCTACACTACCCACACGCTAAATGCATGCTAAACTTAGGAGCCAGGGGCTTAAATAAACTCTGACTGACCCAAGATGGCCACCAGACTCACATGGTCTGTCAGCATCCAACCAGATTGCTGCCCCAGTGACCCAGGAAACCATAGAGTAACCATGTTCCTCTTGACATCGTCTCCCTCTGCACTGTCGCTGCTATTGAGCGCCACCTGTAGTGGAGAAAATAGACTGCACCTGCCTACATGTTCATATGCACTGGCAAGTCCCACCCTATGGATTTTCCATAGTTATTGTTACCCTTCTTAATTCATGAAGGGGCTTGCCTTCATTGCCATAGATTTGCCTCCTCTGATGCAAAAATAAAGACGGTAGACTTTAAAAAAAAGCAGACAGAATTAAATTTATGTACAAAAGTGATCTTTTTTGCTACAAAATAAAACCCCTCAAACAATGTGAATTACAATTATTGGTGCTTTTTAGGAACATTAATAGTGCTTTGACCTGGTTCACTCACGCTAGTTACCAGACTGCCTGTCTACTGAAACCATAGCCAGGAGTTTCATGTTTTCAGGCCAAGAAACTGTTTCTGGCGGTTACTGCGGAGACCAGTAAATGATGTGCTGCCGCTTGTCAATCAACCCATCCACATCTCCGGTTGTCAGCTGTCGCAGTAACAAAAGCATTGTGATTATGAGGATTTACAGGCTAGGGAAATATGTGGCGTGAAACTTGTACAGAAATATTCACACCTAAACCTCTCCTGTAGAGCCACTTTTTATCTATATGTATAAGTATTTTTATTTCAGCAACCCTCCCAATCGAAACAAATACAACAACATACAAAGATGAATAGATCACCATAACCACAAGAATAAGTGAACAAAGAGCCCAGCAAGCTCAATATATCTGTAGAGCTTAATGGATACCATAGAGGAATATGTCATAAGAATAAACGGAAAGGTTAATTTAATCCTTTAGTGACAGCTGGCTGTCATCTCAGGTATTAATCATCCAAAGTACAGACCATTAGGACCTCTAGGTACAAGGAGTACAGTACAGAGCAGGAAGTGGGTAACAAACTGATAATCTATCTACTCTCTTAATGTCACGGGTACTCACCGAGGCCGAGATGCTGAGAGTGGCTTCCCTTGCGACTGAGCGCACTACACCCCTGGTAGTGGTACAGAGGGTGTAGGGCACAGAGGGGCACGGGTCGCCTGCAGGCAGGAAGCTTCTGAAGAGGAGGACTTCAGTTATGCAGAGCTGAGAGCGGTGGTGGCTCTGACCCAGAGCTGGAGAGGAGGACCCGGCCGGGGCTCTAACCCGCAGACACAATGGGAGCTGGGATAAGCGCAGGAGATCAGGCACTGAGAACTCAGCAGTGGGGAGACTAAGATGCAGACCAATAACTTGATACTGGAGTCTGGTAGATGGGGAAGTCCAAGAAGCAGGCCGAGGGTCAAACACAGCAGAAGGTAAGTAGAGGAATCTGGAAGGCAAGCCAGAGGTAAGGGGTTGGAGATGTCAGCAGAGAAGTCCGTTTTAAACAAGCCGGGGTCATACACGAGAAGGCAGGAGAATCCGGAGACAGGCAGAGGGTCAAACACTGGAAGCAGATCGTGGGAAAGTCCTTTAAACAAGCCGAGGTCAAATGCTGGAGAGAGACAAGGTAGGTCAGGCAAATCCGGGTCAAACAGGTAAACAAGAAGCAGGAATCAGGAACGGAACACTGGAAGCTGAAAGACAAACCAGCAATTAAACAGGGCACAAGTCAGTCTTTATATAGGCCAGAAAGGGGGCGTGACGCTGACGAGCGAACGCCCGTACGCCGTTACGCCGTTACGCCGCTACTTTGCTAACGCGCATGCGCCGAAGCGCGGCTCCGCCGCGCAAACGCACAGGGACCTTCCGATGTTGACAGGCTCTTTTCTGACACTTAATATTGTCTATGGCAGCCTTTTCTCAACCTTTTTGCCACTGGGGAACCCTTGAAATTATGTTCAGATCTTAGAGAAACCCTGCTAAACCCAATTTATAGGTGGTCAGTTGGAAAAATGCCCTTTCCATTGGCAGCTAGTGGTAAGAATACCTCCATACAGTGATGGCCAGAATGCCATTGCACATCCCTACAGGCAGCTAAAAAGATCATGTTGTCATGCAGCTGGCTCTGCCAAGGGACATTGGCCCTAGAAGTATGCAAGCACCATCAAATGGGAGGCAAAGCCACTGCTCAGGGAACCTCTAGCAACCTAGGGGAACCCTAGAGCTCTACAAAACTCTGGTTGAAAATAGCTGGTCTACTGTGAAAAGTGTTTACTAGCAAATTTCTATTTTTTACTGCAGAGAAACCCCTTAAATGATTTTCATGTTTTGGGGAACCCCTGCTAAACCAAATTTATTGGTAGCCTTTGGGAAGAATGCACCTTACTTTGGCAGCTAGAGAAAAGAATGGCCCCTTGCACACAGATAAAAACTAAAAAAAAATCTTTGGTGTCATGCAACTTGTTCTGCCAAGTGGCATTGGCTCTAGAGCTATGCAGGTACCATCAGATGGGAGGTCAATTAACCACTGCTCAAAGAATCCCTAGCAGGAGGAATCCTGGATGAGAATAGTTTGTCTACAATGAAAAATGTTTACTTGTAAGTTACTATTATAAATGATTTAATATATTGTTTACGTTACTGTCATAGTAAACCTAATTAAAGGGGTTGTAAACTCTTTAAAAAAAAACAGGGGAAAAAAAACTGTAAGACAAAGGCATAATGAGCTAGTATGCTCATTATGAAATACTTACCTTAGAACGAAGTCTTCCAGCAGCGCCCGCACACCATTGAAATGGCTGACATTTTCCCCAGAGTTTCTTTCCGGGTTGGCGGGCTCCAGTGTTGTGAGTGTCCAGAGCCGCAATGACGTCACTCCCGCGCATGCATAGCTCCAATCGGTCGCCCAGTGTTTCTGAGTGTCTCTGGCGCTCCCCCTCACCTCTGGCCACATGCGGTACTGCATACAATAGCAGTCACTGTGGAACGAATCATGTGAGTTTCCATTGACTCCTATGGGGAAACTCGCTTTGATATACGAGTGCTTTGGATTACAAGCATTCTTTTGGAACGAATTATGCTCGTAATTCAAGGTACCACTGTATCTCCTAAATGGTGCACGTCTAGGAGATATTTACACTACCTATAGGTAAGCCTTATTATACGCTTCCCTATAGGTAAATGTTTGCAGAGGTTTACTTCCTCTTTAAGAAAACAGAAAAACTAAGTTCCAAAACATTTAAATTTATTGAATCATTTTGTAATATTATTACACTTAACCTGCTTATAATGTCACTTAGCTCTTCATATTGCATCTGCTCTTTCATGTTTTCATAGTTCATGTTTATATGAGAAATCATGTTCCATGGTCACCTAACCCATTACAAACAGATTATCACTGTTTCGAAGACTACCATACCACATTCAGATGGATCACACCAGAAATGCATGTGATAACATGGGTGGCATTGCCATTGACATGTGTTGATTTGCCTTGCATTATGTTTAGAATTTCCTTCAACTGACATTTTTCACAATACATTAAAATGCTTTGAAATTTGTGAACAGGTCTAAAAAAAACATTTTTTTTAATGTATATATTATTTTAACATGGAGGATACTCTAAATTCCTCAACATGGAGGATACCCATAGCAAAAAGACCAATGGTATATTTCTTTCAAACAAAAAAACAACAAAGCAAATTCTAAAAATAAAATAATGTAAATACAAATTTATTTCAACAAATATGATTTTTTTAATGTAGAAATACACACCTTATATATACAGTATATACAGTATCTCACAAAAGTGAGTACACACCTCACATTTTTGTAAATATTTTGTTATATCTTTTCATGTGACAACACTGAAGAAATGACACTTTGCTACAATGTAAAGTAGTGAGTGTACAACTTGTATAACAGTGTAAATTTGCTGTCCCCTCAAAATAACTCAACACACAGCCATTAATGTCTAAACCGCTAGCAACAGAAGTGAGTACACCCCTAAGTGATACTGTCCAAATTGGACCCAGAGTGTCAACATTTTGTGTGGCTACTATTATTTTCCAGCACTGCCTTAACCCTCTTGGGCATGGAGTTCACCAGAGCTTCACAGGTTGCCACTGGAGTCCTCTTCCACTCCTCCATGACGACATCACAGAGCTGGTGGATGTTAGAGACCTTGCGCTCTTCCACCTTCCGTTTGAGGATGCCCCACAGATGCTCAATAGGGTTTAGGTCTGGAGACATGCTTGGCCAGTCCATCACCTTTACCCTCAGCTTCTTTAGCAAGGCAGTCATCTTGGAGGTTTGTTTGGGGTTGTTATCATGTTGGAATACTGCCCTGCGGCCCAGTCTCCGAAGAGAGGGGATCATGCTCTGCTTCAGTATGTCACAGTACATGTAGTTGTATGATTAACCATCATATGAACTGGATTACTATATGAAGAACAGATAATGAAGTCAATTAGTAATTAGTAGATTATACTGTAACTGTCCTTGTAACTGGTAAGTAATTCCTAGAATTAATACTTCTCTTAAATCAAAGCTAGCACTGCAGCCTCTCCGTGAGCACAACATGCTTTTAATATGTATAAATAGCTGCAGGGTGAGTCCCATTTTTCTATAGATCCCAGAGATGTGCTTTCCTGTCACGCACATCTTAAATAAATCTCCGTCCCCTGCGGCTCTCCCCTATATGACTTTTGAGAGGTGTGTCTCTTTAGCCTAAATGAACCAGGAGAACCAGTCCAGCCTGTTCAAGGTCTTTTAAGTGGGGAGATAAAATAGACCACTCGTGGTGTTATAATAGCGGGATAATCGCTTTGTACATTTGAGATGTGTAATTAGACAGATGTATTATGAAAGTTTCCTCTTTCAGATATAAAACTGATTTTTCTTAAGCTGTATATACATGCGGACAGAATTCCCTTTGTTTGCACTAGACTCTCTTTTTATTTGAAACACTGTATACAAACTAAGCAACCTGCTGCACTAGACCAAAGGAGCTTCAAGTTCCAACATGCCAACGTACAGGATATAGGATGATCTCAGTTCCAGAAGTTATTATTATAATGAGTGGGAGCTGTATGTTGGCTTATGTTGATATATAATTTCCTTCAACAGGGAAGCTCATACGCAATCTTATTTATGTTATTCTTCTTAACCGCCAACGGCAGTCATCGACTGCAGAAGGTGCCTGTGAAAAGAACAGTTCACTATCCCTGTTGTGCCCAACACATTGCCTTCTTGCCATAGTGCTACTTTCTTATCATTGTACAGGCGGTCCTCAGGTTACAAACATCCGACTTACAAACGACTCCTACTTACAAATAGAGGGAGACAACAGGAAGTGAGAGGAAATCTACCCCTAGGAAGTGAAATTCACTCCTGTAAGAGTTATCATGGGAAAAAGGGGTCTGCACTGGAGCTTTATCACCATACAGAAATTGGGGAAGAACCCCTTAGGAGTTCTTAGTGGAGGAAGGGAATAAAGCGACCACGGTCTCATCCTCAATATAATAAACTTTAATAAATGGCAATGCAAATGTCACAAGTTCACAGACTACACAAAAATTATTTACCTTTTCAGCTTTATCACCAATCCTTGTTTCCACAAGAACCAAAAATTTTCAAAATCCAATTGTCATAGGGACAGAAAGTGAGATGAAATCTTTTAATCAGGGGCACAGACAGCAAAACAAATGTTACAGGGGTGTTAACCCTTCCCTATGTTATCCAAAAAAAATACATTTTTCTTTTGGCTGGAGCTACCTTTAAAAAATGTACCTGTTCTGACTTAAAAGCAAATTCAACTTAAAAACAAACCTATAGAACCTCTTGTTTGTAACCCGGGGACCGCCTGTACTATACTATGCAGGGTGCCACTGGCCAGTGCCTTTAGAGTACTTGCTGGGTTTGTCTAGTTGGATTCTAAATCATGGGTATGCATCCAGCCACATCCCCACCAGTGCCTGCTTATTTCCTTCACATCTGTCACCGCAAAAGATTTCAAGAATAAATGCACTTCTAAAACACTTTTGTTCAGCCTTTCTCAACCAGGGTTCAGTGGAACTTGGGGGTTTCTCCAGAGGTTGCAATTTCTTCCTCTCAGATAAGTAACCACTGACACCAATGTTTTTTTTTTTAGCTATCTGTAAGCGAGGAAATCTTCCTACTGACCACCGATGTAAGAAAGACATGTGCACACTGAAATGTTTCGTTTCGGAATTTCGTTTTCGTCCGAAAAATAAATTTACTTAGTTACTCCCGAAATTAGTTTTTATCTATTTTGTTTTTCGTTAAAAATTGCATTCGTCCGAAAATCCAAATTAAGGTCGAATCTGTCATTAAAGGCTTATGGTGTCTGTCGAATGTTCAAAGAAGATTCGACGGAGCAGCTAAACAGTACAACGCCGTATAGTTTACCTGCTCTGTCGAATCTTCTTAGAACTTTCAACAGACAGCATAAGCCAAAGTACGTGTGTACTTAGTTCTAGCTATTTTACTGCTCCTCCTCTTTGGTTACAATCAGCCAATAACATTCATCATCATCATTATTTTTATTCATCTTTTCTCCCCTATGTCGAATCTTTTCTCCCTTACGTCAAATCTTTTCTCTCTATGTAGAATAATCTTGGACTAATAGAGTTAAAGTTAGGCACATTCGACCACAGGTTCGATGGACACAGATTGTTATGGTCATCATCATGTTGAATCTCCTATCTATATCGAACTGTTGTAGCAACGAAAATGAAAATAAAGCATTTGTTTATGTCGGATCTTTCGTTTTTGGATTCTGCACTTTCGTTATCGTTTGTTAAAACGATAACGAAAATACCTGAAATTTGGACGAAAATGCATTCGGACGAAAACGAATGCACATGTCTATAAGAAACATTTTCCTTACTGACCATTGCACTAATGTACTGTGAGCTGTAGATATTGTAGTTATTAGAAAGGGTTCCCTGAAACCAGAAAGTTATTTCAAGGGTTCCTCCATGTTCCTCCATGTTACAATGGTTGAGAAAGAAAGACATACCTCCCCCTAGGTAGACTTTTCTCCACCAGCAGGCTGCTGGATTAATATGAAAGTCACCCTCAGACTTCCTTTGAGGATTTTTTATTATTTACTCTTGACTCCAGAAGTCTGGCTCTCGACACCTCCATTAATATAGACGGCCTACATACTACTGTTTAACTTTAGAATGCTATGTATTATGTGACCTTTTTCATACCCATATGTTACCTTCCTTTCCATTGTCTCCCTAATGCCTAGTACACATGAGCCAAATGTCGGGAGACATCGGGCGCTTCAATAAAAACCGTCTGACATTCGGCCGTGTGTATGTCAGGCAGTTCAACAGAAGCCAACCGTTTGGCCGGCTTCTGTCAGATGAGCATGCTGGTAAACCAGCAGCCGACCGACTCCTTATCAGCACTCTCAGCCAGTAGCGAAAAGCGCTGACCGGAGAGTTCTGGCAGGGGGGCTGTCCCCCTGTCAGAACACATAAGCTCAGTGGGGGAGATCGTTGTACTTAAATCGGACCGTTAGTACAGTGGTTCTGACCGGAGCTATCAGGTTTTTTTTTCAACCTGGAAAAAACTATTCGTGTTTACCAGGCTTAAGGACGGTCAGGACATGCGCCCTGACGAAGATCTGTTGAACACTGTGTTATTTAAGCCTTTTTGTAAGCTTAATACGAACCATTGCCTTTAAAAATGTGATGATGTTCTCTGTATGTTCCTCTTTTTCTAAGAAAAGTTTCTGTGGAACAAGAAAAATGGTTGAAAAAGGCTGCCTTAGCTCTTCTAAAAGGAATCTTTCAGGATAAAAATGAAAAAGTAGTTACTTTAGATTGTTTTTAAAAGTGCACGTTCCAAAGTGGTGATCCTTTTTTTCCTTCCATGTTCGATCAATGGTATTAACACATGCAAAAACCCTAATTGGTAAAAACACCCAGTGAAGGGCATCTAGAGAATATTGTACTGTACTGAACAAGTACTAACTGGTTACAAGATTCTATGTAATGGAGATTTCAGTGATAAATATCTATGGAAATGCTGAATGTTTTCCTACAATGGCACAGTGTAACATTTTTTAAACCTACTGCCTTGCTTGGTGGATGTTCATGTCATTGCAAAGTGAGCGAAAACACTTGGATTTTTTACATTTTTTTATTTCCAGGTAAAAATAAAATTTCCTTAGTGTACTTTATGGGGACAGAAAACAATTATTTAAATTCTCAATGTAAATGACACATTAGGACCACACCGTAGTCATTGAACAGCAGTCTGTAATAAGCAAGAATGGTTCAGGCATCCCCTTTGCTATGTACAGTGCTCAGCATAAATTAGTACACTCCTTTTGAAAAGTAAGATTTTAATCAATATCTCAATGAACACAAGAACAATGTCCACAATTTTGACAAAGCTGAGTTTTATAGAACATTTGTTCAGCTCATTACATGAAAGTAAGGTTATTAAGGTTAATAATATAACTTAGATTGCAAAATCTTCAGTTTTACTCAAATTAGTTGATGCAAAATACACCCCACAACAAAAAATACTACATCTAGTATTTTGTATGACCTCCATGTTTTGTAAGGACAGCACAAAGTCTTCTAGGCATGGAAAAATCAAGTTGGCAACATATTGCAACATCTATCTTTTTCCATTCTTCAAGAACGACCTCTTTTTGACTCTGGATGCTGGATGGAGAGTGATGCTCAACTTGTCTCTTCAGAATTTCCCATGAGTATTCGATTGGGTTCAGATCAGGAGACATATTTGGCCACTGAATCACTTTCGCCCTGTTCTTCTTCAGAAATGCAACAGTGGCGTTTGTGTGTGTTTTGGATCATTGTCATGTGGAAAAGTGCACGACGACCAAGGGCACGGAGTGTTGGTAGCACCTTCTCTTTGAATATATAGCTGTACATCTGTGAATCAATGAAATGCAGCTCCCTGACATCAGCAGCACTCATTCAGACCCACAGAAGGACACTACCACCACCATGTTTCACTGTAGGCCCCATGCATTTTTCTTTGTACTCCTCAACTTTGTGACAACATACAGTTTTAAAGGCATCAGTTCCAGAAACATTTATCTTGGTCTCATCACTCCAGAGTAAAGAGTCCCAGTAGTCTTCTTTTTGTGCATGGGCCCTGGCTTTTTTGTGCATGGGCTTTAGGAGAGGCTTCCTTCGTGGACGACATCCATGCATGCCATTCCTCTGCTGTGTACACCGCATTGTGTGATGGTGGGAAACAATCACCCCAGTTTCGCTTTCTACTTCTTTATTTATTCCTACCCCCACAGAAGCCGCTTAAGTATTTTCAGTCCCGTACTCTGCCTCTCAACCCTAAGAATAGTCTCAGCCCCTCTTGGCACACCTGGCAATAGTGTAAGTGGAATGACCAATGAGAAACACACACGGTAAAACACAGAAATTGTCTTTACTGCAATATTTCTGTGGAAAAGTTACAGACAGTAACAGTATATATATTCAAGTAATCAACTGGAGAGCGATAACTGAGATTAAGAGCAATATAGCTCAATACTATATTCAGGCTGCTCTCAAGAGATTCCAACCCCGAGAATAACTCCAAGAGCAGAGGCAACACTTCATCAATGGCAACTCTATATCAGATTGGTTACGTCTACATAAATTGGCTCTAGGAGTCCAGGCAGGAGGAGAGCAAAGGAATGACCCTCTCGTATGTCAGACCTCTCTCTTCTGTCTCCTGACACCACAGGCCCAATTATAAACACTGTACCCAAATCAACGTTCAATGAATTAACCCTTGAGGTAAACAATTCCGCACACCCACTTCATATACAGAGCCCTGAACATGCGTGTGCATGCCTGTATGCCACCAGTAACTTCAGTCCCTTAGAGAAGGATGATGCCTTGTGTGTTCAGCTAGCCACTTTTGTTGGTGCACTTAAACTCCTGAATGGCAGAGCAAATCAATACAACAGGCCCGGATTACCAAACAAAGAATGCACGATCTTCTCCAGGAAGGTAAAAAAGGGCAATGGTGTCTGTATACAGTGTCTCTATATCTGGGTGGCCTGATGATTGTGGCACTACAAGTGTCAGCAAGGTAATTAACAGCAATGATGTCTGTATACAGTGTCCATTCAACTCTATTTGTGTGTAGTGTCCTTGTTTCCTGCAAATGAGCAAAAGTCCTCTCACCGATCCTTCGGTCAAGGCCCAAACGAACGTTCTGGAACAGGCAGGCTCTTCTAGTGACCTGACTGGTCACCTTCACATCGTTGGTGCAGGTGCGTCTGGATATGCATCTGGGATCCCCTTCTCTTGGGCTGGATGTCCCAGACCAGCTGTGGAGCTTGTAAACAAAATATGGATTGACCCGGGAAGCAACACCTCTCCTCCGAGTCAAGTCTCTTCACCTAACTCTTGGTAACTGAATTCCATCAGGCAAACAAGATAGAGTCTTTGATTCCTCTTCTCCAGAGCATGCTGGCTCTTGTAGTTCCATACAGTTTAATCTGAATGTGAAACTTGAGTCCTGGGACTAGAATTCCCTGTATCCTTTGCTCCCTTGTGGTAGTCACTCTGCTGACAGTATGTGATGACACAGAGTCTTAGTTGGCACTAGAGGGAAACAGTCTCACTGCAACAATGTTGCAGAGTATCTTCTGATACTGCAGGTAAGATAGCCAACTCCCTGCTACATTTAGCATACTGCAGTGAACATGCATGGTGATTTTCTTAAACCCTTCTCATCAGAACACGCTCCTGTCAATGTGTTAACTTCCATGGAAGGCCTGGACATCTCTATGAAATGGTTGCAGTTCCATCTTTGTTACATTTTTGTATCACTTTTGCTACAGTATTCTGACTGATAAGTAAAGCTTTGCTGATCTTGTAGCCTTCACCTTTCTTATGTAAAGAAGTTATTTTCTTTCTCAGGCCTTGTGACATTTCTCTTCCATGTGGTGCCATTACTGACAGCATGAAATCGGAAGGGCTTTTTCTTTGTTAAAGCGGGAGTCCGGCGACCAATCTTTTTTTTTTTTTTTTTTTAGGTCATTGAGACACTTTGCTAATCCCAAAATAATACTCACAGTTTGGGTGTAATATTTCCGCCTCTGTCTGTTTTCGTACGGAAGAATAACTTAAAAAATGTGATGCTGGCTGTTTTCATCTTGCTTGTGGGCATGTGAAGCCCACAAGCATTGATTTCCTGGATGCAGTGAATGCTGTTCATTCACAGCTTGTTCACACGCATGATCATTGTTTCCGCACTGAATCTTGGGAAACCTGACACTAAGCTCCCAGGAGACAGTGCGGCGCCGGGGAAAGGCAATAAACACGCCTACTCCCATGGGAGGAGAGACAGGAAGTGCCACAATAAAGTACAATATAAAGGTAATTACAGCGATGAAAAAAATTTTTGTGTGGCATTTGAACATCTATGCAATTAACTGAAGGGGGTAAGATTAAGTTAAAAATTTGAGAGGAACCCCGCTTTAAGTAACGCTATTTTATAATCAACTGTCTGCTGGATACCTGTTTAATGAACACTTAGACTCACCTATAGTTGAATAATTGTTAATTAGGATTTTTAGGGGAGTATTTTGTATTATAGTGTCCCATAGAAAATGTTGATTCTGAAATGAAAGTAAAGGTTTTCTGACAAATCTGTTGGGGTGTACTCATTTATGCTGAGCACTGTATATGTACAGTGCATCCACTCACTGATGTGAGCCTGTGATGCAACCATAGTGATTTATTTTTGCTTTTGTTAATTTGCTTTGGAAAATCAGGTCCATTGACCTGCAACAAGCTTTTTTTTGGGACCTGTAATATGAAGGTGAAATAATACTGCGATAAAGTATTTAATCCTAAATATCAGTTAAAGACCAAAATTGGTAAACCGACATCAAGGTTAAATGGAAGGCGCTTAAAGAATGTAGACCTTGCAGTGTACAAAATTTGTGACAATCTCTTAATTATTAGCAGATTACCTAGGTGACAAAATATATATACTTCGTAATGTGCAATAGTGGTGATGACCTCTATTCCTGAATCAATCACCTTAACTAGTAATGGTGATGCCCCCTATCAGTGAGCAAATCACCTGAGTGTGGCTCACTAAATTAACAGTGAACCATAAAAAAGGTATCTACAAACCTGTGAACCTAAAATAAACATTCATATATATAGCGTGAACATGAAAATAAATATACACATATAAATGTGATAGCAGCTTATAAAGTAATAAATGTGACAGCAATTAGTAAGAAAAACACATGCAAGTGTTTCAATTCGTGCTGTAAATATACCATAAAAAAACTCCAGTAAAACAAGCAATATCCAAACAGGTTGCAAGTGACAAAACATGGTGACGATAAAAGTGTCAAATGTCCCACACAAATGATTCCTCAGTGATAAATGTCAAATGATGGATAACTCCGTGCTTCTTTCACCACACCGCCGTGCTAGTGAAACACACTCTCCAGACATGCACTCACCGAAATATCATGCCAGCATTCTCATGCAAGGCAAAACACGCTCTCTTTACCACACTCCAGGGTAAATAGTGTATACGAGGTTCAACGATGGTATTCAATGGGTCCACATAAAAGAAAGTAAATGCTCCAATAGTGTAATTCAGCAACAACAATTTTATTAAAAATCACTGCAATCCTCACACATCGCACTCACATTAGTGTAAAAGTAAACAGGCATAGAACGTGTAATCAACAGCAAGCCTCAACTTAGTGGATAAAACAATAACCAATGGTCACGGCGGACCCGAGGTGTGCAGCTGCTGGGTATAGTCTCACCCCTCCCTCGGGAAACCTCCGTCCTTCCGAGCGCTCGTAATCCTATCCTCCTGTGTGGCTAACAGCATGTACGTCACAACTCACAGCCACGCCCCGACATGTTTCGTCATGGATCGACTTCTTCATGGGATTGGCTGTGCACCCTGCCACTCAACCCTTTTATCTGCTCTCACACCCACGCCCACCGGGTCGCGTACTGCGCCTGCGCACACCTTGCGTCCCTGTGCGCCGGATACAATGACATCCAATGCAGCAAATACAATTGGGATTCAGGCACATAGGAATCATGTAACATTAATAAATATAGTCCACGGGATTTGGGTAGTCTACTGTACTGATATATTTGTATCAGGGTAAACCACAATAACTTCAATAAAAATTGCCATTTAAAAATTGCCATTTTAAAAAACAGCAGCTACGCTGATTTCTCACACAGTTAACCCGCTGCCTGAATGCAACGGAAATACATATAGCAAGCCTATTGTATGGTCCAGAAACTGAGATCGACCATCAATAGGTTTGGGCCCGCTTATTTCTCAGTCATGATACATATTGAATATACATAGATAAATATAAGGCCGTATTCCTCATATATAGCACAAATTCAGTAATATTCAAATTATATAAAAATGCTGAATTATGTTTCTAAAATTCATAAAATTAATGCTAAATATAAAAATATTAAAAAACATTAGATAATAATGTTTCGATGTTGAATGCCACTTAAGGAATAATCATGAATTATAAAATGTGTAGATGGACTTCTAAAAATGAGACTAAATATCTCTACTAAGTAACTATTTTAACCGGATACCAACCAAAACGGACTAAACCCATATACAACTAAACCAATCCCCCAAATAAGTACTGAACAACGGTACCTAACCCACCTTAGGTGGGTGTTCTATAATCTATATATCCAGGGAAATAACCAAAACCTTATAACAAACATACAAAATATCTGTTTAAAAGCCGGCTCCCTTCTCTCCCCTCCTCTTTGGGACTAATTTCTTCCCAAAAATATATAAATAAATTGCTAGACATTCCCCCTACTCTTCCTACCACAGCATATACATGAGTGGGGGCTTATATAGTTATACCAGATCTTGAGATCATCCCTAAATAAACACACTTACAATGTAAAAATAACACCAGGATAAAATATTAGGCTAAAACATCATGGTAATCACAGTATAAAGGGCCAGACATCAAAGATCAAATGTCATGTATCCCCGAGATCCAATACCTAAAGCCAATAATGGATGATTTGAGTGACCCAGTCTAAAAGTTGTTAATGAAACAGTTTAGATCTAGTTCTATGTTCAACCCTCTAGGGGCTAAACTCTTCAGTAAAAAGATCCATCTGGTTTCTCGTTGGGATAGATCCCTGACTCTGTTGGACCCTCTCCAGGAGGGGTGTACAATGTCTATCCCACAGAATTGTAATAATGATGGGTCTTGTTGATGTTTTTCTTTAAAATGTAGGGAGACACTATGGTACTTATAACCGTTTCTTATGTTGGTTAGATGTTCCGAAATCCTAACCCTCAACAATCTCTTCGTCCTCCCCACATACAAAAGGCCACAAGGGCACCACATAAGATAAACAACATGTGACGAGTTACATGTGCTAAATTCCTTAATTTCAAAGGATTCCCCATCCCTATTGGTTACATTGGTAATTCCTCTGTAGTTGACTCTAACAGTCCTGCAACAAATACATCTCCTGCAGCTATAAAAGCCTCTGAAGTCAAATTTCAGTTGATTCCTCCCAGGTGGGTCCAGTATCCTCTTAACCACATGATCGCCAAAATTGGGGGCCTTCCTATAAATAAATATAGGCCGGTCTGGTAACACCTCTCCCAGATGCCTACCTTACATAAAATATGCCAGTATTTTCTGAAAATATTCTCAATGTCTTTATACTGGCAATGAAATCCGGAAATGAATCCAAATTGGTGCTTATTGTCACCGGGTACATTCTCAGATTTCTTCAGACACTGTTCCCTAGATACTCGTGCCACCTCCTGGGTAATTTTATTTAGTTCATCCTCCTGATAACCTCTTTGTAGGAATTTTCTTTTAAGAACATCTGCTTGTTCAAAAAAGTCTTCCAATTCTGTGCAATTCCGGCGTACACGTAACATCTGCCCCTTTGGAATATTTCTTATCCAAGCCGGATGGTGGCCGCTTCTTATTGATAAAAAGTTATTTCGATCAGTCGGCTTAAAATAGACTTTAGTTTTTAATGAGTTGCCGTGTCTCTCAATTGTCACATCCAGAAAATTAACCGATGAATTGCTGATCTGATGTTCCAATTTAATATTATTGGGGTTGTTATTAAGTTCTTGTAAAAAATCAATGGCAGATTCCTCTGTCCCCTCCCAAATGAACAAGAGGTCATCAATGAATCGCTGATAAAATAAAAGTTGGGGTCTTCTCTGACTAAATACTTTTCTGTCCTCCCACTCTGCCATGAACAGGTTGGCAAGGCTGGGAGCATATTTAGCTCCCATCGCCACGCCAACCTGTTGGGAGTAGAAGTGGCCATCACACCAAAAATAATTGTGGGACATACAAAAATCCAGTACCTGTCCCAAAAATCTTTTCTGTACGCTAGGGATGTCGTCTCTTTTACTTAAGGCCCAATTCAGGGCCAGAGCCGCATCTTCGTGTTGTATAATAGTGTATAGGGAGGCCACATCAGCCGTTACCAAATACACTGTCGACGCGGTCTCCAATTTGACATCATTAAGTAGTGTCAAGAGGTCACTGGTATCTTTCAAGTATGCCCTGGTGTCCTTTACGTTTGACTGAAGGAATTTATCTAAAAATTCCCCCAATCTTGCCGTGACAGAACCAATCCCGTTGACAATCGGCCGAGGTGGTGGGCACTGTATGTTCTTGTGTACCTTAGGTAAGGTGTATATGACAGGGATTCTGCACGCACTAGGGACTAGATACTGCGCAAATATGTCACTAAATACAACAGTTGCTGCACAAATGTGACAAATTGAAGGAGTGTGAAAAAAATGGGACTACGCTTACCGCTCCCCACTCCCCACATTGCTTTTAACACCGTGATCACTTTTTATGTGCCATTGGTTTTAATAAGCATACCCTTTTTGACCTGCACCAATGGAGCCTCCTCTCTCTTCTTTTCACATACATTGATTGTAAGGAGAGTTGTTGCAGCGTTCAGCTTTGGATATATCGCATTTCCAGTCTGGTAGAGTTCCATGAGGTCGTTTGGAGACATCCGTGGAGATCCCGGACTTCCACTTTCATCAGAGAGAACCACTGATCCGATTATCCAAGCCTTTATGACCCGGTGTCGCTGACATCCGGGTCCATCAACTCTGGTAAGAGTACCCCATCTTATCTCACTTTTTTGGGATCCATGTTGAAGTTTCACTTGGTCGTTTGCACAAATAGAAGACCCACACTTGATCCTTGTATTTTTTTTGGACTTTTACCCACTATATTCACCTTGGACTTTTACTTGGAGAATTATAGTCATACTATTGCCCATTTTTCATATTTATTGGGTTTGATTTGTTCTATTGTTTATTTTTGCACTGAATCACAGGGCATATATTCTGGGACCTGTAATATGTCCATAGGATTACTGACTCATTAGAAAGTGAAGCTGGATTCACACTTATGGACATTACAGGCACCAATGTAGTAAAAATTAGTAATTTTTATTAATAACAGATGTACAAAAATATCTTAAAACATATAAAATACAGGCTTATATCGGCGGTAATCAGCACATCCAACTCTAGCCGCTGGGCCCAGGTTAATAAGTGTAATGACCACTGGGGATTCCCTTTTTTTTTTTTTTAAATTCTTTTTATTGATTTTCCAGTTAGTACAAGACAGTAATACAACAAAGCTGTATTTTAGGTGACCAACGTGGACACCCTCTAAAGCATGGCCAACAGGGCCTTCCTATTCTGGCTAACATAGTTCAGCTATCTATCCTATTTCACTGGGGATTCCCTTGAAAGAGTGGGGCAGAATACCATTTTTGGGGGTACAAGCTCAACATGTTTTGCAATATGACGCTTCTTCAGGAGCTTATCAGTATTTTTCACTAAATAAATGGAGGAAACATTAGTAAATAGACATAAAACAAAATCATCAAATATAAGATAAACAAATCAAAAATATTTTCACGATCCCATAGCTAGGAGCAAGCATGCAAAAGTGGGCATGGAAAGATATGGGGACATGCCAGGTATTCAAGAGTGAATAAGTAACCTAGTACCTCAGAAAAAAGGTAGTGCATATATAGAAGCAGTAGAAGACAGGCACCAACACCACATCCAAAATCTGGAGTATATCCTATATACAGTATAGGATTGTCAAACTTACCAGAAAGTAAGTATATGTATACAGAACGGCCATGAGGTTTTGTTCCTCTATGTAGATGATACAGCACGAAAGGGGAGACAGCACTAAAGAGAGGGCTTACGGCCAACTCACAGAATTGGGGTGTCATCTCTGGCTCAGACCCTTTGGTGCCTGCTCACCACAATCACTTGTAAACACAGAAGTTTGGTTTCTATGTTTACAAGTGACAGCTCTGCACTCTGTGTGTAACCCCTATGAACTCTGCACTCTGTATGTAATGCAATCCTGATATTTAATGCCCCTTTAAGACCCTTCTACTGTTTGGGAAATATAACCACACCCACTATTTGATGTGATTTGGAGGGTGTGTGTGGGGGGAGGGGTTTTGGGGGGTCGTGGTTGAGTTCCAGCACCTATTGTTTGAGAAAAAAACCCTGTAGAAAGGTATATAAATAGTATATGTCAGTTTAGCCCAGGCCATATAATGTGAATTTGGACAGACAACACACAAGATAAAGTATGATATACTAACCTATGATATACCAAGCCCTCTCTTTCTGGTAAGTTTGATAGTCCTATAGATAGGATATACTCCAGATTTTGGATGTGGTGTTGGTGCCTGTCTCCTATTGCTTCTATATATGCACTAACTTTCTCTGAGGTACTAGGTTACCTTTTCACTCTTGAATACCTGGTATGTCCCCACATCTTTCCATGCCCACTTTTGCATGCTTGCTCCTAGCTATGGGATCTTGAAAATATTTCTGATTATATATCTTATATTTGATGATTTATTTTGTTTTATGTATATTTACTGATGTTTTCCCCAATTATTTAGTGAAAAATACTGATAAAATCCTGAAGAAGCGCCATATCACAAAACATGATGAGCTTGTACCCCCAAAAATGGTACTCTGCCCCCACTCTGTTAAGGGAACGCTCAGTGGTCATTACACTTATTGACCCGGGCCCAGCGGCTAGAGTTGGATGTGCTGATTACCGCCTGTATAAGTCTGTATTTTATATGTTTTTAAGATATTTTTGTACATCTGTTATTAATAAAAATTACAAATTTTTACTACATTGGTGCCTGTGAAGTTCATGATTCTTCTTCAATACAATTAACCTAGTTACTAGGACGTGGCACTTTCTACCACTATTTATACACCCACAGTACCATCCTGTGGTGGTGTATCTTTGCTAGTTTATTTGGCTTAACACCTATGTGAATTGGATGCGGGTTTCCCCACATCCAATTCACATGACAGGAGAGTGTGAACCTGGCTCTCAATGAATCCGGTTCACGCAGCTCTGGGGCGGCCGCGGTCCACATTGGAAAAGGGTCCTGTGTGTCGATGGCTCTGTTTCAGCTCCAAATTCAGGCAAAAATTTGTGCCTGATTCGCCCCTGAAATGGAGAACAGGGATGCACTGTTCCCCCTGCTGCGAGCCGTGGCGCAGGTAGTGTGAACCCAGCCTAACGCAAGAAATTGAATGGCAGCCCTGAAGCATGCATCTTCAAAAACAAGTAAGTAATAGCAGCTCTTGTATTTCAAAACAGACATTCTCTTTAATACATTAAGGCAAATTAGGCAAGTTTGCAAAAAAGACCTTCTTTCCTTTGTCCTGCTGCCCCTTGAGGACTGAACCAAGGTCATCAAACAGACTCTAAGGCTACTTTTAGACTGAGGCACTTTACAGGTGCTATAGCGCTAAAAATAGCACCTGCAAAGCGCCTGTAAAGCGCCTCTCCTGTCACTCCAGTGTGAAAGCCCGAAGGCTTTCACACTGGAGCTGTGCGCTGGCAGGACGCTTAAAAAAGTCCTGCAAGCAGCATCTTTGAGGCGCTTTAGGAGCGGTATATACACTGCTCCTAAAGCACCCCTGCCCATTGAAATCAATGGGCAGCGCCGCCGAGGTGCTGGCAAAGCGGTGCTGCAGCGCCACTTTGCAGGCACTTTTAATCCTTTTCGGCCACTAGCGGGGGTTAAATGTGGCCCGCTAGCGGCCAAAAAGCACCGCTAAAACGACGGTAAAGCACCACTAAAACGACTGTAAAGCACCGCTACAAATAGCAGCGCTTTACTGTCAACGCCCAAGCACCTCAGTGTGAAAGTGCCCTAAGTGTACCACAAACTTTTTTATAAAAAAAAAAAGAAAGGCGTAAAAAGATCTGATCTTGTTAGTTTGTATTTTTTTCTCAGACTATTTAAACATACAACTGTTGCCAAGGGTTCTCTTTTCTGGTAAGCCCTGTAATATTTTTTAGACGTGCAGCGCCACCTCCAAAGGAGCTGCTTGGTGAATTTGGATTCTCTGATCTCCGCCCCAACTCCTCAGCCCCTCTGACACACCTGGTTAAGTAAAATTACTGCAAACACATTTAAAGACACATTTGGTAAATACCGTTATCCTGGCTGTGGATTATCACCAAAAATAGACACACACCTGGTAGTGATAAACAAGTTGAATAATTTAGCACGGTTTAAAGCATATGGAAACTTACAACACTGTTAAACCTTTCTACAAATAACTAATACATTAGAAAAGACCACCTTCAATATTTAGCAACTGCAGGTATAGAAAGGGCAGTAATCTATATGCCCTTAACACAGGTGCTGAGAGGGAGGAGAGAAGACTTGTCAACTTCTCAGCTCCTTCTGGGCCGCAAACACCTTTGAGAGGCAAACACAATGAAAAGAAAAGGGTTACACAAGTACAGTAAGCACAGTTCTGTAATGTTGCAGGTCCTGAGGTGAAGAATACTAGTGTCTTCTGCTAGCAAACGGTGGGGCCCTTGTTTTAAGAGAAGGTTTAAACAAGCTTGCATGGAGCAGTAATCCTCTAGAATGAACTACTAGAGATGGTAGCTCCAAACAAGCATCCCGTGACACTAAAAAGGGAAATTGGTCTCTGCATGCAGTGTCAGTATGGTGTCAAGGAGGATGTTGGGTTTACACCCACTTACCAGTCCTCTGTTCGATGACACAACAATAGTACAAGGTGTTGGTTCAGCCTCCAGATGCTCCTAGCGATGTTGTAAAGCACTGGATCTCTTGGTGATGGCTGATCGAGATGACTGATAGCGACACTCGCAAGGTAAACAGGTAGTGGCCGACCCGATGCCAGGATGGGTATCTCGATCCCTGAAAGGCGTGGGTCGTCTCTGCTTAGCTGAGTTGTGCTGGGCTGCTGAGTAGGGTCCCTGGACTAAATAGTAGTGGACCACGTGCCTGTTTCTGCTCCTGAATCCCCTCAGGCGTCCTCACCCCTCCGTCTCCAGGTAACACTCTCCTGGCAGTCTCTGGAAAAGCTTGGCTTTCTCCCCCTCTGATGCTGCCAGAATCTCTCTCTCTCAATCTCCTCAGTCTCAGCGGTTTTCCTCACACCTGTCACCTCGCCACACTCTCTCTCTCTCCCTCTCTCTCTCCTCATACCGCTGTCCTTATTCTCCTCGCAGACTCTTTTTTCCGGACTTCAGGATATCCCTCCTCCTCTGTTGGGGCACACAGTCCCTGGTGTCAGTGTGTGTTTCTCTCCTCACTCTGGCACCTCAGTTCCTCCCCCTCACACACTCCTCCTCTCCTCACTGTTAAGTGTCACTGTGTCCCAGCAAAGGACTTTGTGAGCATTGGTATTTCCCTCTCTTTTAAGCAATCTCCTCTCCTCTGTCTCCTGTCAGCACTCTCTCTCCCTTTTAGCTCAGTACTTCCCTCTCTTCTGTCCCCTCAGCACTTCCTGAAACTCCCCATTTTCCTAGTGTTCTCTCTCTCGCTCCTCGGTTTTCTGGAAGGAACGGTCAGCCATCCCGTCTCCATCTTGTGGCCAAAAGGAGAAATTGCATTACAACATGCCTGCCAGACAGATGACAAAAAAGCTACACTTTATGTTACCTGGTCCCTGGGTTCATTTGTTGCCCCTTTAACATTGAGACATTAGCCTGCAAGCCTGGTGTGTCAGGATGGTATATAGAGAGAGGAAGGAAGCATCCAGCAGAGCTCCAATACTAGAGATGTTTTAAACCAGCACTATAATTGCACGTGTTTATCGAAGTGCATTTTAAATGAGCTCCTGGCCTCAGTGGCTGTGGTGAGTCCCAGCGGATATCTATGTTGTAAATGCCAGTTGTTAGTTAGTTAAAGGGGAACTACACTGCATCTGAGCACCATAAACCAAAAAGGCTATTTCATTCATATTTAATATTAAAAGCAAACCCTCCCATCCATTTATGTCTCCATGCTTTATTTTGTTGAGAAATCACTTTAAAAAACACCCCCTAGCATTTCTGGCTGTGGCCATCTTGAGAAAAAGCAGCGGATTCATGTAGCATTTACTTCCTGGAATCCATCTGCCCTTTAGCTCTGGCATGCTGGCAGGAGGGTGTGCTTAGCTGAGAAACCCCTCCTCTCCTCCTCTGAGATGTATGACATAATTTACCTAGTCTTGGAAACCAGGAAGTAACTCAGCAAGTCAGAACAAAGAGCAAACGTGAAACTGGAAAATTTTTCTGCCACGGAGATGTTTGACATGATTCTGCAAGTTTACGCGATGCTGCAATGAGTCATTCGAGGTGTTTTGAGTGGCACAGGCGCTTCAAGAGCAGAAGAACTCAACTGGAAGATAACGATAGATCAGGAAGACCTTCAAAGAGCTTAACCCCCAAAAGTATTGAAACCATTCGGCAACTTGTGCATGATGATCGTCGTAGAACAATCACTCGTGTCACTCAAAACACCTCGAACGACTCATTGCAGCATCGCCATAAACTTGCTGAATCGTGTCAAATGTCTCTGTGGCAGATTTGCCCAGTTTCACGCAGAATTTCCATTTGCTCTTTGTTCTTACTTGTTGTCCGTGATGAAATAGCAGACATAGTAATAATGCACATGGTCAGAATAGCACCAGTTGCACAGCTCCCGATGTATACAGGATGATGTCTTTTGGCACACTGGCTTATGAAGGTCGGTGCTCCCTCTGACTGTGTGTGCAGCCTTGTGCTGCCAACTGTTGGCATGTTACAAAACTAGTCTCGAAACCTATTTGCTACCAATTTGTATGAAATACTTTCTGTTTTTAAATGCTAGCAGCAGGGGCGTTGCTAGGTGGCAAAAAGACCAGGGGCTTCAGCCCGAAGTCCAAGGCCGGCACGAGGGGAGGGGGCCTCTAGTGGCGCTGGGTTTTTTTGGTTGGGCGGAGGGGTTGTGTGGTTGTGTGGCGGGGGTAGGCTGACTTGCTGGTTGCTGCCTGGCTTACCAGTGCCCATCAATGCTGACCACTAAACTGACCTTCCTACCTGGCACACACTGACCTACATACACAGACCTACCTGACCCACACTGACCTACCTGACCCACACTGACCTACATACACTGACCTACCTGACACACACACTGACCTACCTGACACACACACTGACCTACCTACCTGACATACACTGACCTACATACACTGACCTACAATGACCTACATACAATGACCTACCTGACCCACACTGACCTACACTGACATACACTGACCTACCCACACTGACCTACCTGACCTACATACACTAACCTACCTGACATACACTGACCTACCTGACCCACACACACTGACCTACATACACTGACCTACCTGACACACACTGACCTACCTGACCTACACTGACCCACCCACACTACCTACCTGACCTACATATACTGACCTACATACAATGACCTACCTGACATACACTGACCTACCTGACCCACACTGACCTACATACACTGACCTACCCAACACACACTGACCTACACTGACCTACATGACATACATACACTGACCCACACTGACCTACATACAATGACCTACCTGACATACACTGACCTACCTGACCCACACTGACCTACATACACTGACCCACCCACACTGACCTACCTGACCCACACTGACCTACATACACTGACCTACCTGACACACACTGACCTACATGACATACATACACTGACCCACACTGACCTACATACAATGACCTACCTGACCTACACTGACTTACATACACTGACCTACCTGACATACACTGACCTACCTGACCCACACTGACCTACATACACTGACCTACCTACCTGACATACACTGACCTACCTGACATACACTGACCTACCTGACACACACTGACCTACCTGACATACACTGACCTACATACACTGACCTACCTGACCCACCCACACTGACCTACATACACTGACCTACATATAATGACCTACCTGACATACACTGACCTACATACACTGACCCACCCACACTGACCTACCTGACCCACACTGACCTACATGACATACACACACTGACCTACCTACCTACCTGACATACACTGACCTACATACACTGACATACACTGACCTACATACACTGACCCACAAACACTGACCTACCTGATCCACACTGACCTACATACACTGACCCACCCACACTGACCTACCTGACCCACACTGACCTACCTGACCCACACTGACCTACATACACTGACCTACCTGACCCGCACACACTGACCTACCTACCTGACATACACTGACCTACATACACTGACCTACCTGACATACACTGACTTACCTGACCCACACACACTGACCTACCTACCTGACATACACTGACCTACCTGACATACACTGACCTACCTGACCTACCCACACTGACCTACCTGACCTACACACACGGATCCACATTGACCTACATACACTGACCCACCCACACTGACCTACCCGACATACACTGACCTACCTGACCTACACACACTGATCCACACTGACCTACATACACTGACCCACCCACACTGACCTACCCGACATACACTGACCTACCTGACCCACACACACTGACCTACCTGACCCACACACACTGACCTACCTGACCTACCCACACTGACCTACCTGACATACACTGACCTACCTGACCCACCTGACCTACCTGACCCACACTGACCTACCTGACCCACACACACTGACCCACACTGACCTACATACACTGACCAACCCACACTGACCTACCTGACATACACTGACCTACATACACTGACCCACCCACACTGAGCTACCAGACCCACACTGACCTACATACACTGACCTACCTGACATACACTGACCTACCTGACCCACACACACTGACCTACCTGACCTACCTGACCCACACACACTGAAATACCTGACGTACACTGACCTACATACACTGACCTACATACACTGACCTTCCCACCTGACCTACCTGACCTACACTGACCTACCTGACCCACACTGACCTACCTGACATACACTGACCTACATACACTGACCTACCTGACCCACACACTGACCTACCTGACCCACACACTGACCTACCTGACCCACACACACACTGAAATACCTGACGTACACCGACCTGCATACACTGACCTACCTGACCCACACTGACCTACATACACTGACCCACACACACTGACCTACCTGACATACACTGACCTACCTGACCCACACACACTGACCTACATACACTGACCCACCCACACTGACCTACCTGACGTACACTGACCTACCTGACATACACTGACCTACCTGACCCACATGGACCTACATTGACCTACATGCACTGACCTACCTGACATACACTGACCTACCTGACACACACACACTGACCTACCTGACATACACACACTGACCTACCTACCTGACATACACTGACCTACATACACTGACCTACCTGACATACACTGACCTACATACACTGACCTACCTGACCCACACTGACCTACATACACTGACCTACCTGACCCACACTGACCTACATACACTGACCTACCTGACATACACTGACCTACCTGACCCACACTAACCTACATACACTGACCTACATACAATGACATACACTGACCTACATACACTGACCTACCTGACATACACTGACCTACATACACTGACCTACCTGACCCACACACACTGACCTACCTGACCCACACACACTGAAATACCTGACCCACACTGACCTACATACACTGACCTACCTGACCCACACTGACCTACATACACTGACCCACACACACTGACCTACCTGACCCACACTGACCTACCCACACTGACCTACCTGACATACACTGACCTACCTGACCCACACTGACCTACCTGACCCACACACACTGACCCACACTGACCTACATACACTGACCCACACTGACCTACATACACTGACCCACCCACACTGACCTACCTGACCCACACTGACCTACATACACTGACCTACCTGACACACACACTGACCTACATACACTGACCTACCTGACATACACTGACCTACCTGACCCACACACACTGAAATACCTGACGTACACTGACCTACATACACTGACCTACTTGACCCACACTGACCTACATACACTGACCCACACTGACCTACACACACTGACTTACACTGACCTACCCACACTGACTTACCTGACATACACTGACCTACCTGACCCACCCACACTGACCTACCTGACATACACTGACCTACCTGACCCACCCACACTGACCTACCTGACATACACTGACCTACCTGACCCACACACACACACTGACTGACCTACCTGTCTCTGGGTCTTGCAGCAGCAGCTCAGCCGTGGTGCTGGTGTAAGAGGCGGCCAGAGGAGGAGGAGAGCCGCCCGCCCGAGCGCTGATCGATGTCGCACGGCGGCCAAATTGTGCTTGCCGCCTTCTTCCTCTTCCTGTCACAGCGCGCTGGGATAGGACTGGGCCGCTCCAGTCCAGAAATGGCATGAGAACTAGCGCGGAGGAGGAGGAAGTGCAATCCTCCTCCGCTTTGAATGCCGGGCAGTGTGGGCAGTGATGTCACTGGTTGCTAGCCGCTAGGCGGCTATAGCAACCAGTGACCGAGAGTAGAGTCGGGGGGGCGGGGGCGAAGCTGGAGCCGGAGCCAGCGCTACCACGGCTCAGTCCGCCCCTGTCCCCTGCATTCTAGGACTGGGACCAGAGACTCTGGGCTACTAGCCCCAGGCTCGGGACTGTAGCCCCAATAGCCACCCCCTGGTGACGCCTCTGGCTAGCAGCATAAGGAATAAAAATAGTCAATGTTGATTGAGAGAGTGAAGTTCTGCTTTAATATTGATATAGAAGATTTACCACTAAGCCGAATCAGTTACCTTGAGTCAGGCTTCTGATCGGGAATTCCTGATAGCATAATCCCTGGCATTATCTGAATTTTCTGTGAGTTCCATCAGCCATCTTGGAGCAGACGGGATTGACACAACTGAATGTTTAAAACATTCAAATTAACAAACAAATGTTCATCAAAACTGTGTATCCATTTTTTTCAAAAAGAATGTCCATCAAAAGGTGAATATTGGTACTATTGCACTCTCCTCAAATTGTAATTGTCAAACATCTTATCGTGCACGCTATTCACCACCAATCCTGTGCAAAATCCAACACCATCCAAATTTCTTACTCACCAAATTGACATATAATATGAGCGTAATTATCCAGTCCACCAGGGATCCTGTGTCCAGTTATATGGGATGTCCCCTCACGCTCAGTTAGGAAATAAAAGAAATGCTATCATTGCGCAACATGTATTAATTAATGCATTAAAAAACACCCAATCATCAATTGCCAACTCACATTTAAAAGTGTCTCTGACCGGCACTGAGCCTATCCAGCGATCCGTATCGATGGCTTGCAAGCCGTTCCATGCCTAGGAACAGGCGTGCGTCTCAAATCTCGGATTCATACATACCAAAGGCAGGAAGTGACGTGTGCGTCGCACCACTATGACTCAACGCATATTGCATGAATAATGTGTCATCAGGAAGCTCAGGCATAGTGGATTGGAAAAAATTTTATACACGTTTTTGATGGACATTTGTTTGTTAATTTTAATGTTTTAAACATCTGGACACTAGCACTCAGTGGTGTTTGCAGGTATATGAGATTGATATGTTTTACTTGCATTTTCTTTTTATAAATAACCATTTAACAGGATTTGATTTTCATTGGAGTTAGCGCGACTATTTATATAGCTAATTTTATGAGCATGTTTCACACTGTGAAGCAACTATAGCTGCAGAAAACCACACATTTTATACTGTTTTATTTTAAAGTTTTTATTTTTGCTTCAGTGACACATTTTTCTAATTTATTGGGATTGACACAACCCCGCCCCTGAAGCAGATCTCTGCAATTAAACATAAAAAATTAAAATGGGTCATTAAATATATCTATATACATGTAAACCTAATTAATCCCCAACTCCTCATAAATAAGTTGAATCCTTTGGATGCAATTTTACAATCACTAACGTGAAAATGGCATCTTATCCACACACAGTCTTATCTTTATGTTACACACATGATTTATTCTTATTATTTATTTCAGGTACTTATTTAGCGCCTTCAATTTTACACAGCTCTTTGCATATACATTGTACATTCACATCAGTCCCTGCCCTAAAGGAGCTTACAATCTAAGGTCCCTAACACACATTCATACATATTAGCCAATTTAAACAGGATTCAATTAACCTACCAGCATGTCTTTGGAGTATGGGGAGGAAACCCACGCAGGCACAGGGAGAACATGCAAACTCCAGGCAGGTAGTGTCGTGAATGGGATTCGAACCAGTGACTCTTTTGCTCCTAGGCAAAATCGATTACCCCTACACCACTGTTGCTGATTTATCTGACCATTATTGAAGTGTTTTTAAACCTCAGACATGAAATATGAACAAAGCATATTTCTCTATAGTGTGTACTTGTCTAAATTAAGAGCACTAAGTGTAAGTTCTGTCTGCTACTTCGTTCCTCTGCTATCAGCATGAATCACTTCTGACAAATTTTCCTGACACCAAGAGAAAAAAGGTGACAGGGGAGGGATCTCCAGCAAATTGACAGCCTCGGATCTCTTCCAGTGCTCTGTGTGAAGGTATGTGTGTCCCTTCCCTCCAATAAGCTCTCAGGGCTCTCCTCAATGAGCTCTGCAGAGTGTAATTTCATCTCTCCGCCTCCCTGTTTTCTGAATTCTCAGCCAAGCTTTGAAATTCAGCACTTTGAATGAATGAAGAGAAGAAAGGGCTGCAGATAGATAGGTGCAACTTATGCAGAAGGATTTATTTGTATCACTTGAGGCCAGTCACTTCACTTGGTATATGTAAGGGTTTACAACCACTTTAATTTTACATTAGAGCTCTATTTCATTATGTAAAAATTGTTTACGTGATTTTGTCATTTTTTTGGGGATATATACATGTCTGAGGTTGCACTTAGATAATTGCTCTGTAGGTAAAAGGCACTGGAAAATATATTTTATCTCCAGTAAAGATGTTGCAATGTTTAATGTCTATTACAGAATAGGCACACACCATCCATGATAACCGAGCCAGCTGGCTTAGTGTTAAATTATTATTAGTGCCGCTAGGCAAGAGTTACATTACAAAACCATTGTTACCTAAGCAAAAGACAACAAGGATTGTGTAAGTTCTCCAACAGATATGAGAGTTTTGCTATCTATGGACGTTTGTTAAAGTGCATGTCCAACCAAACATTTTTTTAGTTCTGGATACAGTAGAAAAGCAGTAGAACCCCTGCTGCCTTTTTTACTCCAACCTAGGGTTCAGTTAAATAGGTTTCTTGTTGTCACAGTTATAACATTTTTACCATAAAGCAAGTAAGAGAAAAACTAGCATGGGGACACAGACAGCAATCAAAAGCTGAAGGGGGTTCTTTTCCCTATTCTACTAAACACAAAAGAAAAGGGTTTGGTATTTTTATATCCCTTGCTGTTGAAACTATGGTTATTATGACTGAAAGCGAAGGGAAACCTATTTAACGTACCCTGGACGGGTTAAAACCAGACAAGGTTCTAATCCTTCCCATACCTATTCAAAACTAACAAAATGAGTTATGGCTGTACATGCCCTTTAAATGGGGTAAAACACTACAAATGTGATCAAATGTTTTAGAAAGTATTTAGTTTTGGAAATGGTATACATAGATTATACCTGACATCCAGTACACTTATTTATATAAGCTGGTCGAGCCGCAAGTGGCATGCAGTAAAAAAAAATTGAACACATTCGGGACTCATTTTAAAAAAGGAAGAAAGAACATCTGTTTTACCTTAGCAACCTATCAAATTACAGCTGTTATTTCTCTAGCACACGCATTCAGCTGACTTCAGTGGCCAATGCAGGCACTTTTCTGTATATAGATTTTAGCCCTATTGAGGTCATAATTAAAAAGGTAATGGAACACCAGGAAAAGTCTAATGCACTTCGGACATTGTTTATTAAAACAATATTCAGCAGATTGATATGCATAGTAGAGATAAGAGAATGTTCTGGATCTTGGAGGAGATCCAAGCCCGGAAATCCTCCATGGAAAGGTGGACCACTTGTATGAAAATCCTGCACTGAAACTATTCTGTTGTCAGCTTCTGCACTGTACCAACCCACCCAGCCAAGGTTTTAACCACTGATCATCTGCTAGGTAGAGCAGTTGGCTAAAACCTATAAGGTATCATACATTTCCTATAGTTCTCTGCATGGTCATAAGAAAACAAATAAGGGAACTATTAAGACCCTAAGACTTCTGAAGGAAGTCTTCTAGCGTATGTAAATGCAAAAAAAAATCTGTTTTTTTTTCCTAACAATGTCAGCATTTTTCCCTTAATGTTTAAATACCTGGTCACCCTACAACACCCTGTAATTCTATTCTTCCCCAGCTTCCTGCTCTTTTTTTTGTTAAGTCTGTCCATAAGTTGCGTCACCATCACGTGACTTCATCTGGAGAACCCTCCCTGATGAAGTGACATGACGGTGATGTAATGCGTAGGGCATGGCGGAGGCAGACCCGGACCAGAAGTGACGTGGGAGGGTGTTAACCCTGATGTCTTTTTTGGTTTAAAGGATTTTTAGTATATTTTATCTTGTAAGTGCATATTTTTACCTTATTAAAATTGGTTTAACTATGCACTATGGGAGGCTATCTGTCAGGGTACTCACCAGGGCCGAGATGCTGAGAGCGGCTCCCCTTGCAGCTGAGTGCGCTATACCCCTGGAGGTGGCACAGAGAGGCACGGGTCGCCAGGCACTAGTAGGAGCCTGCGTGTTGAACTTCTGTCTGGTAGTAGTCCGTGCAGGGTACACCCGGACGGTGATCAGCAGAGGAATCAGACTGGGGCTCCAACACCTTGGTCCTGAAGATAACTGTGGTTGTATTAAATTGTGCGGACATCCTATCCACCAGGTACCCTCTGATCATTCCTCCTAGATAACTGGAACAAAGTATGTAGAGAAGCCAGGGGGTCAAACACAGCAAGCCGGTAGGAAGGAAGTCCGTTTAAACAAGCCAAGGTCATACACAGGAATCAATCAATAGGAGAGTCCAAGACAGGCTGGGGGTCAAACACTGGAGCAGGCAGTAGCGAAGTCTTTAAAGAGAAGCCAGGGGTCAAACACTGGAGCAAACTGAAGAGGAATCCGTTAAGCAAGCCGAGGTCAAGGTGCAGGAGAAGTTCAAGGATGGTCAAGGAAATCCGGGTCACAACAGCCAGGAGTCAATAGCAGAACAAGGAACAGGAACACAGAAGTTGAAATGACAAACCAGCAATAAGCCAGAGAGCTGGGCTGCCTTTTATAGGGCTAATAGGGGAACCCACGTGCTTACGCCGTTTCACCGTCCGCTGACTTGTACGTCTATGTGTGCCGTTACGCCGTGACGCGGTCTGCTGAATCGCGTACCCGCATACGCCTATTAGCCATTCTGCCACGCAGGCGTACAGGGAAATGCCGGTACTGGCAAACAAAGTTTCTGCTATTCCTCTGACACTATCTTTCTCCCCCCATGCCTAAAAACCACATGAACATTGGAAATCGTAAAGGGACCAGTACAACGGATATTGGGAGTATTAGGAGGAATGATCAGAGGGTACCTGGTGGATAGGATGTCCGCACAATTTAATACAACCACAAATAGATGGGCGAATGTCACACTGCGCATACTTTTAATCGGAAGGTAATAATTTAGAGAGCACTGAGGTGTCACAAGTGGATCTATTTCAGAAGCACTTCGATTAATGCACAAGGTATGGGATTTTCAGTACACAAGAAGTACAAAATAAATGTGATGGGCATTAAGCACCTGTAATACTCGCTCTATGTACAGAATTTCTTGCTAAATTGATTGTTTTATCCCTTATTGCATTGCGGATGCCACTTGATATTATGATTTCTGTTATTAGATTGGTGTTCAACAGTTATGCTGCGTACACACGATCGGACATTCCGACAATGAAATCCTGGGATTTTTTTCCAACGGATATTGGCTCAAGCTTGTCTTGCATACACACGCTCGCACAAATGTTGTCGGAAATTCCGATCGTCAAGAACGCGGTAATGTACAACACGTATTCAATAGCCAATGCGGCTCTCCTGCTTGATTCCGAGCATGCGTGCTATTTTGTGTGTCAGAATTGTGTACACAAGCTCGGAATTTCTGACAACGAATTTTGTTGTCGGAAAATTTGAGAACCAGCTCTCAAATTTTTGTTGTCGGAAATTCCGACAAAAAATGTTCGATGGAGCCTACACACGGTCGGAATTTTCTACAACAAGCTCCCATCGAACATTTGTTGTCGGAAAATCTGATCGTGTTTACGCAGCATTACACTATGTTGTATTTTTTTGTTTAGTTTGCACTCATTTATTGTGACTATTTGCAGTGCAACACACTCATTTATTTATTTGTATCAGGTTGTGGGAACACATTTGTGTTTGCAGCAGCATATTAATTATAAAGACCACCAGAAATCCACATAGGGCAGAGCAGGAGGACATTCATTCAATATTGTCCATAAGTTCAGACCAATGGTAGCGTTGACAGCAGGGCCGGCCAAGCAGTAGACAGAAGAGGGGGCTGCCTTGGGTGCTTAATTGGGAGAAATCATCAGAAAGAACAGGAACTGCAACTTATGTTGCTGAGGTCATTCACAGCTTATGGGGTGGGGGCACACTTTGTCAATTTCACATTGGATGGTAAAAGACCTTTTGCGACTCAGCATTGAGCAAGTTTGGAAAAGGTTCCTGTACTACTTTGGTGCGATTCCAGTATGATTTTGATCCCATAAAACATATAAACCTTATCAAAGTTGCATTCAAGCAGCACTACATAATTGCAATGAAAGTCAGATCAAAGTCATACTGCAGCAGTGTGAACCTAGCCTTACTGTCTAGAGACACAATGATTGATTTACTAAAGACAAACAGACTCTTACGCTCTCAAGGACATTTTCCCTTAGCTTAGTGAATGAGGGGAGACTCTTCTGACTTTTGAAATCCAGTCCTGTGAAACCAAAAATACTGTTGTTATTTTATTTTCCTTTGCAAGTGTTCGGGTATCGTTTGGAAATCGATTTTCATTAATTTTGCATTTACAACGCTAAGGGAAAATACCATTGCAAGGGGAACAGCCTATTTGCCTTTAGTAAATCAATAGTTCCTGATGAAGGGAACTGAAAAAGGCCGCTGAACAAGGGAAAATTGTCCATATCATTTTTCCTTTGTTTCCTATATGCCAAACAATTTGGATGTGGCACATTTTCTTGAGTCAAAAAAGAGTCCCCAATTTGTACGATCTTCACAAGAAATCTTTGCCTCCCTTCCCCTGTGGATATTGGTCATGTAATGACTTCCAAAATGATGTATTTGGAGAGTTTACAATATTTTATTATTTCATTACCATCATAGGTGTGTGCAGCCTATTGCATTAGGGTGTGCACCCCAAAGCACAAACACACATGCATGTGTGTGTGTATATATATATATATATATATATATATATATATATATACAGTATCTCACAAAAATGAGTACACCCCTCACATTTTTGTAAATATTTTATTCTATCTTTTCATGTGACAACACTGAAGAAATTACACTTTGCTATAATGTAAAGTAGTGAGTGTATAGTTTGTATAACAGTGTAAATTTGCTGTCCCCTCAAAATAACTCAACACACAGCCATTAATGTCTAAACCGCTGGCAACAAAAGTGAGTACACCACTAAATGAAAATGTCCAAATTGGGCCCAATTAGCCATTTTCCCTGCCTGGTGTCATGTGACTCGTTAGTGTTACAAGGTCTCAGGTGTGAATGGGGAGCAGGTGTGTTAAATTTGGTGTTATCGCTCTCACTCTCTCATACTGGTCACTGGAAATTCAACATGGCACCTCATGGCAAAGAACTCTCTGAGGATCTGAAAAAAAGAATTGTTGCTCTACATAAAGATGGCCTAGGCTATACGTATATTGCCAAGACTCTGAAACTGAGATGCAGCACGGTGGTCAAGACCATACAGCGGTTTTACAGGACAGGTTCCACTCAGAACAGGCCTAGCCATGGTCGACCAAAGAAGTTGAGTGCACATGCTCAGCGTCATATCCAGAGGTTTTCTTTGGGAAATAGATGTATGAGTGCTGCCAGCATTGTTGCAGAGGTTGAAGGGGTGGGGGTCAGCCTGTCAGTGCTCAGACCATACGCCGCACACTGCATCAAATTGGTCTGCATGGCTGTCGTCCCAGAAGGGAACCATGAATGCCAACATGTACTGTGACATACTGAAGCAGAGCATGATCCCCTCCCTTCAGAGACTGGGCCGCAGGGCAGTATTCCAACATTATAACGACTCCAAACACACCTCCAAGATGACCACTGCCTTGCTAAAGAAGCTGAGGGTAAAGGTGATGGACTGGCCAAGCATGTCTCCAGACCGAAACCTTATTGAGCATCTGTGGGGCATCCTCAAACAGAAGGTGGAGGAGTGCAAGGTCTCTAACATCCACCAGCTCTGTGATGTCGTCATGGAGGAGTGGAAGAGGACTCCAGTGACAACCTGAGAAGCTCTGGTGAACTCCATGCCCAAGAGGGTAGTGCTGGAAAATAATGGTGGCCGCACAAAATATTGACACTTTGGGCCCAATTTGGACATTTTCACGTAGGAGTGTACTCACTTTTGTTGCCAGCGGTTTAGACATTAATGACAGTTTAGACAATCTACTGACAGTGTCAGTAGAGCCATGGATTGTGTCAGTAGAGCAGTGGATGCTGTCAGTAGGGCAGAGGTTGGTGTCAGTGGGACGGTGTATGGTGTCAGTCAATAGAGTAATGGGTGTGTCAGTAGGGCAGTGAACGATGTCAGTTTTTTTATTTTTGCTATTTTTTGGGGGTTTTTTTGTTTTACATTTTTTTGGAGCCCCATTGGGGGGCTTTGCAAAATATCATGGGTCTAAACAGATTTCTCACTTTTGAGACAGAGAAAGGGACTGAGAACAGAGATTCCCCAGTCCCTTACTCTGCAGCCTCAGCTGCACAGGACAGTGAATGAATGGGAATTGCTCTGTGCTGAGTGGCTTTCTGTTCATTCACAAACTGAAGCATAGTAAGTTTACTATGCTTTAGTTATGAATAAACACAGTGAGTGATCGGTACTGATCACTCACTGTGTTCATTCAGAAAAGGAAGGGGCTGGTAACTGACACATTTACTGGCCCCTTCCCCGCTCTCCATCCTGAAATATCCCCCTGTGTGCCTGCAGCAGCCGGCGGCGGGAGAGGAAAGGAGGGAAGCTGGGTGGGGTTGGGCTCAGGCATTCTGGACAGCAGAGGAAATCTGCGCCAGAATCCATGCACATGCCTATGATAAACATAAATTGTGTTACAAGGATTACTTTAGTGCACTGAAGTATTGTGCATCTTAAAGCCTTGTTCATCCTTTTTTTGTGGCACGCTAGTCTCATGTCGAAAGTGAAGAGGTTACTCACCATGAAAAATCTTCGTACGACAGAATACAACTTCAGAAGTGACGTCATGTGTAGAATTGTTTTGTATGTGTTCTTTTGTTTCTGAGCATGCGTAGTCTTGCTCCTATGATTTTTTCATACGAAAACTGTAGTGATTAAACGAAAATCAGACGTTGAGTTCACGTACGACAAAAATTTTATAGTCTGCACATCCAGCTTTTGTCGTATGAAAAAACGGAATCGGCTGTCGAAAGCACCATGCTAAGGATCCGAAAATCGGCAGATCCTTCGTCTGACGAAATTTTACTTCCGATTTTCGTTCCGTGTGTTTGGGGCCTTAAGGTTCAACATACACTTTGAAAGAAGCCCGAACTGGGAGAAATAAGTAAGCTGTGGTCCCCTTCTGAAAATCCTAATTATCGGGCATTCCTGCTAATTTGATACCTTCAATAGAGTTACTGACCCAGAACAAATATACAGTGGAACCCTGGATTACGTGCATAATCCGTTCCAGAAGAATGCTTGTAATCCAACTCACTCGCATATCAAAGCGAGTTTCCCCATAGAAGTCAATGGAAACGAAGATAATTTGATCCGCATTGACTTCTATTGCATGCAATACCGCATGTGGCCAGAGGTGGGGGGCACCGGAGAGCCTCGGGGACAGAAATAATCGGGGACAGCTCGGCTGAACTCAGAAAGCCTTGGAAAGTCTCGGAAACACTCTGGAAATTAGTATTTCCGAGTGTTTCCGAGTATTTCCGAGTGGTTCCGAGTGGTTCCAAGTATTTCTGAGCGGCTTTCCGAGTGTCACCGGTGCCCCCGCACCTCTGGCCAAATACAGTACTGCACATCCCATTAGCTTGAATTCTGCTTGTTTTGCAAGACAACACTCGCAAACTGAGTGAGAATTTAAAAAAAAAAAGTTGCTCGTCTTTCAAAACGCTAGTTAACAGCGTTACTCATTAACCAAGGTTCCACTGTCCTGCAAGAGAATTCAAAAGTCAGTACTCCTGCTTTATAAAGATGTTTAAAGACAGAGAATCAGAAAATATTGAGACCGCTGAGACAACAAGAAGCCAGGCAACTAGAATTTTCAAAAGGCGAGATCAACAACAGCAGCCTGCTTATTTTTCACAGTACAGTTTTTCTTTAATTGTTCAGTCATTTCTGCTCCATAATTGTAGATGTTTTCCCACGATAACACACGGTCTGTTCTTTCCCATAATGAGTAGCTGAGTTTATGTGCCTCCACCTGCTGCCAGCACGATAGAAATAAACACATTAAACATATCCTGTTTAATTAGAATTTGGCTCTTGGGGTAATAATATGAGCTCACTGTCACATTGGAATCTTCTCATAACACATTCACAAACTTCAAACACTTTCAGGACCAAAGACAGCAGCTCCGTCAGACAGAAAGGCAGAGGAAAGGAGCCAGAGCCTGGAGCCTGTAATCCGCTTGGTTTTAGTTAAGGTGCACCCCCCAGGTCGAAGCATTAAAAATAAATGCCTCAGATCATCAATTTCTAAAAGGAAACCTTTTTATGTTACAGATCTGTTGGCTCTTAGAAGTGGCTGCTTGCTGTTAATCTTCTTGCAGAGGTTACCTTTTCCATGCCATGTCTTTCAAAAGGAGAATTTTATGGACTTTTGTTTGTATTTAGCTTGTATTGTTGGTCCTTTTTCCTGTTGTTAATGGCTGCCATATTGGGCTCTGAAATTAAATATATATAATAGTGTAACTATTAATTAAATTTAACCACTTCTGGACCCAACCTATTTCTGACACTTACAAGTTAAAATCAGTATTTTTTGCTAGAAAATTACTTAGAACTCCCAAACATTATATATATATATATTTTTTTAGCAAAGACTCTTGCGGACGAAGTCCCATAGGACGTAACGCGTATGGGAGGAAGAGCTATCTTGTGGACATCTCCATTTTTTTTATGCTGTTTTAATCCTATTTGTATACTGGTTTACCGATCGCTATTTGTAACATTACCCAGTGTCACTGCATCATGAGATTTACATGTGGATGATCTTAATAAATTAACTTTACGGAGAGCACTTAGAACGTGTTTATTTCTCTCATATACCCATACTGGATGATCCGTTTCCACTGCTGTGTTGGCGAATCATCTCTATCCCATTCTGGATACAAGCGTGTTTGACCTTCTGTTAGCTCAGGAGTCCACCATTTCTGGTAAGAGTATTCACTTGGTGGTGGAGGGCCTGTCACTCAGAATTTTCAGTGGATTGGAATACATCTTCCTACGAGGTGTCCTCATCTTCCATTCTGGGACTTGTAGTTCTTCTATACTTGTATATGGACTTAACTTGTTTTATTGCGCTGCACTAATTTTATTCTTTATATTCATGGGAGGTGTTGTGATTAGCCTGTAGTGTACAGCTTGCAATTTTCTATACCCATTAATTGTTTGCGCTGATTGCTTTTATATTAATAAAGACTCTGGAGAATAAAATGGCGGTCATTGCAATATTTTATGTCACGCTGTACTTGCGCAGCGGTCTTTCAAATGCATTTTTTTGGGGGAAAAAATACACTTCACTGAATTTAAAAAAAACTAAACAGTAAAGTCAGCCCAATTTTTTTGTATATTGTGAAAGATGATGTTACGCCGAGTAAATAGATACCTAACATGTTACAATTTAAAATTGTGCACACTCGTGGAATAGCGACAAACTATGGTACTTAAAAATCTCCATAGGTGACGTTTTAAAAAATGTTAACGTTTACCGTTTTAGGGTTAGAGAGGAGGTCTTTTGCTAGAATTATTGCTCTCGCTCTGATGATCATGGCAATACCTCACATGTGTGATTTAAACGACTTACATATGCATTTTCTTTGCTGTGCGAGCACCCGGGGACGGGGCGCTTTAAAGAAAACTTATTTTTTGTATTCATTTTAATTTTTTTACACTGTCCCTTTAAAAAAAAAATCTGATCACTTTTATTACTGTCACAAGGAATGTAAATATCCCTTGTGACAGTAATAGGCAGTCACAGGTACTCATTATGGAGAGATCTGGGGTCTAAACGACCCTAAATCCCTCCTTTGCACTTAATAGTATTTAAAACGCCAAAATCTGCATTTTGGAATACTGACTTTTTATTTAAAATCAGCGCTATTGCCAGCTGGGTAAACCGAAAATGACGTCATGACGTCGCTTTTGGGTTTTTTCACATCGGAGACCCAATTGAAGCCAATTCTGGCTTTGTTTGGGTCACTGGCCAGCCAGCGGACATGCCTGCTGGTCACTCAGGTCTCCCGGTGGGACAGGAGACCCAAGCAGCGGAGGAAGGGGGGAAGACGTCCGCTCCCGCGCCTTGTGATAATGGCCGAGCGGCTGCTGAGCCAAGCCACAGCTGTTGTTATCACTAGAAAGCTGACGCCAGCTCTAAAAAGTGGTACTGGGGTGAAGCCTGCAGCTGCAGGCTTCACCCCTGTACAACCACTTCCTCAAAACGATGTTTTTTAAACCCAAAAACAAACATTTATTATTTTGCAGCTTATCAATCATTAGATGTGATGGCTGCATTTGTTTAAATTTTTTAGGCTTTCTCTCTTTTACTTTCAGCTGCTGATCCTGCCAGTAAGTCTGTTGTTTTTCAACAAAACCATTTAATATTGACGGGGTGCTTACAATGATCAGCTTTTATTTATTCATGCAAATTCTTTATCCCAAAAAGAAAACAACCTGTTGCTGTAACTGCTCAAAAAGTGTTAGCTGGAGTTTTTCTTAAATTTTTTAGTGTATCTAAATCTGTTGGTGCATCTAACCCTCGCCTACTCCAGACTCAATGTTGCTATCCAAAGGTACCCCCTGTGCTCCTTCATCTACAGTTGTGTCTCACCAATACAGGTGCGTTACCAGATCCCCAGGTGAAAACAGAGAGGAAAAATTTCTACAAAGAAAATGAATGCAGCCACCACATCTAATGATTGGTAAGTTGCAATATATTAAGTTTTCGGTTTAATACTGCTTACCTGTTCATATTTCAATGCAAGGCTGTGATTCTGTTTGCATATCCCTAATCTAAATTCCCATTGGGTAGGGACCCATTGGGCATTGAAGCCTCTTTTTTTTTTTATTAACCAGTTACCAACCGGTCCATAGCCAAATGACGGCTGCAGGGCGGTTGGATAACTCTGGGAGCACGTACTATGACGTGATCCCGGAAAGCGGCTTCAGCGCGCCCCCTGCACGCAAACGGATCACGGTAAACGGCCGCTGATCGTGACCGTTTACCATGTGATCGCTCCATCCAATGACGGAGCGATCACATGTAAACAAACTGGCATCATGTCATGACGCCGGTTCCTCTCTCCCCTCTCTGTACCGATCGGTACAGAGGTGGAGGGATCGGATGGCAGCAGTGCTGTGGGCTGGATGTGTAGTGCCCACAGTGCTGCCCAGTGACAAATACAGTCACAGCCATGGATCCATCCATCCATGCTCAGCCATCCCTCCATGCTCAGCAATACCCTGCACCACTCTGCAATACCCTGCAATACTCTGCAATACCCCACAATACTCTGCAATACCCCACAATAGTCTGCAATACTCTGCAATACCCTGCAACACTCTGCAATACTCTGCAATACCCCACAATACTCTGCAATACCCTGCAATACTCTGCAATACCCCACAATACTCTGCAATACCCCACAATACCCTGCAATACTCTGCAATACCCTGCAACACTCTGCAATACTCTGCAATACCCCCCAATACTCTGCAATACTCTGCAATACCCCACAATACTCTGTAATACCCCGCAATACCCTGCAATACTGTGCAATACCCAGCACTACTTTGCAATGCCCTGCAATACCCTGCAATACTCTGAAATACCCCACAATACTCTGCAACACCCTGCAATACTCTGCAATACTCTGCAATACCCCGCAATACTCTGCATTACTCTGCAATACCCTGCAATACCCTGCAATACTCTGCAATACCCCGCAATACCCTGCAATACTCTGCAATACCCCACAATACCCTGCAATACCCTGCAATACCCTGCAATACTCTGCAATACCCCGCAATACCCCGCAATACCCTGCAATACCCTGCAATATTCTGCAATACTCTGCAATACTCTGCAATACCCCACAATACTCCGCAATACCTCGCAGTACCCCACAATACTCTGCAATACCCCGCAATACCCTGCAATACCCTGCAATACTCTGCAATACCCTGCAATACCATGTAATACTCTGCAATACTCTGAAATACCCCACAATACTCCGCAATACCTCGCAATTCCCTGCAATACTCTGCAATACCCTGCAATACCCCGCAATACCCCGCAATAATCTGCCATACCCTGCCATACTCTGCAATACCCAGCCATACTCTGCAATACCCAGCCATACTCTGCCATACCCAGCCATACTCTGAAATACCCAGCCATACTCTGCAATACTCGGTGATACCCAGCCATACTTTGCCATACCCAGCCATACTCGGTCATGCTCTGCCATGCTCAGCAATACTCGGCTGTACTTGGGCCTCTGTATGTGGCCAGGCTGTGGAAGTCTCACACATGTGGTATTGCTGTACTCAGGAGGAGTAGGAGAATCTATTTCGGGGTGTCATTTTTGGTATGTACATGCTATGTGTTAGAAATTTTGTATAAATGGACAACTTTGTGTTAAAAAAAAAGCGTTTTAACCACTTCCTGCCCACCGGCTGTCATAGGATGTTCTTGACTTTGTGCGGGAATATCTGAATGATGCCTGCAGCTACAGGCATCATTCAGATATCAGCTTTTTCAGCCGGCGATTTCCTACACCATAAGAACGATCATAGCAGCTGTTCTACAGCTCGATCGTTCTGATGCCGCGTACACACGAGCGGACATTACGGCGGACTTTGCCCGGCGGACTGGATTTCGTCTGACAATTCGATGTGTGTGGGCTCCAGCGGACTTTGTTTTCTCAAAAGTTGGACGGAATTAGATTTAAAACTTGTTTTAAATTTATCCGTTGAAATCGAGTCCGGTCGAAAAGTCCGCCGTCTGTATGCTAGTTCGACGGACAAAAAGCCACACTAGGGCAGCTATTGGCTACTGGCTATGAACTTCCTTGTTTTAGTCCGGTCGTACGTCATCACGTACGAATTCGACGGACTTTGGTGGATTGTGTGTAGGCAAGTCCGTTCATTCACAAAGTCCGTCGGAAAGTACGTCGAAAAGTCCGCCGGGCAAAGTCCGCCGTAATGTCCGCTCGTGTGTACGCGGCATTACAGGAGGCAAGAGGGGACATCCCCCCTCCCACCGCCCTCAGGTGCTTCGACCGATTTACCGCTACGATCAAAGCCAGGATTTTTTTTTTTATTTCAGGCTTCCCAGCCTAGAGGTGAGATGTGGGGTCTTATTGACCCCATATCTCACTGTAAAGAGGACCTGCCATGCCATATTACTATTACAAGGATGTTTACATTCCTTGTAATAGGAATAAAAGTGATCAAAAAATGTATTTTTTGGACAAAAGCAGCAAACTAAAATAAATAAAGTAAAATGAACAATACATTTTTTTTTTCCCCCGTGTCCCCGTGTGCTCGCATGCAGAAGCGAATGCATACGTAAGTCCCACCCACATATGAAAATGGTGTTCAAACCACACATGTGAGGTATCGCTGCGATCGGTAGAATGAGAGCGATAATTTTGGCCCTAGACCTCCTCTGTAACTCAAAACATGTAACCAGTAAAAAATTTTAAAGCGTCGCCTATGGGGATTTTTAAGTAGCGAAGTTTGGCGCCATTCCACGAGCGTGTGCAATTTTGAAGGGTGACATGTTAGGTATCTATTTACCCGGCATAACTTCATCTTTCACATTATGCAAAAACATTGGGCTAACTTTACTGTTTTTTTTTTTTTTTAAAGCACAAAACTGTTTTTTTTCCAAAAAAAAACGCGTTCGAAAAGTTGCTGCGCAAATACCGTGCAAGATAAAAAGTTGCAACGACCACCATTGTATTCTCTAGGGTCTTTGATAAAAAAACATATATATATAATGTTTTGGGGGTTCTATGTAATTTTCTAGCAAATAAATGATGATTTTTACATGTAGGAGAGAAATGTCAGAATTGGCCTGGGTGCTCCAGAACGCCTGAAGGTGCTCCGTGCATGTTGGGCCTCTGTATGTGGCCACACAGTGTAAAAGTCTCACAAATGTGGTATCGCCGTACTCGGGACTAATAGCAGAATGTGTTTCGGGGTGTAATTTGTTGTATGCATATGCTGTGTGAGAGAAATAACCTGCTAATATGACAATTTTGTGAAAAAAAAAAAAAGAAAAAAAAATCTTGATTTTGCAATGAATTATGGGAAAAAATGACAACTTAAAAAAACTCATCATGCATTTTTCTAAATACCTTGGAATGTCTTCTTTCCAAAAAGGGGTCATTTGGGGGGTATTTGTACTTTTCTGGCATGTTAGGGTCTCAAGAAATTAGATAGGCCGTCAGTACTTGGGTATTTTCAGATATTGGACTTTCACAAAGACCAAATAATATACACCGATTTGGGTTATTTTTACCAATGATATGTAGCGGTATAAATTTTGGCCAAAATATATGAAGAAAAATTACTAATTTGCAAAATTTTATAACAGAAACGAAGAAAATGCTTTTTTTTACAGAATTTTCGGTCTTTTTTCTTTTATAGCACAAAAAAATAAAGAACCCAGCGGTGATTAAATACAATATTAGGTACAGTGTTGCATGACTGAGTAATTGTCATTCAAAATGTGAGAGCACCGAAAGCTGAAAATTGGTCTGGTTATTAAGGGGGTTTAAGTACCCAGTGGTCAAGTGGTTCATTTATGAAAAATAGAAACAACAGAGCCTCTGGGCATTCCCTGGCTCGAGATAAACAATAAACAAAACATCCCAAATAAACCACAACTCAGCATCAATTGAAGGAGCACTGCATGGAATAACGACCGTGCCCCGCTACAAGAAAGAAAAGAGACAGGAGTGTATGGGGGCTTAAAAAATAACCAGGCAGGGTTTGGGGGACTGGGGGAGGTAGGTGGTTGGGTGGGTGGGAAAGAAGTTCTGCTTTAAAGTGTGAGCTCCACTGGGCAGCTGAAACTAATGTGTATTTATCTTTGTGTCCGGTAAAGAACTGTGTAATATGTTTGTGCTATTTAAATACTGGAAATAAACAATAATAAATAGTTTGTTCATCAAGAATAATTCAAAAAGATTTGGCCACACCTTTTGCAAAAATGTTAAGACTATGCACAATAACCTGATACAGTGCCACCTGCTGTTCACCACAGTTTGTTACAACACTGGACCAAGAGATGAAGAGAAATCAATGAATGGGGCCCTTGTTCCGCCGACAACTGTCAAAGATTGGGCTACACCACACGTTGAACAGATTTTCTCAGCTTTTTTCTTGTCTCTAGAACAGAAAGTGACAGGAAATATTCCCAACACAGAAACACAGCAAGAAAAACATAATAGTGGTTTTAACCCTTCCCAAAAGCTTGGGATGGAGATCCCCTTAAAGTTTTTCACAGTATATTTCTTTACCTTTCAACGGGGGGTTTTCATGTAATTGTTCCTTCATTGAGGGCTTGTTTGGTATTTACAGTATCTCAATTTTTGGCAACATCTATGTGCACCTTTTAACAAGAAATGAGGTAGACAGCAGGTATCCATGAGTGAACACGTTTGTACATCCTGGACGAGTTCTAGGGGGCACCTAATAAAAACTACTAAAAACTGAGATACACAGGACCAGCATGAATATACAGTAGTAATAATTTTTTATGTGGTTGTGTGAATTTAAAATAGTGCAGTCTGTCAGATCTTCCATGACATTTGAGTTGCATGCGCCACCACAAATATTGAGAATCACACACGTCATCCTCTTCATTATCTCCTGCAGTTCTAAAGTACTGTACATAGTCTAAAGCAGTGGTCTCCAAATTGTGGCCCGCAGGCTGGATGTTGTCCTTTGCTTGCCTTTATCCGGCCCTTAGGGCACGATTCCTCCCATCAATACAAGACACTATTCCTCCCACTGACACTAAAGATGTAGCACTATTCATCTCACTGACACCAAAGACACCAAATAATCCAAAGGGGATTATTCTTCACACTAATACCAATGATGGGGATTATTCTTCCCACTAATACCAATGATAGGGGCATTATTCCTCCCACTTATACCAAAGATGGGGCACTATTCCTTCCACTGATACCAATGATAAAGATTATTCTTCCCACTATTACCAATACCTCCTACTGCCCACATTACTACTCATACCTCCTACTGCCCACAGGCATTACGTAATTTTTATACTCCCACTGACCACCAAGTCTGAGGCATTTACTACTTCCACTGGCCACAATTCAGCCCCTCTAAAGTCTGAAGGACAGTAAACTGGCCCTTTGCTTAGAAAGTTTGGAGACCCCTGGTCCAGAGTAAGAGACGGTACTTTCCTGACACAAACATCTCATGAATTGATGGGTTAACCCGACCCTTACTGAACTGATAGAGCTGACTACCCTAGAAATAAAAAATAAAAAATCCTACCTAGCAAACACATTCTTTTTGTTGTCCTCACGGCAATAGGACACAACTGCTGTGCCTAGCAGCATTGCAGTGATGAATATGATTGGATTTTGCACTATTTTTGCCTGTCACTTACCTGGTTATAGAGCCTGACGCGAAGACAGAGGCCTCTCTAACATCTCTAGATCAGGGGTCCATTTGGAGGGAGATAGTGGCTGCCAAAGCACGGTGAGGTATGAGTGCCTGTAGATTGTGCAGGTAAGTAGCTGATGTTTCACCAGGGATGAGCCAGAAGACAGAAGCAGCTGACAGCGGACAGATGCAGTGGATCCAGAGCTGGCAGGAATCAGACTTCAAGGTGCTTGGCTGGATGGCAACAGGTGGCTGATGCTAAGTAGGCAGACAGGAACCAAGCAAGAAGAGTACTGGTCAGACAATGCCGTGGCAGACCGCATGAGCAGGATGCAGGGTCAGGCATGCCGGGTCAGTAAACGTTGGTCAGATCAGTCATAAAGAGCAGGCAAAAGAGACGTTGGGACACAGGCCAATGTCAGCAACAGTGAGCCAGATCAGGCAAGGCAGCAGACAAGAGCAGATTCAAGGAACAAGCTAAGGTCAGGGCAGGTAGCATTCAAGCGCAGTCAGAGGCAAGCCAGGTCAGAAGCAGAAGTCAGGCAGAGGAACAGGCAATGTTGTAGATCAAGCAACAGACTTGGGGGACACACCCTAAAAATGTGTTTACATTCAAGATGGTGCTGCTATAAGACCGCAAACAGAACAAAATATATTACAGCGCACACATAAAAAGATGACATTTAAATCCTGCAAGGCTATTTAACCACTTTGACCCCGGAAGATTTGGCTGCTCAATGACTAGGCCATTTTTTGCGATACGGAACTGCATAGCTTTAACTGACAATTGCGCGGTCGTGAGAGGCTATACCCAAACAAAATTGACGTCCTTTTTTCCCACAAATAGAGCTTTCTTTTGGTGGTATTTGATCACCTCTGTGGTTTTTATTTTGTGCGCTATAAACAAAAGAAGAGCGACAATTTTGAAAAAAAACATAATATCTATTACTTTTTGCTATAATAAATATCCCACATTTTTTTTCAAAAAAACTAATTTTTTCCTCAGTTTAGGCCGATATGTATTCTTCTATATATTTTTGGTAAAAAAAAAATCGCAATAAGCGTGAATTGATTGGTTTGCGCAAAAGTTATAGCGTCTACAAAATAAGGGATAGATTTATGGCATATTATTTTTCTTTCTAGTAAAGGCGGTGACCTGTGATTTTCATTGGGACTGCGATACTGCGGTGGAAAAATTGGACACTTTTGACACCATTGACAATTATACAGCGATCAGTGCTATAAAAATGCACTGATTACTGTATAAATGTCACTGGCAGGGAAGGGGTTAACACTAGGGGGCGATCAAGGGGTTAACCGTATTCCCTCACTGTGTTCTAACTGTAGGGGGGTTGGGAATGTCTAGGAGGAGAGAGAGAGATCGGTCTTCATCAATAGTATGAACACACGATCTGTCTCTACTCCCCTGAAAGAACCGGGATTTGTGTGTTTACACACACAGATCCCTGTTCTCGCTCTGTCACGAGCGATCGCAGGTACCTGGCGGTCATCGTGCCTGCCAGGCCCTCCAATTGGCTTCGGGCACACACTGCGGTGTGCGCCTCTAGTGGTCAAAAGGAAAAGAGACGTAAGGTAATGTCGATTTCCCCAGCCAATCCAACCTGCCTCAGTAAAACTGCGGCGGCTGGTCTGGAAGTGGTTAAAACACCTGAACATATTCACAAATATGGGGATTTGGTTACACCATATGGCCATATAGTGCTAAGCCCACTACTGTGTCTTATAGCAGCACCATCTTGAATGTAAACACATTTTTAAGGTGTGCCCCCCAAGTCTGTTGTTTGTATTTTGTAAGTGTCCTGACCAGATCCCTTGAGCCGGAGCACCCCATCCCCCCTTCATCACCTAATACTAGTGTCCACCTGTGTTATAGGAGGAGTCCTTATAGATCTCCCACATAGAGGAGTTTGTCTCCCATGGTTGAGATGCAGGACCTTTTATTCTATGAATAGTGTAGGATCCACTGATAATGGGGTACTTTGACGCAGTAGTGGGCTTAGCACTATATGGCCATAGATTGTAACTAAATCCCCAAATTTTTTAATATGATCAGGTGTTTTAAATAGCCTTGCAGGATTTAAATGTATTTTTGTATGTGTGCGCTGTAATATATTTTGTAATGTTGTAGATCAAACAACAATGAGCCAGTGCAGCAGCCCTGTTTAAATAGCCCATTTGGCACCAGTATTAGTGACAGGCATGCCTGTGCACATCTACCCGGACACTTGCTGGCCTGTGCCTGCGCACATGTATGCCCCTAGGAACATTGTCTGCACTAATAGCCTTCCCTGACATTGCCCATACCTTATGTCCCGTACACACGGTTGGACATTGATCGGACATTCCGACAACAAAATCCTAGGATTTTTTCAGACGGATGTTGGCTCAAACTTGTTTTGCGTACACACGGTCGCACAAAGTTGTCGGAATTTCCGATCGCCAAGAACGCGGTGACGTAAACCACGTACGATGAGACTAGAAAAGGCCAGTTCAGAACCAAGCGCGGCACCCTTTGGGCCCCTTTTGCTAATCTTGTGTTAGTAAAAGTTTGGTGAGAGACGATTTGCACTTTTTCAGACTCGTGGTTTTCAGATCGTTTTCTGCTGTTCAGTTTGTGCTTGTGGGTTTGTATCTGCTCCTCAGTGCGTGCAGCAAACTCCGTGTGACTTTGTCATTGTGTTCTTGTTCAATCGTTACTGTTTTTCAGGTCGCTCTTCACAGGCCTTGCTGTTCTTCAGTGCTTTCTGTTACTTTGTTCTGAGCAGCCGACCGTTTCCTAGCCATGTTGCGTATATGTACTCCTCGTAGAGTTCGTGCTGTGCGGGGGCTTGGTGTTGGGGTCCTGACCTTGACACAAGTCCAGTCCATGAACAGGGTGGGGAGGAGTTCATGGACCAAGAATTGGTTGCTTCAGCGTGACCAGTTCTGTCATATGCCTTTGCTCCGTGAGATCCGTGAGAATAATCCTGATGATTTCAGGAACTTTCTCCGGATGAGGGACCCCGTATTTCACCGTTTGTTGGCTTTGCTGACCCCCTATATCAGCAGGCAGGATACCTGCATGAGGCAAGCCATCACTCCGGAGCAGAGGTTAGTCGCCACCCTGCAGTACTTGGCGACGGGGAGAAGTCTGCAGGACTTGAAGTTCTCGACCTGTTCTGCCATCATACAGGTCCTGCAGAAGGAGTATATAAAGGTAAGATTTTTATTCTTTAACATCACATTTTATTGTTTGTAATGTTTGATAATATATTGTATTTCTTTCCTCATTCCCTAATTACCATGATTGGAATATGCTGTGAATGTTCTCTTTGTCCTCATGCATGCTGGATTTTTCTTTAATTTTTTTTTTGGTCCTTCATACATATTTCCCTTCACTTACCTCCCCAGCATGCTCTCCTGGCCCTATATTCACCTCATGTAGTCACTTAACAATGTATTTTATCAGCTCCATAGTAGTGCTTTACCCCAAACACCCCCTAAAATGTTTTTAAATGTGATTTGTGCTTTAAATTCAGGCAGAGTGCCAGAGGCTTTTTTTGGGGGGTCCCCAAATCATTTGGAACCCTCCCTCCCCCCAACTGCTAAGTCAGCTGATCCCAATTCTCTATCTATCCTCAATCATCTATCTGCTGACTTTGCCAAACCCATACACACTAGACCCATCTCTTTTGTGGTCAGATGTATGGATGAATTCCCCAAAGCATGTAGTGCAAGGGCCTGCCTGTATACTTTCAAATGGTACTGTTTAAAGTTTTTTTATCCTATTATTATCTTGATAGGTAATAGCAGAATGTCCAAATGTGCTCAAATGTGTACAATGTGTATTTATGTGTATTTATATCTTTGTATTATGACACTTCTTACCTGTCCAGTGGGCTGCCAATAGTGTAACTAAGGAGGGGCTGTTCCAAGTAATACACATTATTTAGGCATTCATCTCTCAATGAAGTGGAGAGGGTTACCTGTCCAAGAGCTCCCCCCCCCATAATGTTAGAAATGGCCCATGAGAGGGGGGAGGGGGAATATGATAGGTGTACCTTATACTTTGGTCTTTAAAAACTCCCTCAAATAAATGTTATCTTGATGTTGGCCAAGAATGTTTGTGTCTAATCTGCTTTCCATGTTTATGTGCAAAAAGACTACATTTTTTTTTGTTTTCCTCAACAGTTTCCTTCCACGCCACAGGAATGGCAGACTGTGGCTTCCCACTTTGCCCAGCGGTGGGACTTTCCTAACTGCGGAGGGGCAATTGATGGAAAACACGTCCACATCACCACAACTCGGGGTCGTACTATTATAATTATAAGGGGTTCAATAGTATTGTGATGTTGGTGGTGGTGTCGGCTACTTATGAGTTCCTGTATGTGGACGTGGGGAAGAATGGCCGGATGTCCGATGGTGGAGTCATCGCCCAGATGGAGTTCTACAGGCGTCTCCAGAATGCCAGCTTGGACTTGCCAACTCCAGAAGACAATGTGGAAGGACTCCCATTCGTCTTCATTGCGGATGAAGCCTTTGCACTGGGGGACCATCTTATGCGGCCATTCCCGATGAGGACCCTCACCCCGGACCAGAGGGTTTTTAATTACCAACTGGCCAGAGCCAGAAGAGTGGTGGAAAACAGGTTTGGAATCATGGCCAGCCGGTTCTGCCTATTTCTTACACCCATACATATGGCGGAGTACAAACTGAATCACATTATCCTGGCGTGCTGTGTTATACACAACTTTTTACGGCAACATTCTGCCAACTATGCTGGCTCAGTTGGGCCTGAGGCCGGAATTCTAAATGAACCAACCCTGACGGCGCTTGAAAGTGGGCGTCCTGGCTTGCCCTCCCTGAGTGCCCGTGATGTCCAGCTAAGATACCTTGAATTCTTTGCGGGTAGGGGGGTTATCAATATGCCAGACAATGTGTGAAACCTTTTCAAATAAAAAAAAATAATTAAGCAAATCTTTGGTGACATTTACTGCTTGTGTTTGATTTAGCTGACCCTGACACAAATGTGGTGAGTCCTGAAAATGGCGTGATTGTGTAACCTTTCAAAGCACTGTTGGGTGTTATTTACTAAAGGCAAAGACACTTTGCACTACAAGTGCACTTGAAACTGCACTTTGGAGTGCAAAGTGGATTTGCCCTTAGGAAATAACACCCATTGTCACAGAAAACACCAATTAGAGCACCCCAAAAGTGTTCTAGCGTTGAGACAATAATCCACACATTCTTGATTAACAATCTTTTTAATACCAGCACAATCACATGTGCATTTAGAAAAGGTTTGGCAAACAAACCAATATGTTTGTTGTATAACAATTTTTGGGGTCACATTAGAAAAAGTAGAAATGTCCATTTAAGATAAAACAGGCATGTTTAAAAACACACAAGAAAGACACAAATCTTGAACTTACAAAGTTCACATTTGGTAGAACTTGAAGGCAATATCAGACATGAGTATTTAGGAACTGTGTTTGATATTGCGTTCAGATGGGGTGAAGTCACCCCCGGAAAAGCCAAATTTTGAAGATGCACACAAATACCTGAATGTCAACATGTGCTAGCTGTCATCATGTGGGATCAAGGGACGTGCTTTGGGGGAGCCACCCCTTCCTCACAGCTACTTTATTATTGAGGAAGGGGTTGCACCCCCAAAAGGCGTCCATTGATCTCCCGTGATGGCAGATAGCACATGTTGACACACTGTGTGCATCCTCAAAATTTGGCTTTTCTACTATTTGACAAAAAATGTTAAAATTGTAGTACACCATAAAACAAAGGGATTTAGAGGGGTTTTAAACTCTCCCCAAAACATCAATGATGTTCTTATTTTTTTGAAGAACATCATTGATGTTTTTCTGGATGTTTTCCAATGCAACATTACACCCCATGATCTCCCCGATCAGGATCTGTGCACTTTCCAAGGTGAAAGGATCTGGATCCACAACATCACGATCACCTAAAAAGATAGAAACCAAAAAAAAAACCATGTATTATAAAAATGTCGGCATCCATCTCTTACCCGAGCCTGTGGTCGCAGACACTCACCTGTTGTGGTGCCAATTTCCACCACGTCTTCCTCCTCCTGCTCTTCTTGTATTTGGGGGATTTCCCCTTCTTCCAAAGGTGGGGGGTCTCTGGTCCCCTCGGATGAGGGGTGTCCTCCGAGTCTTTTCTCCCCTATGTAAAAAAAAAAATCGTATACTTAGCACACAGATATTTGAGGGAAGAACTATAAATATGAAACATTGCTTGGAAGTGGGGTACAATTGTCTATTTTGGCTGAGTTCCAAGATGTAGAATTTTTAGTGTCCTATGTCAAGCTTGAATACCCACTTGAGCCCCGGACCATTATGCTGCCTAAGGACCAGAGGTCTTTTTCCAATTTGGCACTGCGTCACTTTAACTTTTAATTGCGCGGTCATGCAATGCTGTACCCAAACGAAATTTGCGTCCTTTTCTTCCCACAAATAGAGCTTTCTTTTGATGGCATTTGATCACCTCTGCCGTTTTTATTTTTTGCGCTATAAACGGAAAAAGACCGAAAATTTTGAAATAAAAAGATTTTTTCTACTTTTTGTTATAAAAAAAATCCAATAAACTCAATTTTAGTCATACATTTAGGCCAAAATTTATTCGGCCACATGTCTTTGGTAAAAAAAAAGTTAATAAGCGTATATTTATTGATTTACGCAAAAGTTATAGCGTCTACAAACTAGGGTACATTTTCTGGAATTTACACAGCTTTCAGTTTATGACTGCCTATGTCATTTCATGAGGTGCTAAAATGGCAGGGCAGTACAAAACCCCCCCAAATGACCCCATTTTGGAAAGTAGACACCCCAAGGAAATTGCTGAGAGGCATGTTGAACCCATTGAATATTTAATTTTTTTGTCCCAAGTGATTGAATAATGACAAAAAAAAAAAAATATTTACAAAAAGTTGTCACTAAATGATATATTGCTCACACAGGCCATGGGCCTATGTGGAATTGCACCCCAAAATACATTCAGCTGCTTCTCCTGAGTATGGGGATACCACATGTGTGGGACTTTTTGGGAGCCTAGCCGCGTACGGGGCCCCGAAAACCAATCACTGCCTTCAGGATTTCTAAGGGCATAAATTTTTGATTTCATTCCTCACTACCTATCACAGTTTTGAAGGCCATAAAATGCCCAGATGGCACAAAACCCCCCCAAATGACCCCATTTTGGAAAGTAGACACTCCAAGCTATTTGCTGAGAGGCATGTTGAGTCCATGGAATACTTTCTTTTTTGCCACAAGTTGCGGGAATGTGACAATTTTTTTTTTTTTTGCACAAAGTTGTCACTAAATGATATATTTCTCACACAGGCCATGGGCATATGTGGAATTGCACCCCAAAATACATTTAGCTGCTTCTCCTGAGTATGGGGATACCACATGTGTGGGACTTTTTGGGAGCCTAGCCGCATACGGGGCCCCGAAAACCAAGCACCGCCTTCAGGATTTCTAAGGGCGTAATGTTGTGATTTGACTCCTCACTACCTATCACAGTTTTGAAGGCCATAAAATGCCAAGATGGCACAAAACCCCCCCAAATGACCCCATTTTGGAAAGTAGACACCCCAAACTATTTGCTGAGAGGCATGTTGAGTCCATGGAATATTTTATATTTTGACACAAGTTGCGGGAAAGTAACACTTTTTTTTTTTTTTTTTGCACAAAGTTGTCACTAAATGATATATTGCTCAAACATGCCATGGGCATATGTGGAATTACACCCCAAAATACATTCTGCTGCTTCTCCTGAGTATGGGGATACCACATGTTTAGGACTTTTTGGGAGCCTAGCCGCGTACGGGGCCCCGAAAACCAACCACCGCCTTCAGGATTTCTAAGGGCATAAATTTTTGATTTCACTCCTCACTTCCTATCACAGTTTTGAAGGCCATAAAATGCCAAGATGGCACAAAACCCCCCCAAATGACCCCATTTTGGAAAGTAGACACCCCAAGGTAATTGCTGAGAGGCATGTTGAGTCCATGGAATATTTTATTTTTTGACACAAGTTGCGGGAAAGTGACAATTTTTTTTTTTTTGCACAAAGTTGTCACTAAATGATATATTTCTCACACAGGCCATGGGCATATGTGGAATTGCACCCCAAAATACATTTAGCTGCTTCTCCTGAGTAAGGGGATACCACATGTGTGGGACTTTTTGGGAGCCTAGCCGCATACGGGGCCCTGAAAACCAAGCACCGCCTTCAGGATTTCTAAGGGCGTAAAGTTGTGATTTCACTCCTCACTGCCTATCACAGTTTTGAAGGCCATAAAAAGCCCAGATGGCACAAAACCCCCCCAAATGACCCCATTTTGGAAAGTAGACACCCCAAGCTATTTGCTGAGAGGCATGTTGAGTCCATGGAATATTTTATATTTTGACACAAGTTGCGGGAAAGTGACAATTTTTTTTTTTTTTTTTTTGCACAAAGTTGTCACTAAATGATCTATTGCTCAAACATGCCATGGAAATATGTGAAATTACACCCCAAAATATATTCTGCTGCTTCTCCTGAGTATGGGGATACCACATGTGTGGGACTTTTTGGGAGCCTAGCCGCATACGGGGCCCCGAAAACCAAGCACCGGTTTCAGGATTTCTTTTTTTTTTTTTTTTTTTTTTTTTTTTTTTGATTTAAAGTAAAGTTTATTGAATTCTTGAAAAAATACATCAATCAAGATAGATGAAAAGGAGCACAACGCTCATCGAGTACAGATTATAAAAACGGTACAGCTGTTATATATGTTGTCAACAGTAAATCTTGAATAGTCATAGACTTGTAACCTAAACACATATGTTGCTATGAGCGTTGGGAGTCTCGGCACCAGAGCCCCTTCTGGGAACTAACTGCTCTGGTGAACCGGGAAACCCCGAGCCCATTCCGTTATTAATATGTGGAAAAAAGTCCAGGATATAGAAACACAGCTTTAGAAACTGAAAAAATAATAAACAGGATAAAACTGAATGGAGCATGTATCTATATGACAACTGACTAACATGCTAATAACGTAATTATACACACATTGCTTTAAACAAAGAAGCCTATCGGTCAGTCGACCTCTCAGGATGGATTAGACTTTGGCTGGTCGATCCGGACCGAAGTGTGTTATGCTTGGGGGATAAGGTGGTATTACTGTTGAGAGTCTGCCCTGAGAGCCTCCTTGAGGCCAATAACCAATGTAATAAAAAGTACCGAGAGCCAGAGGGACCAGTATTAAAATAGGGAGAGAGTAGGAGAGTGAGATGGGGAAAGAAAGAAGTTAGGAGAGACAGAGGGGATAGGGGGGGGTGCGAGGATTAGCTGATCATCAGGAGTGATGGGGAGGAGGTGCACAGGAGACCCCTACAAGAGAGAGATTGAGAGTCCACAGACTATAAACCATGCTTAGAACTATCGTTCACACATACAGAGGGTGCCCCACTAGATTTGCCCAGGGTTCCCAGATAATTTTGAATTTGTCTAGGGTATCTAGGATTGTGTTGGATATTTTTTCTTGCAGCATGATCCAAGTGATTTTTTGTTTGGCTAGCCGAATGGACACTTTCGGTGATTTCCAGGACCGGGTGATGGTCATTTTGGCCCCTACTAGAATAAAATGGATCAGCTTCTGGGTATGTTTGGAAATTTTAGGGATGGGACCATTAAGCAATGCAATGGTTGGATCTTGTTTAAGGGTACAACCGCATGTTCTGCGGATAAGGGAGAAGATCTTGTTCCAATACAATCTGATTTTAGGGCATTCCCATAGTATGTGTAAAAGATTCCCCACATGACCGCAGCCTCTAAAGCAGAGAGGCGACGCTTGCGGAAAGAATTTGGCTAGACGAGACGGTACCAGGTACCAGCGTGTAAGAATTTTCAACCCTGCTTCGTTTATTGAAGTGTTAACCATACCTTTAAAGGAGCGGGCAAAATTAGTATGCCACTTATCCAGGTCCCAGCTGAAGTCAAGATCCCTCTCCCAGCTCATCATGTACGCTGCCTTTTCCGTGGGTTCCGCCAGGGAAGAATAGATGAGAGAGATACCTCCCTTTGTGTCTGAGGCCGAAGCACACCATTGTTCATAAGGCGTTACTAAAAGATGATTCTCATTGCTCTTCCATACTTGATTCAAAAAATGTGAAAGTTGAAAGAATCTGAATTTTTCAGCTGAGGGCATTTCTAGTTTGGAAATACAGTATGCTAGAGTGAGGGGACCATTGGAGTTGAAGAATTGACCAATTCTATAAAGGCCCTTGTCAAGCCACCATTTGAAGGCTCGAATATCTAATCCAGGTGGGAAATTATGATTCCTAAAGATATGTGCCAGGGGATGCCAAATAGAGATGAGGGGTTTGAGCTTATGAAGGGCGTCACAAAGTTTCATTGAGTGAGATAATGTGGGAGCTAATATAGGGGGACGTTTTTTGGGGATATTCCAAAGCAGGAAGTCTAAAGTGAAACCAGGGACCGCCTCTCGCTCCATGCTCACCCAGTCTGGTTTGGGTCCTTTCATATAAATAGTTGAAAATTGGCTCAGTTGTGCTGCCTGGTAATACCACCAAAGATTAGGAACCCCTAATCCTCCCTTTTTTCTGGGTCTAAAAAGTACCTCTTTAGAGAACCTGTGGCCTTTTTTATCCCATATAAAGCGTATTATTGCGGATTGTAGTCGTAGAATGTGCGATTTGGGGACTGGGATGGGTAAGGAACGAAAGAGATATAATAACCGAGGTAGGAGTGTCATTTTGACCGCGTTCACTTTACCTAACCACGAGAGCTTATATAGCGACCATTGGGTCAGTTCGTCTGTGAGCTTTTTGAACATGGGAGGAAAATTGTGTTTATAAAGTGTATCGATACCAGACGTAAGGTTAATGCCAAGATAAGGGATGGATGCGGAATTCCATGAGAATGGAAATTTACTTTTTAGGTTGTCAACGATGTCTTGAGAAATTGAAACATTAAGAGCGACTGATTTGGAGACATTAACCTTAAGTCCGGAAGCTGCTTCAAAGTCTTGTAAAAGTTGCAGAATGTTAGGGATGGAGATTAAGGGAGATGTGACGAACAGGAGGACATCATCCGCGAATAAAGCGCATTTGTGAGTATTTTGCCCACAACGAACTCCATGGATGTCAGGGTGTTGTCTAATCGCGATGGCTAAAGATTCGATAGCCATCGCGAAAAGAAGAGGGGAGAGGGGACATCCCTGCCTTGTTCCCTTCTGTATAGAGAAATTATCTGATAGATGTCCTTGTAATCTCACCTGTGCCTTGGGTTGGTGGTAAAGGGCTCTCAAAATATTAATAAAGTTCGGGCCAAAACCCCATTTACTTAAAATTGTGAAGAGATAGGGCCAAGCCACTGTGTCAAACGCTTTTTGGAGATCTATGGAAAGGAGGAGGCCTCCCTGAGGAGGTCCCCCGTCCCACCCTGATCTCATTAGGGAGACTGCATTTATTGCTCTACGTATCTGGTCCGGTCCCTGTCTCCCCGGTATGAACCCCACCTGGTCCTTATGTATGTAGGTGCCTATAAAAGAGGCGAGTCTATTGGATAATATTTTTGTCATAAGTTTTAGATCATTATTAATTAATGAAATAGGTCTGTAGTTACTGACTTCGCTGGGGTCTTTACCTGGCTTAGGTATGACCGAGATAAAGGCCAAGTTGGCATTAGGATCCAGCGGAGAAGCTTTGGTTAAGGAGTTGAAGAGGCGGACCAGGTACGGAGAGAGAGCATCTGTAAAAGTTTTATAATAGTGGTTTGAGAAACCATCAGGTCCTGGGGCTGAGTCTTTTCTAATCCCTTTTATGACTGCTCGGATCTCGGATTCTTGAAATGGGGATTCCAAGATGGAGCGGTGAGATTCAGAAATTGTAGGTAATGGGATTTGTTCTAGAAAAGCATCCAATTTTTGTTGAGAAATTGGGCAATCATCGGAGTACAGGTTGGCATAAAAGGATTGGAATGATTTAAGGATTCTACTTGGGTTTTGGGTGTGCGACCCGGATTGTGTTTTTATTTTGGGTAGGGCAAATGACCTATGTTTCGGAGTAAGTTTGGCTGCTAACTGGGGGCCAAATTTGTTCGCGCGCAGGTAAAAACTGCCGCTGAGCCAATGAAGGTGCTTTTCTGCGTTGGAGGTAAGGGCTGAGTTGAGAGATAGTCTAATAGCATCAAGTTTAGAGAGATTGTTTGAGTTGGGGTTCAGTTTATGGGATCTACTAAGGTTTTTGAATTCTTTCTCTAACTTTATGATATCTATCTGCCGTTCTCGCTTTAATTTGGCCGCTAATTGAATCAATTTCCCTCTGATTACCGCTTTGTGGGCGTTCCAAAGAGTAGTAGGGGAGATGTCATCAGTGTCATTCAGTAGGAAATACTCTTTAATATCCTTTTCTATTAAAATACAGTGGACAGGGTTAGATAAGATTTTCTCGTTTAGGCGCCATGTGCGAGAGCCAGATGGGGACAATGAGTTGGATATTCCTAAGCTTACCAGGGAGTGGTCGGACCACGGAACATCATGGATAGAGGCGTGGTTAGCTAAGTGTATATCAGGGTTCGACATGAAAATGTGGTCGATTCTGGCATATGTCTTGTGGGGAGCCGAGTAGTGTGTATAGTCCCTTAATGATGGGTTTAGTTCCCTCCATGAGTCAATGAGGCCTACCGAGTGAAAAAGTCTGGCAATCTGGAGGCTCTGTTTGGGGGGCTGTTTAAAGCGAGGGATCCCCTGAGCTGCTTTATTTAGGGTCTGATCAAATGTAATGTTGGAGTCCCCCCCCATAATCACCCTACCCTCAAAGTGGGAAGAGAGGTTAGCCAATAAGGAGGAGAAGAATTTAGCTTGGCCTTTGTTAGGGGCATAATATGAGATGATAGTGTAGAGGTTACCTTCAATCAAACCTTTGACCAATATATATCTCCCATCGTTATCTTTAATTGTTAAAATGTGAGAAAAAGGGGTCTGTTTGGAGATTAGGATGGCTACACCTCTTTTTTTCTCGCTAGCGTTTGTAAGGAAAAAAGTGGGGTATTTGTTGTGTAGAAAAGAAGGCGAATAGTTTGAGGGAAAATGGGTTTCCTGTAGGAGCACGACATCTGCTCCTCTTGAATGGTAGCTTTGGAAAGCTTTGCGTCTCTTGACGGGCGAGTTGAGCCCTTGGGTGTTATGAGAGATCACCTTAAGTGCCCTCTGTAAAGGAGGTGGGTCAGCCATAGTCACAGTGGGAGTGATCCTGGTATGTTAGGTGCGCACCTACCCGGTTCCCTAAAGATGCAGCGCTGAGTCTGGGAGAGAGATCCCGATGTCGCAGCGGAGTGGTCTGGATAAAGCTGGTCTCCTGTGCACCTTCCTGAAATAGAGGAGAGGGTAAGGAGGAGAAGGGGGGAAAGAGGAGAGCGAGGAGAAGATGAAGGAAGAAGGGAAGAATCATTAAATAAAACAAACTAATAACGTCAAAAAAGTCTAGGCGTATGAGCCCAGAAAAGCAGTGAACTGGACTAAAAAGTTCAGTTCAAGTCTGAGACCCAAAAAACAGTAGGGTCTCAGAAAAACAGGAACAACCTCAGCCGAGGCTGTTAGTCTGATGTAACCAGTGGGAGGATCTCCCCTGGTTACAACAGAAGGAGTGGCGATGCTAGCCCAGCCGAGCCGCCGGTTCCCCATCTATTGGGGAAATATGGAACCTAAAGAACCTGAAATTCAACAAAATTTTAAATATATACTCATATAAAAGAAAGAAAACAAAAATGAGGAGTTAAGCCCAACCTCTAAGAGGTACCTGGGTAAATCACTACCTTAAATAGACATAACAAAACAATTCCTTTCATAGTAGATATCTTTCCAGTAATCAGGAAGGGGGAGGGAGGGTGGGAGTAAGGATATGGAGGGGGGGGGGGAGGGGAGTGAGAGAGGACACAACTTTATGCCTTGGCTTTCCTGTAAGTCATTATAACCTAAAGTGCGGTCCATTATGAAAATCGAGGATATTTGTCTAAAGATATATATATATATATATATATATATAAAAAAAAAAAAAAAAAAAGAAGGGGAGGGGAAGGGGGGAGGGGAATAAAACATCCCGGGATCATCCACCCCCCTCTTTATTTTGAGGAAATGAGTGAAGAAAAATCAGGTAAGTGCGACCATTTTCACTGATGGGTATATATGGTCGGATGGGGTGTATACAATGTACACACGTACCCCTCGTTCAGAGGGTATGACTTGGAGGGGAAAAGATAGTCACACAGTCCTGGTAGAGCCGTAAAAAGAGGAATTCATCTTGGAGGGAAGGAATCACGGTGGCGCTTCGGTTGCTGTTTGTTCCAGAGGGGAGTGATGGGGCTGCCTGGAGGGGGTCTCTTCGAGGAACTTGGCCTGGACGGGGGATCCTGGGGAGAAGCTTCTTGAGAGATGAGACCAAGTCGCAGGAGTAAGAGTTCACCTTCTTGGAATGAGGAGAATCCATACGATCTTTCTTTATATTGAAATTGGAGATGGAAAGGGAAGGTCCATCGATACTTAATTGATTTCTGTGAGAGGATTTCAAGGAGAGGTTTCAGAGCTCTTCTTTTTAGAATTGTAGTTTTGGAAATGTCAGCGAAGACTTGAATCTTGTTTCCTTGGAAGGATAAGGTGTCCAGATTCCGAGATCTTTTCATAACTTCCTCTTTGGTTTCATAATAGTGGGGCTTAACCACTATATCCCTCGGGAGCCCGTCCTGTCTGGGAGGCTGTAGCGCTCTGTGGGCTCTATCAATCTCTAGTTTGTGGTCAGAGATATCTGGGATAAGTTCTTTCATGAAAAGCTTCACTGTGTCATGAACATTAGTAACAGCTTCAGGGATACCTCGAATGCGGAAGTTACCTCTCCGATTACGATTTTCCAAGTCATCGATCTTCCCTAGTGCTGTATCAAGTTGTTCCTGCAACAATTGAATGCAGTCGGTGTTCTGATTGGTGCGCGCAACAGTATGATCCACGGCTTGTTCAATTAAATCAATGCGGGCCCCCAAGCTCTGTAAGTCGGCCTTTATAGACGTGGTGATCTGCGCTGCATTTTGGGCCAGGCCTGTGGCCAGCATGTCTGAAAAACAGTTCAGAAGTTGTGCCATGTCTGATTGGTGGGGCGAGTTCAGGTTTGCGGCCTGTTGCATGGCAGGGGATGGGGCGGGAGCGTGCAGTGATGGGATATGGAGCATATCAGATAAGGCCTTGTTAAAAAGGGAGTCTTTGCTGTTAGGGAGAGCCGTCTTGGGGGGGGTACTACTCACAGAAGATCCCAGTGTGGTAGTGGCGAGCTGTTCCTCCTCAGGGAAGTCTGCCATGAGGTCTCCGTCTCCTGTGTCAGCATGTGAAGAGGCCACGGCCGCCATCTTAGGAGCAGTGGGGTCAGGCAGGCCGAAGGTGAGTTTCCTGCTAACCGCTGAGCGATGTGAGCGGTTAGGCATATAAATTTGTGCCCACGGACCTCCTCTACCTGTGGGTGTTCGGTGGGGACGGTTCCGCTAGAGATTTCAGCGTCTGGGGACCGCGGAAGGCTCGGCTGCGACGGAGCTCCCGTTCAGAGCGTCTTCCCGGAAGTCCCGCGCATGCGCACTCCCGGTTTCAGGATTTCTAAGGGCGTTAAGTTGTGATTCCACTCCTCACTACCTATCACAGTTTTGAAGGCCATAAAATGCCAAGATGGCAAAACCCCCCCCAAATGACCCCATTTTGGAAAGTAGACACCCCAAGCTATTTGCTGAGAGGCATGGTGAGTATTTTGCAGCTCTCATTTGTTTTTGAAAATGAAGAAAGACAAGAAAAAATTTTTTTTTTTTTCTTTTTTCAATTTTCGAAAGTTTGTGACAAAAAGTGAGGTCTGCAAAATACTCACTATACCTCTCAGCAAATAGCTTGGGGTGTCTATTTTCCAAAATGGGGTCATTTGGGGGGGGGGGGGTTGTGCCATCTGGGCATTCCATGGCCTCCGAAACTGTGCTAGGCAGTGAAGAGTGAAATCAAAAATTTACGCCCTTAGAAAGCCTGAAGGCGGTGCTTGGTTTTCGGGGTCCCGTGCGCGGCTAGGCTCCAAAAAAGTCCCACACATGTGGTATCCCCATACTCAGGAGAAGCAACAGAATGTATTTTGGGGTGTAATTTCACATATTCCCATGGCATGTTTGAGCAATATATCATTTAGTGACATCTTTGTGCAAAAAAAAAAAAAAAAAAAGATTTGTCTCTTTCCCGCAACTTGTGTCACAATATAAAATATTCCATGGACTCGACATGCCTCTCAGCAAATAGCTTGGGGTGTCTACTTTCCAAAATGGGGTCATTTGGGGGGGGGGTTTGAACTGTCCTGGCATTTTATGCACAACATTTAGAAGCTTATGTCACACATCACCCACTCTTCTAACCACTTGAAGACAAAGCCCTTTCTGACACTTTTTGATTACATGAAAAAAATAATTTTTTTTTGCAAGAAAATTACTTTGAACCCCCAAACATTATATATTTTTTTTAAAGCAAATGCCCTACAGATTAAAATGGTGGGTGTTTCATATTTTTTTTTCACACAGTATTTGCGCAGCGATTTTTCAAACGCATTTTTTGGGGAAAAAACACACTTTTTTAAATTTTAATGCACTAAAACACACTATATTGCCCAAATGTTTGATGAAATAAAAAAGATGATCTTAGGCCGAGTACATAGATACAAAACATGACATGCTTTAAAATTGCGCACAAACGCGCAGCGGCGACAAAATAAATACATTTTTAAAAGCCTTTAAAAGCCTTTACAGGTTACCACTTTAGATTTACAGAGGAGGTCTACTGCTAAAATTACTGCCCTCGTTCTGTCCTTCGTGGTGATACCTCACATGCATGGTGCAATTGCTGTTTACATTTGACGCCAGACCGACGCTTGCGTTCGCCTTTGCGCGAGAGCAGGGGGGGACAGGGGTGCTTTTTTTTTTTTTTTTTTTTTTCTTTATTATTTTTTTGCTTTTTTATCTTATTTTTAAACTGTTCCTTTCATTTTTATTTTTTTTTAATTAATTTTATTGTTATCTCAGGGAATGTAAATATCCCCTATGATAGCAATAGGTAGTGACAGGTACTCTTTTTTTAAAAAATTGGGCTCTATTAGACCCTAGATCTCTCCTCTGCCCTCAAAGCATCTGACCACATCAAGATCGGTGTGATAAAATGCTTTCCCAATTTCCCAATGGCGCTGTTTACATTCGGCGAAATCTAAGTCATGAAATGCTCGTAGCTTCCGGTTTCTTAGGCCATAGAGATGTTTGGAGCCATTCTGGTCTCTGATCAGCTCTATGGTCAGCTGGCTGAATCACCGGCTGCATTTTCAGGTTCCCTGTTGGGACAGGAAAGCCAGAGAAAAACATGGAAGACGGTGGGGGAGGGGGGGGGGGCATTCCCTCCCACTGCTTGCAAAAGCAGTCTAGAGGCTAATTAGCCGCTAGGATTGCTTTTACATGAAAGCCGACCGCTGGCTGAAAAGAATGATACCAAGATGATACCTAAACCTGCAGGCATCATTCTGGTATAACCACTCAAAGTCCAGCAACATACCAGTACGTTGCTGGTCCTTGTTAGGCATATATTGTAAACTTTTTTTTCATGCAGCCTGTGGGCTGAACGAAAAAAAGATATTGATCGGTGGGTATGCCCACCATTAGAATACCTCCCTTCATCCACCCACTTCTAATGATGGGCATACATGCACCATTTATATATGCCGAAGCATGGGGGCATCCTCCCGCAAAAGGCAGGAGCAAATTGCTCCTCCACCCACTGCCCCCACGCTTCGGCATATATGCTGAAGTATGTAACTGTGGTGGTGAAATCACCTCCGACAGCGCTGGAGTCACGGCTTTATATATCGTGGGAGCAAACGCTGTTGCTGTCAAGATAAATAAATCCGCGCTGCAACTGAATGGCGTACCTGCTAAGCAAATGATGGTTAACAATAAAACAAAGTAACATTACAGTATAACAGTAAGACTTACCATACCTGCAAAGCAAATACAAAAAAAAAAATAGTAAAAAATAAAACATTTAACGCAACCTGTGCCTAAAATATATATATGCCGAAGCATGGGGGCATCCTCCCGCAAAAGGCAGGAGCAAATTGCTCCTCCACCCACTGCTGCCCCCACGCTTCGGCATATATGCTGAAGTATGTAACTGTGGTGGTGAAATCACCTCCGACAGCGTTGGAGTCACGGCTTTATATATCATGGGAGCAAACGCTGTTGCTGTCAAGATAAATAAATCCGCGCTGCAACTGAATGGCGTACCTGAAAACAATAAAATGGTTACCAACAAAACACAGTAAACGGTAAAGTATGAAAAATCTGAAAAGGAAACATGGTAAAATATAATAACAATAAAACATTGCAGAATAGAATAGAGTAAAAAAGAGAAGAACAATAGAGAGAGAATAGAGAGAGAGAGAACAATAAAACAACAACTATTTTTGGTTTTTTTATTTTATATTTTTTTTTGTGTTTTTATTTTTTTTTATTTTTTTTTTATTTTTTTTTTTACACTTTTTTTTAGTAACTTTTAACTTTTGTAACTTTTGTTCCAGGTTTCGGTCTCTCAAAATGCAATGGCATCTTGGGAGACCCTGTGTTAGTGTGCCTAGTCTGTGCAGTGCTGAACCCTACGCTAATACTCAACTAATGTATGGTAGCGTTCAAAGCATTCACCCATGCAAAGGCCAGGATTGCCAGGACAGGAGGGACAATAAGACCGGGTGTCACGCCTAAATCCGCGCTTGCTGCAGACACGACATCTTTTTTGGGGGGCTCGTTGGGTAGGGGTACTCGGGATGGCATAAAGAAAATGCCGCTCATGCAGCCGGCTTACTGCATTTGGTTGGGGAAGGTGAGGTAGAGCACCGTCTGGAAACAGAAGGGCTCTGACGATCTCTTCCTGGAATTTAAGGAAGGATCCAGTCTGTCCTGAAGCTCTGTATAGCACATGAGCATTCAGCAAAGCCAACTGAAATAAGTATACAGACACTTTTTTGTACCAGCGTCTGGCCTTACGGGCAACTAAGTACGGCGCCAACAACTGGTCGTTGAGGTCCACCCCTCCCATATTAAGGTTGTATTCGTGGACACAGAGGGGTTTCTCCACAACACCAGTCGCCGTAGAAATTTGGGTCGTCGTGTCTGCATGAAGGGAGGTGAGAACGAAAACATTCTTCTTATCCCTCCACTTCATAGCGAGCAAATTATTATACTTCAAGCAGGCTCTCTCCCCCAGCCTAAGACGGGAATCTACAAGCCGCTGGGGAAAGCCCCGGCGATTAGGTCGCACGGTGCCACATGCTCCAATCTGCTGATCAAACAAGTGACTAAAAAGTGGCACGCTCGTATAATAATTGTCCACGTACAAGTGGTACCCCTTTCCGAATAAGGGTGACACCAAGTCCCACACTATCTTGCCAGCGCTTCCTATGTAGTCAGGGCAGTTTGTCGGCTCTACGTGACTATCTTTTCCCTCGTAAACCATAAATCTACATGTATAGCCTGTGGCCCTGTCACAGAGCTTATACATCTTGACCCCGTATCTGGCACGCTTGCTGGGAAGGTACTGTTTGAATGACAAGCGGCCAGAAAACGTAATCAGGGACTCATCAGCGCAGACAACTTGATGGGGGGTATACAAGTCTGCAAAACGTTGGTTGAAGTGGTTTACGAGGGGCCGAATTTTGTAGAGCCGATCGTATGCAGGGTCTCCACGAGGACGACAGAGTTCATTGTCGTTGAAGTGCATGAACCGCAAAATCTGCTCGTATCGTGCCCTGGCCATGGAAGCAGAGAACAAGGGTGAATGGTAAATTGGGTCAGTGGACCAATATGACCGCAACTTACTCTTTTTATTCAACCCCATGAGGAGGGAAAGGCCCAGAAAGGTCTTAAATTCGGAGACCGTAATTGGTCTCCAATCTCTGGCAAGGGAGGACTGGGGATTAGCGGCGATGTGTTGACCAGCGTATAAATTGCTTTGGTCCACAATAGATCTATAGAGATCTTCGGTGAAAAACAGTGAATAAAAATCCAGTGGCGTAAAGTCAACTGTTTCCACCTGAATTCCGGGTTGGCCAGTGAAAGGGGGAAGTACGGGTGCTGCAGAAGTGGAAGGTTCCCAATTCGGATTGGCCAATGCAGCAGGAAGGGCACTATGGGCACGACGGGCCTGTCTTTGTCTTCTTGGTGGCAGCGGGACACTACTAGTGCTTGCCACCTCGCCAGCTTGAACTGCACTTATGGGACTCGCCACGTCACCACGTGATACTGCAGTGCTGGATGTACGACCAGGGTGTACTAGGCCGCTGGTGCTTGCCAGTTCACCAGAAGGAGTAGCGGCGCTAGTACTGCTCTGCTCCATACGAGAGCCCTGCGGTTCTTGCACTTCAAGGACAGAAGAAGATTGGGGTCTGGTACGCCTGACCTTAGCAGGGACCACAACTCTGTCGTCAGAGCTATCTGTCATGGAGCCGCTGTCCTCTACAGGTTCGTATTCTGAGCCTGAACTTGACAGATGAGTGACTTCCTCTTCACTATCTGTCATACTCAGAAACGTGTAGGCCTCTTCACTAGTGTACCTTCTATTTGCCATTTTGGGCTCTAAATTTAGGGGTACACTAGTGAGACTCACAGGCAAAAAAGCTCCTGACTGTTGGCGACTGTATCAAAACGCTACCAAAAAACTGTTAGCGATCGCAGGGATCAGGCCTGACTCTGCGAACGCTGCAGTTATGTGTGCTTAGTGTTTTGTAAGTGACAGTTATTGATCGATACTGCACTTGGGTGGGCTGGGCAGGGCTGGGCCGAGGAGCAAAACGCAGGTGCTAGCAGGAATCTGGGCTGATCCCGCTAACACTGCGTTTCAGGGAACCCTAAACTGCTGGGGAGTATAGATCTGATCGGATCAGATATCGATCCGCTCAGATACTATAGCACTAAGGGAGGTGTATGCTGCGTGCGTGGGTTTTAGCGGTACTGGCGCTAACCTGACGCTGCCTGGGGCGACGCAGACCTTATCTGATCCTAAAAACTTAACTTCTATCACCGCCGGGCAATTAGGGGGTTAAACCTTTATAGGGTAATAAACGGCGGGTGCCCTAAAACTATAATAAACTATAATAAACTGTAATAAACTGTAATAAACTACAAAAAACAAACTAGCTAACCAGCGTCACCCGTAACACTTATACGGTGATCGCTGGTGAAAGGGTTAACTAGGGGGCAATCAAGGGGTTAAAACCTTTAGCAGGTAGTATATGGGGGTCCCTGTCGCTATAAAACACTGACAGCGAACCTATATACTTACCTCCCTAACTAGCGTCACCTGTGTCACTAATACAGCGATCAGAAAAACGATCGCTTAGCGACACTGGTGACGGGGGGTAATCAAGGGGTTAACTTTTATTAGGGGGGGTTAGGGGGGTACCCTGGACCTAAGGGGGGGTACCCTAGACCTAAAGGGGGCTAACCTAACTGCCCTAAAACTTTTAACTGACACAAACTGACACCAATGCAAAAAAAAAAAAAATGCTATTGGTGTCAGAGTGACAGGGGGTACAGGGGGGTGATCAGGGGGTGATCGGGGGGTGATGGGGGGTGACAAGTGTGCCTGGCGTGTTCTACTGAATGTGTAGTGTTGTGCAGACTTACTTGGATGTCTTCTCTCCTCGGCGCGGCGACGAAAAGACCGGCTCGAGGAGAGATGACATCACTTCCTTTCCCTCTGTTTACATTACAGAGGGAAAGGAAGCATTTTCATTCGCCGGGAGCGATCGGGAGGGGGTGGCCAACAATGGATGGCCGCCCCCTCACCTCTCATCGCCCAGGAAGAAATGGCGACCGCCTCGGGCACCGGGGGGGGACCGATCGGACCCCCCACCCGCGGAAGGCAAATCACGTACATGTACGTGATTTTGCCTGTCCGTGCCACCTTGCCGACGTACATCGGCGTGAGGCGGTCGTCAAGTGGATACTTTATCTGTTTTGTACAAGCTTCACAGATGGAGACCCCCTATAGTATACACTGGAGCACCTGTGTGGGCCCCCTAATAAAAAGTGTGTTCTTGTTCTGTCCCACACTAGTACTACAGCGTCCAGATGTGTAAACAGCTGCTGAGTGTCCTCTCCTTACACAGAATCTAGTTTGCTTTTCATTCTATTAACAAACACATCTACACAACCAAATTATTTTCAGACAAGTAGGCCCTAAAAAATGTTGCTAAATGCATATGGCCCAAACAATGGTGTTTTATAGGCCGAAAGAAAAATGTTTGATACGAAGGAATAATGTGCCCATGAACATGAAAGTTGACATTTTAAACTGGATTAACAGTTAAGAAAAGCACATGGAGCAGCACGAACGTAATAAAGACAAAAAGAATAGGAACACAGTACAAATACTTACTTTTTTGCAGCACTCTCCGGATCTTTCTGTACTGCTCGTGTTCTCCTAATTTAAGGTCCGACCACCGCTTCCTGAGCTGATCTTTCGATCGACGTACCCCGAAATTCCGGTGCAGGCTCTTGACCACTTTCGCCATGATCTTGGCCTTTCGGACATTGGGGTTGGGGTAAGGTCCATACTTTCCATCATAGTCGGCCCTCTTCAAGATTTCGACCATCTCCAACATCTCCCCAAAGGACATATTTGATGCCTTAAATGGTCTCCTTCTGGATCGGACGTTTCTGCCTCCGGGCTTTCCTCCTCCTCGTTGGTGTAAATATCAGACACCTGCTCTGACTCCGCCATGTGCTCTTCCCCCACTGCGCCGAACGAGAAGGGGCGGGGAAAAGACTCGAAAGGACGTCACGCATGCGCAGTGTCTATAAAGCGTAACACGCTTGCGTAGTACATACGATCTGTGAGCGGAGGAAGGAGTAGCGGAGGCGCCGATCGTGATAACGAAGGTAAGATTTAACATTGGGCCTATACTGCTTCTAGATTGAGGCCTGTATTTGCACATGTTTAGAAGACTTTAGGTTGACATTAGGGTTTGTCTTGTGTCGTGTCTTGCAGTGAAAATAGATATCTTGAAAATAACGACTTTATGCCAATCTTCATTGATATGTTCAGGGAGCTGCCCTGTCTATGGGAGATAAACCACCCTGAATATAAGAACCAAACAAAGAGGAAGGCAGTGCTGGATCAATTGCTGGAATTTGTGAAGACGGTGATCCCCACGGCAGACATCACCTATTTGAAGATCCCAATTGGTGGCCTCAGGAGCACTTATCTAAGGGACCGCAAGAAGGTCCAGGATTCCCAGAGATCCGGAGCTGCAGATGACATCTATGTCCCCAGGCTGTGGTACTATGACAGGCTGCATTTTCTGGCAGGTTGGACTGAACCCAGGCCAGCACTCTCCAGTCTTCCTTCCACTCTTCCTTCCCCCCCCCAGCTGAGGCTTCTGACGCCCAACCTGGGCCTTCCAGGCAGCAACATGTGGAGGAGCCCAGCTTGAGCCAGGTATAGCATTCCTCTAAATATTTCTGCTTGTCCAATCAATGATGTTAACTAGATGTTAGTTTGGAGTACTAATTTATGATTGTGATTGATGATGCAAAAACTAAAACCATGTCCCTTTTTCATACACAGGGAAGTCTCAGCCAGGAGGTGGCCGGGCCAAGCAGGCTGCCTGATATCCAGGTCCCTCCCCTACACCCGCAAAGACAAAGTGGCAGGAAGAGGAGTAACCTGGAGGAGGCTGCCATAGGCCTCTTTTGGAAGGCTACAGAGGCCCTGAGAAGCCCCCACAGTGTGGAGGAGGACTTTGCTGGCATAACTGCCTGCAAAATGCTGCAGATGGAGGAGGGCCAACGACTCCTGTGTGAGTCCTTAATTTTGGAAGCTCTAAATAAGGGGTTGAGGGGCCAAATAACATCTGCTATCCACATTTGTAACCTCACACATAGTCCTCCTCCTCCTCCAGGTCCTCCTCCTCCAGGTCCTACTCCTCCTCCTGCCACATCTCCAACACCAGAGCCACAGCCAGGAAGGAAGCATGGAAAGGAGACAAGAAAGTGATGACCCTGGGTTCAGTCTGGTCTGGCAAAAGATGCAGCCTCTTGTAGAACCACAGTCTGGGGACACAGATGTCATCTGCTGCTTTCCGGATCTCTGGGACTTCTGGACCAGACTGCACTCCCTTAGATATGGACTCCTCAGGCCACCAATTTTGATGTTAAATAATTGATGTCTGCCCTGGGGGTCCAAGGCTTCGCCAATTTCTGCTGTTTCTCCAGCGTTGCCTCCCTCTTTGTTTGGTTCTGAGCCCTTAATAAAGGATTTTTTGTTTCAATTCTACTCACCTATGTGTGTTTTCCTTCAAAAGGGACAGTTTGTTTGTGAGGATTCAGGAAAATTTCAAAAATACAATGTGAAATTAACAAGGGACACCAACACCAAACAATCTCATTGAGATTCAATAATATAAGATATCAATGGTGTTGTGGTAACTTGACACACAAAACACACACAAAAATATTAGGGAGTAAAACTAACAAAAAAATAAAACAAAGATCAGCCTTGAAAAAAATACAACCCCCCCCCCCCCCCCCAAAAAAAAAAAAACAGCCTTTAAAAAAAAAGAAAACAACCAAAAACAAATTTGGTCAGATGTGACAAATCAAAATATATTGAGGGAATCCCGATAAATAATAAAGAAAGAAGTTTGTGAGAAGTTAAATATAAGCAGCAAAACTACTTCATTCTTCTCACATTATAAAGAAGAAGAGTGCGCTGTATTAAACCATTTTTTACATTGCAGCGTGACGAAAGTGCTGTATCCATTGCGAACGCTAATTTTACCAGACCGAGCTGTTCCGTCTCGGAATTTCTTCTGAGTATGCATGGCACTTTGTGCGTCAGAACTGGCCACACACGGTCGGAATTAACGCAATCGGATTTTGTTGTCGGAAAATTTTATAGCCTGCTCCCAAACTTTGTGTGTCGGAAAATCCGATGGAAAATGTCCGATGGAGCCCACACACGGTCGGAATGTCCGACAACACGCTCCGATCGGACATTTTCCATCGGAAAATCCAACCGTGTGTACGGGGCATTACTGTTTCCAGAGGTCCTCTCCAGACAGGTTCTATGAAGCTGTCCTCACTGAAGTCCTAACACAATGTATGCTAAAGGTATCTCTCATGATGAAGCCCATTCTGGTTGTCTTAGGTGTACTGGCTCTAAGCAGGCAGCATGGCTAATGCCAGTACATCCCTGCCCGTCCATATAACTAGACTCCATTGTTTCCCTCATTGTACCCTACATTTCATCTCTATTTGGTCTCCTGTGTTGACAAGTATTTAAAAGCATCACCTTGTTCCCGTCCTCCATTCCATCAGCATCCAGTATTATCATTTTGATTACAACGTGATGTGCTAAAGGTATTTAGTTTAAAGCATATTCCATCATTAAAGTGTAACTATGAGCAAAAAAAAAAAAAAAAAAAAAAGAAATGACATATGATACGATGCAGTCTGTCGGTAGCATTAACACAACAGTTTTTGTTTTTCTGATTCACCTGTAAAATAGTTTTATTACCTGTTGATCCTGTCAGTAGATCCATTTTTGTTCTACAATGAAATAATGCAGCAGCAGCATTGCCACTCTATGGACAGGGGGGCCTTAGAAGAACATGTACTTTTAAAAAGTAAGCTGCAAATAATTCTAACTTCAGCTAATGCTTTTTTTAAAGCGCACCTTCACACAAAATACAATTTTACACCATTGCAATCCTTCTCCCTCCACGGCATAAAAGCCAACGTTTTTGTATTTAAATGTTTTTATTGAAAGAATAACAAAGTACAGAATAGCCAGACACATAGGTAGATTGGCGTCAAGTTTTCAAAACATCACATACCAATACAGAGAAATAAAAGTATGATCATAGTACTTATCCATTATCTATCGCAATAACAGAACATAATGAGTGTGATAAGTATCCAAAAATTGATGGGATTTAACAATAGCCTCCCAGTTATGATCCTGAGAACCCCAGTGTGAGGGGATGGTATAGACTCAAAGTCCTGGGAGGTCCCGGTCATGGTCTTTGGGACAGTCCCAGGACTCATGGTCGTAGGAGGCCTCCTATGTGATCATCTGCATTGTGTATGAAATTTCTGGAGAGAGAAAAAAAAAAACCTATAAAAAGGAGAAGAGAGGAGAGAGGAAAGGAAGAAATGAGGGAAAAAGTGAAAGGAGGAGAGAGAGGGTCGTCCTGGAGTTCGCTATGGAGTCGAGATGTAGTCAATCCATGGGTCCCATATCTTATTAAATTTCTTGACTTTATTACAAAGAATATGAGTGAGTTTATCATTGATCATAATCCAATTGAGTTTACTTTTAACCTGGTCAAGAGGGATTATCGACTGTTTCCAATGTCTTGCGATCATAATTCTTGCTGCCAGCAATATGTAATTAATCAATTTTACTGATTTTATGGGTGTTTCGTCAGGCAATTTGTGAAAGAGGGCGGCTTCAGGAGATCTGCGAATGTTTACCCCCGTCACTAAGTTGATTAAGTTGAAAATTTGAATCCAAAATCTAATTACGAGGGGGCATTGCCACCAGATATGGTGCATTGTCCCCAACTGACCGCATCGTCGGAAGCAGTTTGGCGAAGTAGAAGGATGCATCTTAGCTACTCTAGTGGGTACCAAGTACCAACGTAGGAGTGTTTTATAGTTGGCCTTTATACCAGTAGTGTTAATGGAAATCTTGGATAACTGATAAGCAATATCTTGCCATTCAGTAAGATCAAAAGTCAGATTCAAATCTCTTTCCCACTGGTCCATATAGGCAAGTTTTGAATCTGGCCTTGATACACCCCCCCCCCCAAAAAAAAAAAATATTTGGAGATACAAACCAAACTGAGCATGTGCAGAGTGCCTCCAGGGCTCTGTAATATCAGCAGATGGATTGGGGACAGTAAAAGAAGGGAAGGGTCAAAGAAGACAGGATCAAACAGGTCTTTTTACATAATGCGCAAGATTAACCCCATAGATTCCACAGTGAGTATAAAAAGCTTGCTTTGCTGCATGTACAGGCGGATTTTACTGTTCTGGGTTTAGTAACACTTTAAGACAGCATAAAAGAGCCCTAAAGATAAAGGGGGAAAAGACCATCAATTTCTTTGGAAGGTTCCTCTTTAGGCAGTTTATTCTTATGGAAAAAGCTATAAAACAACTACGAATAGTTGATTGATGCAAGTAAGTAAAAAGAAAAAAAAAAGATATTTATTTAAACAACTACTAGAATTACTATTTTTTGTTATAGTGGTCCTTTGACATCTGTATTGTATTAATGGGGTCAAAACTAGGTACACCGAAGACACGTATAGCAGTTACCATTTCCAGTTGTAAACAGCAGTTTAACCTCTTCAGATCCACGCTATTGCCAAATGACGGCAACAGCACGGACCTACATTGCCGAGACTACGTTTATTGACGTCGTCCCGTGCACAAGCGGCCTGCGCGCCCCCTGCAGGGTGCGTGCGGCGCGCTCAGTGATCAGCGAGTCTATGAGACTCTTTCTCACAGATCAGAGTAAGGGGTCAGTCCCAGGACCCCTTACCACATGATCAGCTGTCAGCCAATGACAGCTGATCATGTGATGTAAACAGAGCTGGTAATCGGCTATTTTTTCTCCTCGCGCTGACAGCGTGAGGAGGAAAAAAAAAGCTGATCACCGGCGGCCGCGAGAGGGACATCAGTCCCGATCACAGCGATCATCTGTACCCCCTGCCAGTGACACCTAGCAATAGGCAGCAGTGCTGCCTACCAGTGCCCACCAGCGTCACCCATCAGTGCCCACAGTGTCATCCATCAGTGCCCACAGTGCCATCCATCAGCACCCACATCAGTGCCACAACAACAGTGCTGCACATCAGTGCCACCTATCAGTGCCCATCTGTGTCACCTACAAGTGCCCATCAGTGCCGCCCATCACTGCCCATCAGTGCCACCCATCAGTGCCCCCCATCAGTGCCCCCCATTAGTGGTACCTATCAGTGCCCATCAGTGCCACCTATCCGTGCCACCCATCCACGCCACCCATCAGTGCCACCCATCAGCCCAAATTTTCCATCTTTTTTTGTTTGTTTAGCAAAAAATAAAAATCCCAGCTGTGAATAAATACCACCAAAAGAAAGCTCTATTTGTGGGAAAAAAATGAAAAAAATTTCATTTGGGTACAGTGTTGTATGACCGTGCAATTGTCATGCAAAGTGCATCAGCGCTGAAAGCTGAAAATTGGTCTGGGCAGGAGGGGGGTTTAAGTGCCCAGTAAGCAAGTGGTTAAATGATATGAAATTTGAATTACTAGAACATTATTTTTCTGTGAAATAATGATGTTTTCAGTAATCTGCATGCTTGTGTACATAATTTCACACTTTGGTTGCAGTATTCCAATTCTGGTTGGAATACTGTATTTTTTTTTAAAAATGTAAAGAACCATGTGAATGCAGTCAAGAATGATTTTACAAAAACAGAGAAACAGACAATTGCTGTGTTTATAAAATTATTGTATACTTAACTTTTGTATCGTTTGAATAAACTTTTTAATGCAATGGGGTAGGAAAAAGGTATATAAACCATTGGCCTTGTCTTATATCAGTAAAAGTAAACCCCCCCAAAAAAAAAACGAAACCCAAATTAAAATAACAGATTTTGCTAATTTCACTGAAAACTTCTGAGTAGGGATGAGCCAGATGTTTAAGTTCGACCCGAATTTAGAACATTATGGGGTATTCGCTGGAAATTCGAGTGCCCACGGAACGCCCCATAATGCACAACTAGTGTTGTGGGTGGTGTATAGTGTATTGTGTGTAATGTATTGGTCTGTGGGTAGAGTATTGTGTAGCAGTCAGCATGTAGTGTATTGAGTAGTAGTGGTCTGTGGGTAGTGTATAGTGTATTGTGTAGTGGATTGTATATTGTATTGTGTAGTGGATTGTATAGTGTAGTGGTCAGTGTGTAGTGTAGTGGTTGATGTAGGAATCGGGTAGGTTGGTGTGGTGTGTAGTGTAGTGGTCAGTATAGAAATCAGGTAGGTCAATGTGTAGTGTAGTGGTCGATGTAGGAATCAGGTAGGTCAGTGTAAGGGTCAGTATAGGAAAGAGATAGGTCAGTGTATTGTATAGTGTAGTAATATAGTGTAGTGGTCAGTATAGGAATCAGGTAGGTTAGTGTGTAGTGGTCAGTGTGTAGTGGTCGGTATAGCAATCATGTAGGTCAGTGTAGAGGTTAGTGGTCAGTATAGGAATCAGATTAGTGGTTAGGTAGGTCAGTATTATTGTAGGAATGGAAGGGACTCAGGGAGTGCGAATTGTCCGCAGGTTAGGGGGCGCAAATTACTTGCCTTGCCCCGGGCACTGATAACCCATGCTACGCCACTGTTGGGGAGGGAGGGTTCTTAGGAGGGAGAGGGGTTTTTTTTCCTTTAACCACTTGCTTACTGGGCACTTAAACCCCCCTCCTGCCCAGACCAATTTTCAGCTTTTAGCGCTGACGCACTTTGAATGACAATTGCGCGGTCATACAACACTGTACCCAAATGAAATTTTTATCATTTTTTCTCCACAAATAGAGCTTTCTTTTGGTGGTATTTAATCACAGCTGGGATTTTTATTTTTTGCTAAACAAACAAAAAAATATGGAAAATTTTGAAAAAAAAAATCATGTTTCATAGTTTGTTATAAAATTTTGCAAACAGGTAATTTTTCTCCTTCATTGATAGGCGCTGATGAGGCGGCACTGGTGGGCACGGATAGGCACATTTAAGGCGGCACTGATAGGTGCAGTTAAGGCGGCACTGATGGGCACAGTTAAGGCGGCACTGATAGGCACAGATAAGGCGGTACTGATGGGGACAGATAAGACGGCACTCATGGGCACAGATAGGGCTGAACTGATGGCCACTGATGGCCACTGATGGGCCCTGATGGGTGGCACTGATGGGTGGCACGGATGGGTGGCATGGATGGGTGGCACTGATGGGCACTGATAAGTACCACTGATAGGTGGCACTGATGGGCGGCACTGATGGGCGGCACTAATGGGTGGCACTGATGCGCACTGGTAGGTGAAGACATAAAAAGAGAGAGGGGCGCACCGGCCATGTGCATTATCTTTTGTAAAACATTTATTGAATAAAATAATAAAAGAAATTACTCACAAGCAGTTGTACAATCAGGTGCCATAAAACTCGAGCAGCAACAAGCAGCAAGTAGTTATAGTGATGAGCGAAGCTTTCCAAGGAGCAGAAAACGGGTAATAAAAGAACCAAAACACTCTGTAATCAAATATGATTATAACAGACTGAGGGTATAATATGGCCACGTCTGTGTAAGATTAATGACAGTTGCTGACACCAATCAATAATGGGTGTGTTCCTCTGAATTCATGCAGCATATAACAAGAAAACAAAAGAAAAAGTGAATTCATAAATGAGGAACGTGCAAGAGTCGAATTAAGTAATTAAATGCTGTTTATTGAGAAAGCTCACTATAAACACCAATCCAAAAAATATCCTGAAAACACAGGTACCATCACCATTAAAAAAGACAAGACAGTCATGTGCAGACACAGATGGCCACCTATCACATCCAGCCACTCGCATTAAACATGTGAAGTCATTCAAAATATATGAACATGAATGGTTTCAAAGTAAGAGGTACAAAGCATTGCTGGATGTCCTTATGGCATAAAGGAAGGACAGCAAATGATAAACAGTAAGAACTGATTAGGTGGTGGGTGATTGTGACAGCAGATCTGATCGACACTGTATGGTAATCTGGAGGGCAGAAAAAACCAGGGAGGGGGGGAGAGTTGGAGGGCCGTGGTGGAGAGGCCCTAGATGGAGGGATGCATGGATGACTCAGCAGCGGCCTCGGGGCACAAGTGTGTGCAGACTTATGGGATCGAGATCTCTCTAGGCCGGGAATGGCTCACGAGACTGGAGACCGGAAAGTGTGGATGGAAGATGCAGGCAACTGAAGTTGGAGGAGCGGGGCTAGGCTGTGTGGCTGACTCTGTGGAACGGATACCAGGTAATAAACACAGGGAGTTACTAGAGATAACTGTCCCAAATCAGGGATGCAAAGAGGTAAGATCTCACCCGGTGTTCACTGCCGTCCACGTCAGGGGAAGAAGTTGAAGCTGTCACCGTCTCCTGCTTGTTAAGTGCCTTGTTGCAAATAGTTCGATCCTGCAGGGAATCATCCGAAGTGTGCCTCCATCGTTGGTAGCAAGTGGGCAGTGAGAGGGGGTGAGCCCAGATTGTTACTGCGGGTAAAGCCCGATTGGCTGATGCTGCAGTTCTCCTCTCGTATGGTTTCTGCGGGTAGATTCAAACGGCCGCTATGTTAGCGGGTCAGTGTGATCAGGGCTGGTGGGTGGGTCTGTTGGTCAGCAGGTACGCTACAGACAGCGTGATGGCGTCATGCTGACGCGTTTCATCCGTAGATCGGATTTCATCAGAGCATGAAGCTTTCCAAAGGTCTTAGAGGAACATACAGGCATCACTACTAGCTAACGCGTTTCGAAGGGCACGTCCTTTCTTCATCAGAGCTCAGCAGACTGCTTGTTGCTGCTCGAGTTTTATGGCACCTGATTGTACAACTGCTTGTGAGTAATTTCTTTTATTATTTTATTCAATAAATGTTTTACAAAAGATAATGCACATGGCCAGTGCGCCCCTCTCTCTTTTTATGTCTTTGTTTGCTAGGATTCCCCATCCTTGAGGGCAGCAAGGCCTGTGTCATTTTTCAATATATCTGGTTGACCACTTGTGCGCAGGAGTCATTTTCTTTTTTCTATATCAGCACTGGTAGGTGACACTGATGGGCACTGGTAGGTGGCACTGTGGGTGGCACTGATGGGCACTGTTAGGTGACACTGTGGGCACCGATGGGTGGCACTGTGGGCACTGATGGGTGGTGCTGGTGGGCACTGCTAGGTGGCACTGGCAGGGGGCACAGGTGGGCACTGGTGATCTGGTGGCAGATCTCCGTGATCAGGACTGATAACCCTCTCACGCCCGCCGGTGATCATCTTTTTTTTCCTCCTTACGCTGTCAGCGTGAGGAGAAAAAATAGCCGATTACCGGCTCTGTTGATGTCACATGATCAGCTGTCATTGGCTGACAGCTGATCATGTGGTAAGGGGTCGGGATCGACCCCTTCCTCTGATCTGTGATCAGGTGAGTCTCATAGACTCGCTGATCACATGGCGCGCAGGCCACTCGTGCACGGGACTACGTCAATAGACGTAGTCCCGGCAAAGCAGGTCTGCGCTGTAGCCGTCATTCGGCTCTAGCACAGATCTCTAGTGGCTAAAAGAGATGGGGGTTTTTTTAACCTCCCTGGCGGTATGATTATTTCCGATTTTTGATGCTGAAAGCGGTACAATTATTTTGCATGGAAATTTGGCGTTTTATATTGTAGGCCTGTAATTCTTAGGAATAACTCACTTAAATCTGTCCAAACAAGAGCCTAGTAGACATCCCGAGTATGATAAAGTTTGAAAAACTAAATCATAAATTATAATATAATAAATAACTAAAAGTAATTATAACAAATAATATATAAATAATAATAATAAAAACTATTCAATAATGTAATCAAATCAAAAACACTGAAATTTGCTCATTTGCAGAATTGTCACTGTCATTACTTTTCAGTGTTTGATGACGGATCTCCCCAAAAATCAGTCGCTCAATTCTGCAAGTGATTCTAATTTATTATCGCTGTTTTCTAGCTGGTCTAAAACCACTTTTCATGTAAAGGCACGGTTTTGGTTGCTATGGACAATCTCCAGTTTCCAGGCAGAAAGAATAGTATTTATAATATAAAACAGCATGCAGGGCACTGAACAGACCACTAGGGACAGAAGGGATATGAAGTAAATTGATACAGTAATGTAATCTGTAAGATTACAGTGTACTGTATATGTATTGTGTGTTTTACTTTTTGAATTTGGTGCCATTCTCGGTCCCCATGCGTCGCAACGCTAGCAGGGAATGGAGCTTGGCTCCGTGATAGATCTAGCGGAGGATGGCTCGCACACAGTGCGGGGAGACATTGCAGGATCCTGGGGACAAGGTAAGTAAGCTGTACCTGGATCTTGTGATGCGATCCCGAGTGTGGCTCGGGGTCACCGCTTTTGGTGCTGAAAATCCACCCCGAGTCACACTCGGGAATACTGTCAGGGGGGTTAAATTCTCAGCCTTCAGTGAGCAAAGAGTGGTGACTGTCAGTCCCTGGCTCTGCCCCCCCCCCTCCCCCAAGTTCACTGGAATGCCAGGCTGTGGAGGGGGCAGGAGCGGCTGGCTTAGGGTCTCTGTGGCTCACTGAGAGGCTGAGTGAGCTACTGGTCCGGGCATCTGGGTGAATCCTGACTTGAAAGTTAGGATCTTTCCACAGCCTGGATCTGCTGAGAAATGTCAGCTGACAGCGGGCTATAGCTGGCTGTCGGCTAAAAATGGGTCACAATAGTACAGAGCGAACTGCGCTCCTCCCCAGGAGAAGTACAACCAAGCGGTATGCCATCCCTTCAGAGCGCATGCACCAATGACATCACTGGCTTTTTTTCATGTGAATATCTCCTAAAAACCACATGTTTAGGAGATATTCACTGTACCTACAGGTAAGCGTTATTAAAGGCTTACTTGTAGGTACAAGTTCAAAAGCTGGGTTTACTACAGTGAAGACTGAATAAAAGCCAACCATATTGACCAGGTGCAAAGGGCAGCATCCTGTGGTAGGCAGTGCACAATATTTTTTTTTTTTTCATCTCTTAAACATTTCATAACATTTCTTAGGACACAATTTTTTTAAGGTTTAAATAAATCACTGAATTTACTGCCCACCACTATATGTTGCCCCTTGCACCTGCTCAACTTGCACAGTAAGGTTAGCTAGAATCCAGTCTTGGGTCTCATTCATACATCCTACATAACCATGGTGCAGCAAGTATACTGCAAATACCTGCACCCGGGATCTCAGATGTTCCAATCTCTTTTCAGCCTATCACTCAGATGAACAGGCTGAGCAGCTGACAAAAAAAATCTGGGATCCTTGCTGTAGGTATTCATGGTATATTTGCCATTCCAAGGGCATTTAGAATATGAATGAGATCTAATGCCGCGTACACACGGTCGGACTTTTCACCTGCGGTGTTCCAGTTCTTCGGCCGGCTCCTCTGCTGTGTTCAGGTAGCTCTCTTGCCAGCAGAGGTCCGGACTTCTGAGCTGCTGGGCTTCTTGTCTTCTCTTCTCTTCTCTTCCCCCAGATGTTGACACGACGCTCTCTCCGGCTGGACTGGTCTCCGAGGGCTGCGTTGTGACTTATATAGGCGGAGACCCCGCCCCCTTTTGATGTCACAGGCCCTCCGCCTATATAAGTCACAACGCAGCCCTCAGAGACCAGTCCAGCCGGAGAGAGCGTCGTGTCAACATCTGGGGGAAGAGAAGAGAAGAGAAGACAAGAAGCCCAGCAGCTCAGAAGTCCGGACCTCTGCTGGCAAGAGAGCTACCTGAACACAGCAGAGGAGCCGGCCGAAGAACTGGAACACCGGGAGAAGAGAGCGGAGAAGAACCAACCGGACCCCGGGAGAAGATGAAGCGGAGGGACCCCCGAAGACGGAAGAAGACCCCCCCCCGGAGCAGTTTAATAAATTATTTTAAAAACCTGTGTTGTGTTTTATTATTAACACTTTTTACCTAGGTGAATGGGTAGGGGTACCATGTACCCCATATTCATTCACATAGGGTGGGGGGGCCGGGATCTGGGGCCCTCTTATTATAGGGGGCTCCCGGATTCCGATAAGCCCCCCGCCCGCAGACCCCGACAACCAACGGCCAGGGTTGTCGGGAAGAGGCCCTTGTCCTCATCAACATGGGGACAAGGTGCTTTGTGGTGGGGGGGGCACCGTAAGGCGCCCCCTCCCCCAAAGCACCCCCCCATGTTGAGGGCATGCGGCCTGGTACGGTTCAGGAGGGGGGGGGGCGCTCGCTCGTCCCCACCCCCTTTCCTGACCGGCCGGGCTGCGTGCTCGGATCGGGGTCTGGTATGGATTTTGGGGGGGACCCCCACGCCGTTTTTTCGGCGTAGGGGGTTCCCCTTAAAGTTCCATACCAGACCTAAGGGCCTGCGACGGGGCTCGCAAGGTTTCAATCTCGCCAAAAAAAGCGGCGAGATTGAATTCCTTTTCTAGTCCCATCGTACCCGAGTCACGTTCAAAATGAACGGACTTGTCCGTGTGTGGGAAAGTCCGTTCATTCTGAAAGTCCGGCGGAAGTCCGTCGGGAAGACCGGATTCCGGAAAGTCCGGCCGTGTGTAGGCAAGTCCGGCCGTTCAGAAAGTCCGCCGGAAGTCTGGCGGCAAGTACGTCGGACCTAGCTTTCTAGAAAGTCCGACCGTGTGTACGCGGCATTAAGCCTGGTTCACAGGGTAGGTTTTTTTTTTAGTTCAACCCAGCAGGCTGAATGAAAAAAAAAACTAGGGAGCTTAGGAGGAGCTCGCTGTACTGAGTACATTACCGCACCACAACTGCGTGCATTGTGTTCTATTCAGTTGAGTGGGGATCATTTATGCTGCGCTGCATTGCAAAGCCTCAGGGCCCTGCTCTGCTGTCACATGTTTTTACTGTACCTCCCCCAACATAAAAGTGTAAATGATGCCTTTAAGTTTGAAAGACCTGAACCCCCCCCCCCCCACCACCACCCCCAGGAAAAAAAATATCTACTGGAACTAAGGTGCCAATCCCAAGCCCTTAAAAATAGCCCCACACCATAATCCCCCCTCCACCAAATGATTTGGACCAGTGCACAAAGCAAGGTCCATAAAGACATGGGTGAGTGAGTTTGGGGTGGAGGAACTTGACTGGCCTGCATAGAGTCCTGACCTCAATCCGATAGAACACCTTTGGGATGAATTAGAGCGGAGACTGCAAGCCAGGCCTTCTCGTCCAACATCAGTGCCTTACCTCACAAATGCACTTCTAGAAGAATAGTCAAACATTCCCATAGACACACTCCTAAACCTCGTGGACAGCCTTCCCAAAAGAGTTGAAGCTGTTATAGCTGCAAAGGGTGGGCCAATTCACTATTGAACCCTTTGGACTAAGACTTGGATGCCATTAAAGTTCATGTGTGTAAAGCAGGCGTCCCAATACTTTTGACAATATAGTGTAAGTGCAATTTTAAAAAAAAAAAAAAAAACTGTAATCTCTATTGGCTCTAATACCATTGCACATATTACCTGAATATATTACTAACATTAAATATTAAGAAAAAAAAATAAGAAAAGCTTTCAGCAGCTTAGTAGACACCCCCTACTTATCCTTATTTGGTGGAGCAGTGTTAATTTTGACGTCAAATTCCATTTTAGTTTTAGTCATATTTTAGTCATCTGAATTGTTTAAGTTTTAGTTGTATTTTAGTTATGTAGTGGGCACCTACTTTTAAGTATGTGACCTTTTTGCTAGTTTATAGTTTCAGGTAAATTTAGGCAGGCTTGTACCATTATAGCAGGCCTGTTTGTTCATTTGGGATTTGAGTGGCAGGTAGTTTGTATGCGAGTCCCGGCCAATCATTAATTTGTTTGACAAAGCCCCGGGACTCTCATATAAAAGCCGGGTCACATGGTCAGTCAGGGAGTTTCCTGTTCGAGCTTGGAGAGAAGCCCAGCCTGGTTCCCGGAGGGGAGAGGTTCCCCCTCTGGGAAGCCAACGGAGCCCCCCCCTTGCGAGGAGGGTGGGGGAACCAACACCCGTAGAGGAGTAGATGACACCGTACAGCATGTAGTCGCTGGTGTCGTTGGCCGCCCCTGCGGGGAAGGGAGCATGCCATAAAGGAGGAAAGGGATCAAGGAATCATTGCTGAAGAAGTAGCAACTAAGCGGAGGACAACTGGGTGATCGATCGTTTATGAGTGGCATATGGACTATTGATCACGTGAGTGAAAGCCCAAGGGAAGGGTACTGCCAGAGGCTGAGGGATGTTGGTATGCAAGTCAGTGAGACAGGTGATCATGGCCTGTGACTTTGGGTTCAACAATGCCCCCGGGATTCCAATCAGTCAAGTGAGAGGAGTTATTCAGAGTGACTTTTCTTTAGCTCAACTTGGAAGTACCATGCAGATGGGAAGTAGTGGTAAAGAGGTGGCGGTGAACTATAGTACAGTAGTACACATATAGAGATACAGACTGTCCTTAAAAAGTTCTGCAGATGAAGAAGTTATTCAGAGTGACTCTTTATCAATTATTCTCTATCAAATCTACTTCCATCTTCCCTGATGAAGAAATCGCATAGAGTGATTTCCTATTATCCGCAATGATTCTAGGTCCTTGCATGAGAGTCAGAGAAAAGATGATAAAGCAACAAAAGAGCATCTCAAAAGAAACCTTCTCCTATCCCAGTTCATGTTACTTAATAAAGCAAGAGATGCATATCAGTAACTGTTGCCAAGATAGCCTGCAGGATAACAGTACCTACCACCAGGGGTCGCTGCGGAGGACTTTGAAAATGTGCAGCTACAGTTCCTCGCGCGCTGAACCAACAAGTGAGGGGTGGAGCCACGCCCCAGAGGAAACGTTTTCAACGTTCAGCGTGCCACGCGCCAGACCGAAACAGGCGGAGGAAGATGGCGGAAGGTGTTGGGAATACACTCGCCATGCAGCGGTTATCTGACTTGCAGGACCGGGTTCTGATCGATACCGGTGTTCGGTTAGAGCTCACTGGAGGATTGGCACTGGGAGTGATTGACGGAGTGGAGAGGCTTTGTAAGCTGTGTCCCGGATGTCGGAGGCCTACGGTTGGAGTCACCGCCTGGGCCCAGTGTGGACATTGCGATGTTCAGTTGACACGGTTGGGACCCGTCCAACAAGAAGTCAAGTATTATTCTGCCAGTATTGTAATGGGACTTTGTCTGCCACAAGAACAGGTGATTCGGAAGGCCGGGGAGGGTCGTGTATCGTCTGCAGCAGTAGTGGAGGAGCTCCCATCTGATTCAGCTGAATCGGAGCCACCAGAAAATCAGGTAGGATCTAATGGAAAAGCCTGTAGCCTGGCTGGGGACCCAGGGACTGTTGAAGTTATTGCCCAGTCTTTGGAAGAAACCCCTGAGGAGCTAGTTAGCAGTAAGCCCTTTGATTTGCCCGTCCGGAAGGAGCCTAAGTTACAGGAGGGGGTTCCCTCGGGTGAGCCGGACAGGGTAGATGGAGGCTGGGCTGTAAATTGGGGATCACGGCAGATTTTGCAAAAATATGGATCTATGGACAATTTGTTTGAGTGGTCATCCCCTGAAGAGTTTGAGTCAAGTGATGAGGAAGAATGTTTCCTAGAAAGTTCTACTTCAGTGGAGGCTTCCACAGGAGTGTCAGAAAAGTTATCTGGTACATCTAAAACTCCAGTACCTCCGTTTAATGTTTCAAGGACTACCCTTCCTACCAGGGCAGCCATGTTTCAACAGTGGGTCAGCAGAGCTTCTGACACGTTTTGCCTGGCAGAGGAAAGGCTAAAGATTTGCCCAGACTTTCAAGGTTCCAGAGAGAGGGTCAAAGAAAAGTGGCTCAGGAGTGGGGCCTGGATTATCCCTATGTTCCGGCACGCAATATGGAAATTGTTGAAAGTTCCCGGGAAGCATGGGAGGACGATCTTGTTTGGGACTATCTTCATGTTCCTAAACCTAAAAGAACACCAAACAGTGAGGTTTGGGTCCAATTTAAAGACATCCACCGTGAATGGAGACTTGGAAGAGCGATTCACAAAGACAGAGTGTTGGTGGTAAAGGCCGGACAAAATACCTGTAGCTACTCTATCTCGGTGAGAGGACCAGGGGACAGTCGGAAAAGGTTGCCTGACCCTAGGTATTATTTGTGAGCAGGATTGTTGAAAGTGCACTCACAAATGTATGTTACTACCCAGATTGACTGCAGGATGGCAGATGGGTTAGGGTGGGTTTTCCCCAAATACTTTGCCCAACAGGAGACTCACATTCATGGTACCTAACAAGGACAAAGTTGTGGACACTAGGGTGTGCTGTCTCTGCCAAGTCTCTTTGCTATACAAGTACTTCTACAAGGACTCTTGTTTAAGAGCCAAACAGAAAGTTTATTTGCCAACGGGCAGACAAATTGAATTGCTGAGCATGTCTGTTTAGGGTGCGCTCTGCAGGAGCACTGCTGGACTCCTTTTGAGGGAGCGATGATCCTAACAGAAACATACATGCCATAAAAGATTGTATATTTGATTGATTACCCAATAGAGGATGAAAACCCCCTCTATTTGGTAATGTGTGTGTAGTAGTTAGTAGTAGTTAGAAATGTTTTCTGTCTTCTTTTAGGTATATTGAAGATGTGACGGCTGTCTATCTTACAGATGAAGGCCTGTGGTAAGCAGAGTATTCCTCCTGCGGGAGCAATGCTTTGGTTCCGCTTGTATGGAATGTTAGCTGTAGGGATCTACAGTCAGGCCATGTAAATAGTATAAAAAATAAAAAAAAATGTGTTGATATTGTGTACAATGACATTGATGTTATTCCTGTTTCAAGTTTATATTTCCTTTTCCCCATTCCCACCTGATTAATGTAAGGTGACCAGACGTCCCCGTTTTCCGGGGACAGTCCCCGTTTTCCGACTATGATCCCCGGACCCCGTTTGTCCCCGCTTTTGTCCCCGGTTTTGCCGGTCGGCATTTGGGCAGCCAGGCTGCAGCAGTTTCCCGATGGATGGGGGCGTTTCCCCGATGGACAGGGGCGTTTCCCGGTGGACGGGGGCGTTGCCCCAAGAGGTAGCACATGCAGAGCTATGTAGAGTGACTGTAGAGGAGGAGCTGGAGCGGCTCCAGCCTGCCTATTCTGTGCTAGTGTACTTAGTAGCCGCCACTCCTCAGCTGAAAAATCCATCACGTGACTCTTCCAGCATCCCGCCCCTCTCCTCCTACCTCTGCTCCCTCCTCCAATCGTCCTCCTGGCAGCATAGAGGAGAGGACAGAGTACAGCGTTCCTCCCCTTCCCTCCGGTCCTGCAAGGCACTATGGGAATTGTAGGCAAGAAGTAGTACAGAGTGAATGGCCACAAGCAGGTGAGTTTTTATGCTAGCAGCTAACATAATAACATTTTTCTCCTTCACTGGTGGGCACTGACAGGCAGCACTCATGTGGCACTATATATCTATATCTATAGATATATATAGATATCTATAGATATATATCTTTCTATCTATCTATCTATCTATCTATCTATCTATCTATCTATCTATCTATCTATCTATCTATCTATCTATCTATAGATATATAGATATATATCTATATATAGATATATATATATCTTTATATATATAGCTATATATATATATATATATATATATAGCTATATATATATATATATATATATATATATATATATATATATATATATATATATATATATATAGAGCTATATATATATAGATATATAAAATATGCAATTGATTATATAAAATAAAAAAATCAAATATATGCGATAGTTTTCTTGAATGTGTGCG